>CM031949.1:6713534-7068534 GCA_018749465.1 Paracanthobrama guichenoti | reverse complement strand
ATGCAGGGCATATCAGAAATAGAGTCTTCAGACAGAAATGCAGGCATAGTTTTTGTAAATACAAATAAATCTGGAGATCAAACTGTCCTAGTTGAGCCATCAAACATAGCAGTTTTATTTAAGTCAAATGAGTCTGGAATCTCTGAGGAAAGCGTGGCAGTCAATGCTGAAGATCTGATGAGTGTTATGGTTCATAATGACCATGTAGATGGTGCCTCACATGTCTCAAAGGCACTTGATAAGGATGAATTTATAGATTATTCTGTATGTTCTGAACAAGCCAAGGAAAGCCTAGATCCTATGTCTCAAGATGCAGAATCTGCAGTGCATGAGGTTGGGCAGCCAATGGGTGAAGAAGACCTACTGAAAGGTGAGTTGAACGATAAACATTATATGTACCACCTGTAAACCCTAACGCTCAAAATATATAATTGGTTTGAGTGGAGCCAACACAAATTAAACTAATTAGTTCAGTTTAATTAACTGTTATGAGTATTTAGAACTTTCTTTTCTTTTGTGTTCTCAAAACTGACACATTTTAAATGTATTATATTGCTGTCCTCATTCAGCAAATACTATACTAATGCTAATTCTACCAAAGCATTGTGTAACCAATTAGCAAGGTGATTAACCAATTAATCTTTTATTTATTGAATTAGCTAGTTAAAGCTAGTCAAGTTTCCATTATTAAAAAAATTTGACATTACTTGATATTAAGTTAAATGTATGAATTAGCTTACTCAAATATTTCAAGTTCAGAGCAATTAAAATAAAAATCTACAAGTTCTGCTTACTTAAACTTTAAATTTTAAATTAAAAGTTTTGCCAACTTATTCAGGTTTACAGTGCATATTTTATAGAAAATAAGTTGCACATGATTAAGTTGCACCGGGTTAAAATTGCATTGAGAGAACACAGGTTGCATCAGTGTATAAGTCACATTTTATTACATTCAGATTTGTAAAATACCGGTAAATAAAACTATTGGTGTGTGGGAAATGCTCTATACAAATAAACTTCAGCTCACATACCTCTCTCATTTGGCATGAATTCAAATGTGTGCGCTTTGTGCATGCTTTGTATATTCCAAAGTACTTCTATAAAATGGAATTAAGGCAAAGTCGTAGCACAATTTAGATAATAAAAAAATGTGACTTGTACTATGGAAAATGCGGTATTATATGCATTTGATGACATCTATATTGTTGCTTCAACAGTATTGATGGTCCAAAACATGAAATTTTCTGAATCAAGGAGAAATGTACTAAAATCCATTGTCGAGATCTAGGTTTAATTTCATCACCGATAGAATCTTCTAGTGTGATTGCATAACAGGTTTTCCAAGTCTCTATAAAAGCACCCGCCTTCCATGATAAACCAAAATTAAGTAATTATACCTTTCAGATCCAACAGAATAATTGTAAGTAGTCTGTGCGTCTCCATCACTCCATCAGGCGTGTGCCTGAGAGAACAGGGCGTATTCATCGTGATATATGTACATAACAAAATGTAGCTTAGCAACAGGTGATGTCATTATGGGATGTCCAGGGAAGTGAAGTTACAAGACGAGGTCAGCATTCATTTCCTGACCCTTTTTCTCAGTTCTCACAGTGACCGAAAAAGTACATTGGTACACCCATGTTTTTAAAGGGTATTGTTATCTTTGCAGAGTTACGTAACTGAACTGAAATAGCCAGACTTATAATTTCCAGAAATATCCCTGTTTGGTTGTCCTGCACTTTTGTGCAGGACATTTAGTTTTTAGTTAATTTATCACTTAATAAAAAGCGACTCCATTCTTGAGTGAACTAACACTGTTTTTTAAAAAACAATTATATATATCAATTTATATTTATCAATTATATATATGTTTTTCTTTCTTTTGTACTATTTGTTCTTTTACTTTTTGTTAATTAAAATCTGACTGATTAAAGTTATTGTAAATGCTAAATGTTCTCTCACAGAGTCAGTTGCACATTTGGAGGATCAGATGGACTTTCAGAAGACAATGTGGCCTGATATCATGGACAAAAAAAGATGCACCACTGGTTAGTACTAAAAATAGTGTTTTTAGACTATATATTTAATTTACTACACTTAACTTGTGAAATATGTTGTGGGTGTATGTTGTGACATGACTAAATGACATCCCATGATAGTTGGGTTGCAAAAATACTACGGCTGTCAATTGTTTTTTTATTTATTTTTTTTACTGTCAATTCTTTGTTTTATGTTGATGGTTATTTAATGTTGCTTGCCAACAAGACAAGTCAAACCAAAAAAAATAAAAATAAAATAGGCTTATATCTTTGTGTTATGATCCCTTCAGAAAGATCCTAACATCTAGCAAGTGGTCAGTATTTACAGTTGCTTTGAAGTAAATAATTTTGAGCACCAAGCTCCAAATGGAGATGATATATCCATGAAAAACAAAACATAATGTCCTGTTACTCGGCTGCATTTTGGTCGAGTCCCTGTGGTGTCGGGCCCATGTGTAACCGATAACAGATGTGGTCCTCCACTTTCTTCTTTAGCCTTACTTGTTACATAAAGATCTCAGAATTATTATAAACCTCTGAATATCCAGCAGTAATATCGTGGTATGTATATAGCCAGTGCAGATTAAAGAACAGAAATACAGCACCGTTCGAAGCATTGGGGTCAGTAAAATGATTTAAAGAAATAAATTAATTAATACTTTGATATAGCAGGGATGGACTGAATTGATCCAAAGTGACAGAAAGAAAAATAATAATGTAAAAATGTATCATGGTTTCCACAAAAAAATGTTCAACATTGATAATAATAAGAATTGTTTCTTGAGCATCAAATCATCATATTAGAATGCTATCTGAAGGATCATGTGACACTGAAGACTGGAGTAATGATGCTGAAAATTCACAGCATTTTAAAACATTCAAATAGAAGGCAGTTATTTAAAATTATAATAATATTTCACATTATTGTTTTCACTTTTTGATTAAATTAATGCAGCCTTGGTGATCATAAGAGACTTCTTTCAAAAGATTTCCCATTTAAACATTTAAAATTTAACGACCCCAAACTTTTGAACAGGCACTCTGCCAGGTGATATTATTTTTGGCTTGATTTTTGTTGGTTTACTCTAAAATGCTGCATACACAACATGATTGTGATGCTGTTATTCAAGGTAAAAGAGTTGCTTTTGTGTCTGTGGTCACAGAAACACTAGATGTGGTAGCATTGACACGTGAAGTCCAGAAGCAATGTGGATTTGTTTATTTTGTGA
This sequence comes from Paracanthobrama guichenoti, assembly GCA_018749465.1. Taxonomy (NCBI): domain Eukaryota; kingdom Metazoa; phylum Chordata; class Actinopteri; order Cypriniformes; family Gobionidae; genus Paracanthobrama; species Paracanthobrama guichenoti. Next base: position 7,065,266 of record CM031949.1, on the reverse strand, counting down.
GTTCAAATCAGAGGACTGTAACCGAGAGTAGAGATGGCTGCAAACGATGTGGCTGTGTGTGTGTGGTTCAGGTATTCTCCATGTCTAGGGTATTAAAGCTCCAAGAGGTCCGGTCTCTATATTTCCTTCCCAGCGGAGGTCCGGACAATACTTTCAGCAGCCGTAGTACTTTGTAAAAGAAAATTAATCCTAAAATAGTCAACAAAGATGAGTATATTATATGACCGATAAAAAAAAAATAATTTGCTGCATTCTCATTTTCTGCAGTGTTTTAGTGAAAGTATTAACCTACTTTGCCGCTCCATTTTTCTGCTTACTGTTGTTAAAATAACCGCTCTTAATGTGGCGCTTTAGCGTCTTTAGCGGGAGAGAGAAGTGATGATCACAGAACAGAAAGGGCTTGAATGGAGCGCATTTGGCTCTAGATAAAAAAATATCAGAGGATACAGAGCCATGAAGATCATTAACATAAACAACCCTAAGCACTTGTAGTGTGTACCACTCCGTTGTTTTGATGCACTGCTCACTTTAAACTGTAGAAACGTATAAAAGGTGCTATCGTTGTTGTCTCACGGTCCAGTTAAAACCAAGTCAGGGTTGGGAACCGGACCGCGATCCACTATTTGAGGATCCCTTAAGGATGGCAATACCATTGCATATTACTATCAGTGTTGGAAATGTTGTGCTGAATAATATTTTTGTGGAAACTGTGATACATTTTTATTTCAGGATGCTTTGATGAATAAAAAGTTTTTTGAAATGGAGATATTGTGACACTTTTGATCAGTTTGATGTGTCCTTGCTGAATAAAAGTAATTTCTTTAATATCATGACCCCACACTTTTGAATGCTTACAATAAATGGGTGAAAAATATAGTCTATGTGTTTAAAAAAAAAAAAAAAAAAAACAGTTGACAAAAAGTAACGCTGTGCTGTAGTTCAATCTAGAAAAAAAGATGTTGTTGGGTTGATCATCTGTTCTCTTGTTGGATGTTGACAGTTTTATGTTGTGACCTCTGGGTCAGCTGTTCATCCACAGGTTTCTTTATAACTGTTTGGGGGAATAGGGGGCTGGGGTTACCCCTTTATGTGAACCACAAGTGCTGAAGGCCTTTTCCTGCTAATTATAACCAGCCCCATCCTGGCAACACACGAAGCCACGGTTTCTGCTTATTTCACCTCTGGAGATCATGAGCAGATGGAAGAAATCACTAGTAGGTGTTGCTCTGCCTCGTTTCCTGTGGGCAAAGGGTGTGTTTGTGATTGTGTATATACATGGTGCGCTAAACACTGAGAAGCTTTGACCACCTTTCAATGGTGGTGTCAATCAGAAAGGCATCAGGGCTGTTATCAGTGTATCCCACCGGACAGGCTTTCCTGCAGGGACTGAACTCATTTGATTCTGAGAAGCAAGGAGAACTGTGACTGAGAAAGACTATGTGGGTCAGTTTTGTTCTGCAGTATTTTTTGTTTTTACTTGGTAAAAATTATAATAAGTAAGTATTTCTATAAAAGGGTATATCAGAAGTATGCTCTGGTCAAGCTAAGCTACTTTAACTATGCTGTATTATTTACACAATGACAAGACGATTAACAGGATAAAAAAATAAAGCGTTAAAGTTAGCCATTTGCTCACTGAGGGATTGACAGTTAACTTGTCAACTTGCTCATTTTGAATTTTTTTTATATTTTTGGTGAAATAAACCAACTAATACCACCAGAATTCCTCAAATCCCTTTCTAATACTTGCTGGTACTAGCACTGTTGTTTTCCCAGCCAAATGATGTCACTTCCTGGAGGATGTCATCATCAAGGAACTGTCTTTTGTTAGTTTTGGGATATTACAAAAGTAAGAGCAGGGGAAGTTGATATGTTTTTTTTTGTTTTTTTAATATTTTCATTATCATTTTAGTTTATTGCTATTTTAGTGCTTATATAATAATATTGTATACACACACACACACACACACACACACACACACACACACACACACACTCATCAGGCATAACATTATCCCTGACCCGTTGACCCCTGAAGACCCCTGAAGGTGTGTTGTGGTATCTGACGCCAAGATTTTAGCAGCAGATCCTTTAAGTCCTGTAAGTTGAGAGGTGGGGCTTCCATGGATTGGACTTGTTTGTTCAGCACACCCCACAGATGCTCGATTGGATTGAGATCTGGGGAATTTGGAGGCCAAGTCAACACCTTGTTGTTGTGCTCCTCAAATTGTTCCATTCCTGAACCATTTTTGCTTTGTGGCAGGGCACATTATCCTGCTGAAAGAGGCCACAGCCACCAGGAATACCGTTTCCATGAAAGGGTGTACATGGTCTGCAACAATGCTTAGGTAGGTGCTACGTGTCAAAGTAACATCCACATGGATGTCAGGACCTAAGGTTTCCCAGCAGAACATTGCCCAAAGCATCACTCTGCCTCCACCGGCTTGCCTTCTTCCCATAGTGCATCCTGGTGCCATGTGTTCCCCAGGTAAGCAAGGCACACACACCCGGCCATCCACGTGATGTAAAAAAAAAAACGTGATTCATCAGACCAGGTCACCTTCTTCCATTGCTCCGTGGTCCAGTTCTGATGCTCACTGTTGGCGCTTTCGGCGGTGGACAGGGGTCAGCATGGGCACCCTGACTGGTCTATGGCTATGCAGCCCCATACGCAACAAACTGTGATGCACTGTGTATTCTGACACCTTTCTATCAGAACCAGCATTAACTTCTTGAGCAGTTTGAGCTACAGTAGCTGATCTGTTTGATCGGATCCACAAGCCAGCCTTCGTTCCCCAAGTGCATCAATGAGCCTTGACCCTTTCGCCGGTTCCTTCCTTGGACCACTTTTGATAGATACTGACCACTGCAGACCGGGAACACCCCACAAGAGCTGCAGTTTTGGAGATGCTCTGACCCAGTTGTCTAGCCATCACAATTTGGCCCTTGTCAAACTCACTCAAATCCCTTCGCTTGCCCATTTTTCCTGATTTTAACACATCAACTTTTTTATATATATATACAATAATCATTAACTGAAATTTTAAATCGTTTTATTTAATAACCCTGGCTATAGATTGATCTTAATTTAAATAATATCAGGAAAACATTATGATTTTTTTTTTTTTTTTTTTTTTTATAAATTTGTTTATCTTAAGTGTTTTTTTTATTTATTTATTTTTTATTTGGTGCAGCATGACAACAAGATTATTTCCTCAAGATAATGAGTTTAAATTCCTGATCACTTAATTGTGAACCAAACTGTATAAATTGTGAATATATTTTACCCAATATATTAAAACACATGGGGAAAATGCACTGCATAGCAGGAATGGCCCATGTGCAGATGTGTGAGAAAGAGCCGATCGAGTTGGGATGGTGTGGCAAGCTCAAAGAAAGAGGAAAAGAGACTGTTTGCATATGCAACTGTGTGTGTGAAAGAGAGGGAGAAAAGGGGAGTGGGGGATGAGCGAGGGAAAGGGGCCGGCCCTTCACACAGATGTGAAAGATTAGGACCGTCTCATTTTTCCAAACGCTTCAGCCATGGAGATTGTGCCTGTCAGGACCTCATGTGAGAAATAAGCTTTGTTCAGTGTCACAGTTTCTCCTTGCGCGTGTTGGAAAGATGTACGAACGATACAAGCGGAGGTATAGTTTGTGTGCCAAAGGAGAGAGAACTGTGGATGTAGTTTTAATCAAGGTAAGGAAATCTGAAATGTTAACATTCAGTGCTGTTGCGTTGAGACTTTGTGAATTGTAGGATTTAAACTTGAGGTCCAGCACAAGCCTTGTATGTCTTTTTTTTGTAACTTTTTTTAAACTTGAGGTCCAGCACAAGTCTTGTATGTATTTTTTTTGTAACTTTTTTTAAAATCAGTAGCAAACATTACAATGCTTAACTATCTATTTTAATGGAGTACATCAGTAGTTGTACATTTTGTGAGTAGCATAACATGGCAAAAAAGTTTTCTATTATACATAATGCTATTAAAATGTGTGTATATAACTTTATAAAAACTTAGGTAGCACTTTATTGCACAGTCCTGTTCCCCGTGTACATGCTATGTATTTATTATATTATTTTCAATAACTGGGTTATAACCTTAAACTGACTTTAAATAACATAACTTGCAGTGTTTTTCCAAGCTAAGTTTCTTCTCATAGAAAGTGTCTGTTCTTGCAAAATGTGATAGACATGTTTTCTGGCGTCCCATTCAGGAATCTCTGCAGTCAGCTGTTCTTTCTGAGAGCCCAAACGGTGTCATGTCTTATTTGTTGATTTGGTTGAGACATCTGGCATTCACACATCATGTCATACAGTCTGAAGTGTGTGTGTGTGTGTGTGTGTGTGTGTGTGTGTGTGTGTGTGTGTGTGTGTGTGTGTGTGCAAGGTACGGCTTGTTTTCAGCTGTTTAATGTGGTTCAACAGACAATACCCTGAAGCACTGATCTGCCAGTTTGATCGTGCAATGAAGACGTGCGGCTTGAACTGTCTTTACAGCCATTAGCACAGATGTCACTTCTTTCCAGCCTCAAATCCTTAAGCGCTCAATAAACTATTGAACTGCATGTGTTCAATGTTATTGGTGTAAAGCTTTTGTGTGTCTCAAATGTAACTGTTCTCATTTATGGCAATTCATGATTCATTTTCTGAGTCATTTGATTCAGTACAGTTGATTCAACGCATGTAAGTCAGCCTAAACAGAATTCACAGTTTTACTGTAAATGATTCATCATCGCACATTATATCAAAGAAGTATGAACACATGTCTTTGTAATGTTTTGAGAAAACGTATTCAATGAGAAATTTTTCACTCAGAATTACTTCATACACTACCATTCAAATGTTTGAAGTTTTTATGTTTTCATGTAGGCTATGTAACGTTTTAAAGAAGTCTCTTATTCTCACCAAGGCTGAAAATACAGTGAAAACTATTATGACAACTATTGTGCATAATATTGTGAAATATTATTACCATTTAAAATAACAGTTTTCTATTTTAATGTATTTTCAAATGTAATTTATTCCTGTGATGCAAAGCTGAATTTTCAGCATCATTACTCCAGTCTTCAGAGTCACATGATCCTTTAGAAATCATTCTGATATGATGATTTGCTGCTTAAGAAACATTTATTATCATTATCAATGTTGAAAATGGTCGTGCTGCTTATGTTTGTGGAAACCGTGATACATTTTTTAATAGGATATTTTTGATGAGTAGAAAGTAAAAAAAATAATAAAAAAACATATATATATATATATATATATATATATATATATATATATATATATATATATATATATATATATATATATATATATATATATATATATATATATATATATATATGTATATATATATATATATATGTATTATATATATATATATATATATATATATATATATGTATATATATATATATATATATATATGTATATATATATATATATATATATATATATATATATATATATGTATATATATATATATGTATATATATATATATATGTATATATATATATATATATATATATATATATATATATATATATATATATATATATATATATATATATATATATATATATATATATATATATATATATATATATATATATATATATATATATATATATATATATATATATATATATATATTTTTTTTTTTTTTTTTGATCAATTTAATGCATCCACCCAAGTATTAGTTCCTTTAAAAAAATCTCAAACTTTTAAACGCTATTGTATTTCAGAAGTAAAATGGTTTGCATGCTGTTCCATAATGACTTCAGTCTAGCACATTTGATTCAGTGCATTTCTCGAGATGGATTTAAGAGCCTTCCGTTCTTAATGACTCCTAAAGACTGGATGGCTGTTGGATTGGAGTAATGCCTCTGGGAAAGCTCAGATACAATGTTTTGACTGTAAATGGAGTTTGTGCCTGAGTGTGTGTGTGTGTTTGCGCATACATGTGGAGGTCAAGAACTGCGTGAGTCGAAGGGGCGGCTCAGTTTGGTGACAGTCTGGGAGCCGCTGCTCAAATCCTAACGGTTTCCTTTGGCTCTTAGCCTGGAGAGAATGATGGAAACGGGCCGCCTGCCAAGTGACTTCATAGCGCTGTACTGCAACTAAAATCACCATCTTTACAATCAGCACAAACTTTGGAGCTTTGCACAGATTTAAGACCGGGATCTTGGGAACAAAAATGGTCCTGTAGGAACATGGCAACATCAGCCACAAAAATTAGATTCAAAATGTCCCACTTACTGATTAATGTGTTCTTATCATGCTATAAATTTATTCCCAAAGCATTGCTTTTGTATCACGGCTTTTGTTCCCTCTGCATGCATCGAGAGCCAGCGCACGGTCTGTGCATTTTCAAACCAGATGTGTTTTTATTGGGTACACTTCTGAATGCTCTGCGTTCAACAGAGTCTGCTGGCACTGCCTTTTTGGTTTCTCCCATAGTGCCGCAAATATGCAGTGAGAACGGCAGTGGTGCCAGATTCTGGAAAGGGACATTGGGCCATGTTTGGCTCTGAGTAGGCAGAGTTTGAGCCTGTGTTTTGGAGAGTGGTTTGAAACTGCAGATATGTTCAGTGTTTTTAGAGCATCATATAATATAGGGTTTGACAATGCAGTTTTCTATTTGATTACCATATGTTTTTTCTCCTTTATCAGATTAGAGGAGGAGGAAAGGCCTCAAACCTGCATTGCCTGCATGAGCACCACAGCTCAACGTGCAGTGTTGGGAAGATTACTTTGGAAATGTAATAGGTTACAGATTACAAGTTACTCTATTTAAAATGTAGTAGTGTAACTATTTCAATTACATTCTTAAAGTAATGTAACTGATTACATTTGATTACTTTTCAAAATTTCCAGCACTGGAATTCATTTTTATCACTTCATGGAATGCAATGGTGGCAGCTCTCAGACAGGTTATATCCTAAAAATTTTAGCTGCAGTGTGGACTGATTTAATTGTCAGATGCGGTGTGTTGCAAATTTAAACAAGAACCAATCAAAAGTGCCAGAATAGCAACGCTTTACTAAACGGCCTTTAAAGGAACACAGCGACTTTTTGGGACTTTAGCTTATTCACCGTATCCCCCAGAGTTAGATAAGTCCATACATGCCATTCTTATCTCCGTGCGTGCCATAACTTTGTCTGACGCTCCCACCACTAGCCTAGCTTAGCACAAAGACTGGAGGTAAACGGCTCAATAAGTGACAAAAGAACACCAACATTTTCCTATTTACATGTTGTGACGTGTATAGTTACATTGTGTACTAAGACCGACGAAAAATGAAAAGTTGAGATTTTCTAGACCGATATGGCTAGGGACTATACTCTCATTCCTGCCTAATAATCCATGAACTTTGCTGCCGTACCATGGGTGCAACGGTGGAATGATATTACGCAGCGCCTGAAAATAGTCCCCAGCACACAGAGAGTGCAAGCAGGTTGTCACGTTGGTTATGTTGACGGAAGTTAGCCTATTTTCAGTCCCCAAAAGTTGGTGTGCTCCTTTAAATGGCAGGAGGCCTTGTGCACATCAAAAATTAATATTATTCAATATATCCTAGATCTTTACAGTAATATATAGATGTAACCCCCTTTGTAATCAGATATGAAAATTTTAGTAATTTAATTACACATTTTTCTCAGTAACTGTAACTGATTACAGTTACTTTTATTTAGTTACATGTAACTAGTTACACCCCAACACTGTCAATGTGTCAAGAGCACATGTTCAGAAAGTGCATTTTCGAGTAATATCTTGTTTTCTCTTGTTATTAGAACTTTTGAATATCAAAGTTCTAATAAGGGTTTTTTTTGCGGTGAGCAATTCCAAAGAAAGTTTCCCAAAAAACCTTTCAGTGATTTGTTTTTAAAATAACGTGTGTGTGTGTGTGTGTGTGTGTGTGTGTGTGTGTGTGTGTGTGTGTGTGTGTGTGTGTGTGTGTGTGTGTGTGTGAAGAACATTTTACAATTCTAAAATATATTTTTTTCCCCACTATAAACAACCCTTTGTGGAATGGAAAAGTTCCATGGATGTTAAAGGTTCTTCATGGAATCATCAATGCCAATAAAGAACATTTTGTTTTTTTCTATGGGTATAAACGTATATTATCGCAAGTTGAGTGAAGTTCCTCTTTATCTTATATATTTGAATGCTATGTTGTTTTGTCTACATACGGCACTGTGGCAGTTAGAGATGCAAATGTTTACTTTCTGTTCATTGGGTTGCTATTTGAGTCAAATTCTCAGCTACTGTACATACTGCATGTGATTGCATTGGATTTTATATTTATCTGTTATGTCTAATGAAATGTGACAGGTTACTTTTGCCGTGTTTCACTAAAAACAATCTTTTTTTTTGGTCTAACCGACTCAAATCAGTTTAGCTGTTTGTAGTCAACTGCTCATTTCAAACTTTAACATTGAATAATTATACATGTATTATTAATTATTATTATTATTATTATTATTTTTATTATGAAAATTGAGTTACAGAAGTGACAGTTAAGACATTTATAATGCTACAAAAGATTTCTGTTTCCAATAAATGCATTCTATTAAAGAATCCAGAAAAGAATCACGGTTTTCACAAAAATATTAAGCAGCACAATGGTTTTCAATATTTATAATAATAAGAAATGTTTCTTGAGCAGAAAATCAGCATATTAGATTAATTTCTGAAGAATCATGTGACACTGAAACCTGGAGTAATGATGCTCAAAATTCAGCTTTGACCTCAGGAATAAATTACATTTTAAAACGTATTAGAATCTAAATATATTACTTTAAATTGTAATAATGTATAAAAAATAAAAAAATAAAATAAAAAACATTAAAATCTTACTGGCCCCACATTTGCAATGGTAGTGTAAATAAATAGCTGTAATTGTTTTATGCATAATTTTTCTATTTTTCTCAAACCATCTTACAGTGCACATTTTTAATTTCTCTACAGGCTGTCTTTTAACCCCTGGACAAATGCATCTGATTTTAGTGTGAAAAAATAAAATCCTGAAAGGGTTAATTCATCCAATGAGAATCATACACTTACACTACAATTACACAAACTGACAACTGTAGATCTCATTTATAGTTTTACTGCTGTTTTTGTACTAGTCACCTCTGCCTCATCAGAGCTCTTTTCATTTATAATCTTTTTAACATCGGAGTAGTTGTTTTTCAGCGGCAGTGGATGTGAGAGATCATCACACTATGATAGGAACTGCTACAAATAACCCAAAGAGTGTGTGATTGTGCTTGTCTGTAGGCAGGGTCTGTGCTTGGGACAACAGACAGCAGTGTTCTCTCCACACACTGCCTTCCCAGAGGCACACAATCGATAGTCATGGCATGGACGTGCTCATCAATGGAGTGTTGTGCATTGTTAATTGCTTTAAAACTCTGCATGGCCACTTGGTTTTTGACAAGCTCAAAGTGTGTGAACATAATTAGTCCCTGGGCAGGATGGAAATGTGAGATGCTCCTAGGTCAAATCAGAAGCGATTTCTCTCATTCGTCCTTTTTCTTCATGTTTTTCTCCTGTATTTCCTCCCTCTTGGTATCCTTTGTTGACCATCTTTCTCCCCCGTCCTATCTCGAATCACCTGTGTGACCCTGTAGCTGGATTATAACAAAGGCGAAAGAGCTTTTCACTGTGCTTTCCAGCCGAGTGAATAACCATCAGCTGTGGAGGTTGCTTTAATACAGGCTTTCTATTGTGGGTGCTTTGTACAGGTTGCTGTTCAGTACCAGTACTGCCCGTAACATGAGATCTGTGTAAACATTTCCAATAGACTGTATGTATTCACCCTTTCAGTGCCTCTGATCAAAAGCTGGCATATAGTAGGCAAGCAGGCATGACACTGTTTGGGCCTCTTTAGTATAATGCAGACTGAGACTTTGAAAAAGGAAGTACAGTGAACTAGATACATAAGAAATGCAAATACTCCATAACACTTTTTAGCTCCAAGCTATATGTGACCATAGTTATATAGTTTGCATAAAACTAATGAAGAATGGCAAAACACACTCCTTTTACTGCTTTTTTATGTTGACATCAGCAATGTGATTAAACTACAAGTATGTTTATAATATACACTACTGTTCAAAAGTTTGGGTAGGTTTTTAAATGTTTTTAAAAAGTATCTTATACTCACATGGGCTACAATTATTTGAACAAAAACACAGTAAAAGCTATAATATTTCAAAATGCTATTACAATTTAAAATAATGCTTTTCTATTTTGATATATTAAAATGTATTTCTTCCTTTCAACATTTTTCAGTGTTGAAAAAAGTTTTGCTGAATATTTTTGTGGAATATATATATTTTTTCATGTGTCTTTAATGAATAGAAGGAACAGCATTTAACTGAAATATTTTGTAACATCTTTCGAATGTGTCCTTGCTGATAAAAGTTTTAATTTCTTAAAAAAAATAAAAATAATTACTGACCCCAAATTTTTGACCGGAGTATAATAAATATTTGTATTTACTGCTATAATAATTGCAATAAATGGGTTCTGACCATAGACTGTAAAAAAATATGGATGTAGTGTCCGTGACGTCACCCATAGGATTCTGAAGAGCAGTTCTGAAGCGTAAAGTAGGGTCGAGCTGGCCGTTGCCATCTTGGCAGCGCGTCATCGCACGTCACTCCCGGATAACAGAAAATGGGCAAAGAGGCGGGACGTGGGGCGGAGCTGAGGTGACGTGATGACTAACAGACAGCAGATAAATGGCTATCCACCTGTCACTCAAAGTGACCACGCCCTTAATTATGCAGAACTTTAAGGCTTTATATAATGTAAACAAATGAGTTATAAAAAAATTCACCCCCTCACAGTTGTCATGAAGGGCAAAATTAGCTATATAAACCAAAACCACAATTTGTACCAGGCTGTAAACATGTTTTTTTTTCTGCTGTAAAGTTGGACATTTTAACATGAGGCTCAATGAGATTTTGCTCCCTTCTGGAGCCTGTCTCTAGAGGCCAGTCGATGAATTGCAGTTTAAGTTACTTCCGTATTGGCTTCAACAGAAACTAGGGGAGGTTGCCGCTTGGTTCTGACTTAGGGTAGGGTCAAATCTGTATCTTCCCCATGTTAAAATGCCCAACTTTACAGCAGATTTTTTTTTTTTACAGCCTGGTACAAAAGGTGGTTTTGGTCTATACAGCTAATTTTGTCCTTCTTGACAACTGTGAAGGGGGTGAATTTTTTTATAACGCATATGTTTAAATTATATTAAGCCTTAAAGTTCTGCATAAATAAGGGTGTGGCCACTTGAGTGACAGGTGGATTGCTACTATGGTCGAGCTAGGCATGCGTGGTTTCAGCAACCAGGCACCTCAGCTCCACCCATGTCCCGCCTCTTTGCCCGTTTTCAGTTATCTGGGAGTGACATGCTGCCAAGATGGCGACGGCCCACTTTAGGCTTCAAAAATGCTCTTCAGAAACCTAGGGGTGACATCATAGACACTACTTCCATATTTTTTTACAGTGTAAAAAAGTTTTTTTTTACGCATAAAAAAGTTTCCCGTCTTTAGTTGAAATGGTGTCGTGTAAACGGCCCCTACATGTACTGTAGTTCACTAGCGTGTGGCTGCTGTGAAACTAAGGGCCAGATTTACTAACAGCTTGCACCAGCGCAAACCTTCTTTTGGTGCTAAAACTACTGTCAGCATTTCCTAAAGACACGCAGTGAAAAATGATCGCTGAAAAGGCCTGGACAGGGTTATTTTATATAAATATGCCAGTTTTTCAGCCTATAATTAGCTTACATGCTAATGAACCATATTACGTTTAATATAGTTCATTAGCGTTACATTTTCTCCCACAATTTTCTCTTTTAGCTCCATATATTCATAAACACGCATTTGATGGAAGCTAAGGGCATGCGATGTGAAACATTTATTGACTGATTTGTAGTTTATACTGATACTTCCAAGACTATCAGAATTTTTATTGATTTATTTTATTAAACTTAACTATGGATCAAGGCAGGGAATTCACTGTAGCGCACAACCACTTTTGGCTTATTGTTGCTTTATTTTACAACACACTCAATCCTAGCTTATCTTATTTGAGCTGAATCTGCTTTATATGCTGGGTTTTACCATTGCAGCCTTTGTTTCTTCTATGTAATTGGATTGAATCCAACCAGCAGTATAGTTTGTTTGGATGTCTGGCTTGTGGGGACCATCTCAGCATTGGATCCTGATTGCTGAAGCCTCCGTTGTCCCGCAGGGCTGGTGTTAGGTGGTGTGTGGTCTATGATGAGTGAGATGCAGCTGTTATGGGCTCAACAAACCACAGACTGAGCTCAAACTTCATATATGCTGCAGTCTCTGGGCATATGTGTGCTGCTTCTGTTTCCCTGTTGCCTATGCATTCATTAGCAACCCTCATTTTCACTGACCTTTTCAGGAAAACACACATTCAAGTTGTATTGTCATGCACCTGATGTTTAGTATTTTTATTTTTCTCAGTATGTCAAGCAACTCTTTCCACTTAGACAGTCACATGCATAAAACCATATCTTCCTCTTTCTCCCTCCAGATCCACAGAGACAAAGACGCACTGTGTTCCAATGTTTCTCAGAAGAGAGACAGCCTGTCCACAGGTAAGATCACACATCCTTCCTCTCATATTGATAATGACATAAAGCAATACTAATATTCACCTAGTAGGGGTTTAATTTGAACTTATGGCTTCATGTGGACATATATGATCATATTTTCATTTTGTAATTTAATAGTAGGTAATGTTACAATACAGCAATTATTTAAATAAGTCAGCATTGAATGAGTCCAGTGAAATATGAGTATACACCACTATTTAAAAGTTTGGAAAACTTTTGTTGTGTGTGTGTGTGTGTGTTTGTTTTTGAAAGATGTCTTTATGCTCAGCAAGGCTGCATTTATTTGATTACAACTACAGTAAAAAGTAATATTATTAAATATTTTTAGAATTTTAAAGAACTGTTTTCTATATATGTTAATATATTTTAAAATATAATTTATTCCTGTGAAGCAAAGCTGAATTTTCAGCATCATTACTCCAATCTTCAGTGTCACATGATCCTTCAGAAGTCATTATAACATGTTGATTTGTTGCTCAGTTATTATCAGTGTAATGTTTTTATTATTATTAATGTTGAAAACAGTTTTTGCTGCTTGTGGAAATCATGATAATTTTTCTTTTAGGATTTTTTGATGAATAGAAAAGTCAAAAGAGCAGCATTGCTGAATGAAAACAACATTTATAATAATAATAAGAAGAAATGTTTCTTGCAAATGTTTCACCATATTAGAAAGATTTCAATTTACCATCACAGGAATGTTAGAATATAAAACTTAAATTGTAATAATATTTTACTCTATTTTTGATTTGAATAAATGTAGCCTTGGTGAGTATAAGATACCTCTTTCAAAAACATTAAAAGTCTTAATCATTCAAAACCTTTGAATAGTAATGTATGTTTTATATATTATGCTAAAACGTTTTGACTTTTTGACAGTTGCCTTAGACAAATTTTATGATCTTAAACTGTTCCTATCAATGTGTATGCTTTTGTAGTAAGCTTAGCAGCATGTTAACATCATTTTCTATTTGAATCATTTGTGAGTCACATTACTCATGCACTTCATGTGATGAGCGTTATTTTATGTGGCATGTGTGCTCACTTATGAGGTTCCATGACTGTCGGGATGCTGTCTATGTAGACGGGATACAGTTAAGCTGTATTGTTAGTCATAGTTTCTTGTAGCAATAACATTTCCACCCTCTCTCTGACCCTTAGAATTGAACAGGCTGTTTTGACTTTGGTACCTTTTGAGGCTTCTGTACAATATGTGTGGTTGGCTAGCTTCTCAGGAAGGCGGGAACTTTGCGTTGTAAAGTTGCGTTGTTGGCGTGCGTTTACAGAGAAATCTGTTCGTTTCCAAATGAAGTATGGAACAGAAGATAGTAATAGCAAGTGCTTGTACAGAGCAGCAACGACTTTATCTTTAGTATTAAGATAAATGAATACTTCAACACGCAAGCAGTGGCTGATATTAAAAACAAAATACATTAAAATAACAAGCATATGATGCAGTGCTGAAAAGAGAGCTCTCCTATTTAATGAAAAGTATGTTTCAGCCTAGGGCTGCACAATTAATCGAAATCGAACTGCAATCGCGATTTGGCTTGTGTGCGATTATGAAACGGCAAAGGCTGCGATTTTAATGAAATAAATATATGCCCAGCATGTTAGTGAAGAGCGGCTCTGTGATCAGGAGTAAACGCTGCTCTGTCTGAAAGACTGCGAGTTTGAGTCGCTTATAACGTGCGTTTAAAAGGACAACACGTCAAACATCTTCACAAACTAGTAATGCGAAGCATTGTAACAAAATACGTTTAATAACACGTTTTAACTCACTTCATGTCGTCAGTCGAGTGTTTGTGAGCAGATGTGGCTTCTCATCACAGAATGAGGCAATGCATCATATTATAGTATTCTATACAGTGATAAAGTCTATGTCAATCAGCACTGCATACTTTATTATTATGAAAATCCCTGAGAAGGCTTGAAGAACTCAAATACACCATATATTGATGCAGTCGTGTTTATTGTCTTAGTTTCATCAGTCAAAGCGTTTTTATCTTATTTTTATGCAGCCTTCAGCGCTAGCTTCCATTTAGGGATTTCCTGAAAACTATTACTTTTCTAAGGCAAATGTGGCGTTTCTGCTCGAGAGCGCCCTCTGGCTTCCAGTATGAATGAAACTTTTGGGCAAAAAATAAGAAAAATAATACTTCTCTCTATATACATTTATATGACAATCCATATGTTTTTCTTCAATGTACAGGATTTTTTTTTCAGGAGTGGGTGCATAAGAGGCTCATATTTCATATTAAAGACATAGACTTTAAGAAATTGTAATTTGAATTTTTTTGTAAAATAAGTTTTCTGTAAATAATTATTATTATTATTATTATTATTATTATTATTATTATTATTATTATTATTATTATATTTATTCTTAAATACTCCTATTTTTAATAATAAAAATGGTATTGTAAAAGTAATATTTCTTATTTTGTTAAATATTAATTATAATTATTAATTATAATTATAATTAGTCATGTTAATATATAAACACAAAATGTTATATACACACACTTTTCATTTGTAAAAATAAAAATAGCATTTTAAATCGCAATTTTACCAGAATAATCGCAATTAGATATTTTCTCCAAATCGTGCAGCCCTATAGCCATACAAAATGTTTTGTTTGTCCTGTTGTGAATATGAGTGGCCTATAGCTCTCTTTTTTTTTTTTTTTTTTTTTTTGCAGTTAGACTCCCCTGACTGGATTGTCTTGAACACACAACTTAGTTGGAATCATTGCTATATTGTTATACATGCAGGAAGCAGGATGAGATTTATTGATCACAGCGGTTTTGTCAGTACAATGCTTTGAAAACCAGGCTAAAACTAAAATAAAGATTTATTTAATGCTCTGTTGAAAACCCTGTAACATCTTTGTTGCTTGTAAATCACTCGTTATGCTATATTATTACCAAATATTGGGTTTAATCTTTTGTCAACTTGTTTTTTCAATTAGGAGAGGTATTTTATTTCTTTTTGAAACTGATCATTGATCTGAGGATAAAGTTCATCTAAAAAAAAAAAAACCTGTAATTATCAAAACAGTTTGTTTTTGTACATGAGCACGCACGTGTGTAGGTTTGACCTAAATTATGAGGACGCAAAGTCCTTAAATTGAGGTGTGTATTCAGGTTTCAGGCCACGCCCCCTACATTATGAGCACATGCAGATGTCCTTGTAATTCAAAACGCTAAAATAAACATACTAAACTTTGTTTTTTGTAAAATGTAAAAATGCAGAAAGTTTTGTGTGATTGGTAGGGTTAGACCAAACCACCTATACCAGCGCGCGCGCGCGTGTGTGTGTGTGTGCATGGTTTCCATGCATGCACAGGTCAGAGGCCTTTATGTTTGCAAGCACACATGTAAATATGTGATCATGAACATGATTATGATGCTCTTGAACACTAAATGTTTCTCTTATTTTCAATCTCCCACATTCACTTTCAATGGATGGTCATTTTTGATATATATAAGCTCAGACCAATGAGGCCTACAATCAGTCAGTTTCAAAAAGAAATACAAAACCTAATTGAAAGAAAACAAGTTGACAAAAAGATTGAATCCAATATTTGGTGATATAGAATAATGAGAGATTTTTAAGCTATTTTTGTAGGGTGATCTTTGACCAGGAACACCACAAGTGTAACAATTAGAAAATCCTCTCCGGGTCAAAATGACCTGAACACAACATAAGGGTTAAATCATTTTTAATTACTTAAAAAGAAAAAAAAATTGTATTGCCATAGTAAACATATTTTTATTTAAAGGGCACTATTATGCAAAATTCACTTTTATAGGGTGTTTGAACATAAATGTGTGTTGGCAGTGTGTGTACACAACCACTCTATAATGGTAAAAATCCACCCAGATTCAAAGTGACGTCATGGCAAAGTGACGTCACGTTTTACAGGCCCCACCCATGAGTGTTGATGGACACTGCCGTATTAGCATAGACCCCGCACTCAGTGAGCTGTAAAAAGTCTGTCATGTTTATCTCCTCACCAGAGCGTTTACACCAGCATTCAAGTAAGAAATGTGTTCTTAAGCTACTAAAGTTCATTCAGTCAAGAGCAGTGAGTGATTTTCTGTTTATATTTTATTTGATTCTTATTAACAGCAGATATAGCAGTAGGTACTGTATATTACACTGCTTTCACTTTTAAAGGGATAGTTCACCCCCAAAAAAAGAAGATTTATCCCATGATTTACTCACCCTCAAGTCATCCTAGGTGTATATGACATTCTTCTTTCAGAGTTATATTAAAAAAGTCCTGGCTAATCCAAGCTTTATAATAGCTCTGGGGGGTTAATAAAGGCCTTCTGAAGCGAATTGTTTGTGTAAGAAAAATATCCATACTTAAAACTTAATGAAGTAAAGTTTCGGCCGATCGCCTTCCGTATTCAACTAATGTAAAAAGTGTTGAAAGTGCCTCTGCAGTTCAAAATGTCAGATGTCGCGTAAGCATTTTGAACTGCGAGAGGCACTTTCAACACTTTTTCCATGGAAGGCAATCGGCTGGGACTTTATTTTATAAAGTTTTAAATATGGATATTTTTCTTACACAAACACATCGATTCGCTTCAGAAGGCATTTATTAACCCCCCAGAGCCATGTGGAGCACGTTATTTGACGGACAGATGCATTTTTTTATGGTCTTCAAAAACAGAAAACAGAAAAATCACTGCCATTATAAAGCTTGGATTAGCCAGGACTTTTTTAATTTAACGATTTTATTCGTCTGAAAGAGTCATATACACCTACGATGACTTGAGTTTGAGTAAATCATGGGTTAATTTTCATTTCTGGGTGAACTATTCCTACACAGATCTAATATACACACAGGATTTCTGTACTTGCTGCATACGTGCACAGACATAACCAACTGTTTTCATGTAAACTTTGTGTGTTTCTGACATGACCTTGTGTGTATTTGACAGTTTAATCGCAATACATACATTAAAGAGAACAAGTCTAGTAGTTTAATAGTCACGGACGCAGCAACATCCAGCTCTCTGTGCGCATGCGTCGGGTGTGTGTGCTCAAGTTGAAGTTGTGCTCAAGCTCATGGTTGCATGCAGATGATAATATTTCATGATGATGAAGAACTGCAATGTCACATGAGCGTGTCCACGATAGAGATGATCATCAAAACCAAACAATGCGCGTTCATTAGCTGTGAAGGCTCCACCCTCTGTGGTGGGGAGCAGCGGCTCATTTGCATTTAAAGGAGACTCAAACAAAAAAAATGTTTTGTGTGTCTTCAGCTAATTTTTCTCAAACACAAAAATTGGCATTTTCAAAATGTTATTGTAGCTCTCTCCACAACAACACAGACACAGGTCGGTTCCTTGAAACGGGCTTTTAATTATTTTGCCCATCTTTACGCTGTGAGAACTGTATAGCTCTATACTGTATAGAGAACACATAGTCTTAAAGGAAAAGAGATACAAATTATGCTTACGATACATTAAACAAGTGAAACAAATACCTCGTTGGCTGCTTGTTATGAAAAGAGGTGTCTTTAGTTTTGCTCTTTACAGTCCGTTTGACTTGTAAAAACACTCATTTTAAACTTAATGCAACTTAGCAGAGCCTCATGAGTGTCTGCTCATCATCAGTCCATCAGGGGCGACGCAGTAGTTCATCATTTCCGCTAAAGTGGTGCATTATCGCCATGAATGAATTTGTCACATACATGACATTTTTAAACTGTACCTCAAATAGATGAACACATGAAATCACATCAAAAACATGAAATTAATTATAAATTAATTGATTATGAAACAAATACACAGAACTTTACACAACAGCATTTACAGGTATAGTAAATGATCTGTTTTTAAATCATCTGAATTTTGATCTGAAACTTCACAGACACAACTCTGGGGACACCTGAGACTTATATTACATCTTGTAAAAAGGGGCATAATAGGTGCCCTTTAATTTAATTTAATTTCAATGGTAAAAGCACCACAGAGCCACGTTGTTTACGGCTTGGCTAGGTACTAGATCAGGAGAAATTGTTTTAGCATTGCATTTTGGTTGCATGGTTGTAGTTTCTTCACAGATTTTTTTTTATTTTATTATTATTATTTTTTTTTTATAATTTTTTTTTAATTGCATTTATTTCATCATTTAATTTCATTGTTATTTTATTTGTTTACTTTATTATTCTTTTATTTTATTCGTTTATTTATTTTATTTTGTTCTTTATTTTATTTTTTTATTTTTTTATTTCATTATTTCATTAATTTTATTTTTAATTAAATTAAATTCTTTTATTTTATTATCATTTAAATTGATTTATTATTTTAACAATGTTAAAAAGCAAACACAGAGCCACAGTGTTTACAATTTCCAGGTACTGGAACAGGAGTAAGTATTTATTTATTTTATGAGCTTCTAAAAATGACATCACCTTCAAATGAATCATGTCAAAACATTACTTTTGTTATTGAAACAATACTGTGATATTTTTTTTAATTTTTTTTTTTATATAGATACTAAATTCTGACGTTCTTCTCAGAGGCCAGTCGTGGCCTGTGTTTTCAGTTGTTTGTAATGACGTTTGCTTTTACTACAGCATTCTTTCATTAAGAAGAACACACACACATTGAGAACGGGCAGCTGTAGTGGTTCTAGCGAGACCCCTCCTTCACTTCCCAAGACATGGAGTCACCTGTGGGCAGTTAGACAGCTGACAAAACTCACACTCTTGTGACAGATCTACTAGTGTTGATCCCAGATCCTGTTCACTTACACTAAGCGTACATAGAGAATGTGTTGCACTTAAGAAATCTAGAAGAAAGTGAAAGCGAGAGAGAGGGAAGGAAACAGGCAGTATTTTTTTCTAGGTGATGGAATCTGTTGATGGTTGAAGGTCTGTCATGATGGTTTCATCACCCACGTGATATGGTTTTGTTACCGACGCAATGGTACGGTACAGACAGATGATTCAAACTTGTATCAAGTTTTGTCGTGAATACGTGCTGTTGTACAAAGATCTGTTCTGAAGGGGAAATCACAAGTTTTGTTTAAGAGGACATTGGGCTTGAGTAAGAGAACTTATTTGGAGACTTTTATCATAGACTTTTACTGGATAAAATAACTTTTTTTAACACACAGCTTTTTAAAGTAGCTTTAAATTTGTCTGTCATTGTGTAAATGTGTGCTTATGTGTGTGTTTGTTGCAGAGAGTTCACAGTATCCAGAGTTCCACACGTGCAATTCAGAAACAGTCACATTTCGAGACTCGGGCAGCGATACAGATGGGTTTCTCAGTCCTGACACTGGAGAGGACAACATCTTTAGAAAGGTAAGAGAAAGAAAAAACAAACTCGATTTTTCTAAAGAATTTGCTGCATTATGTGGTTGTTCTAAGTGGTTCATTGGGCATTTGTGGGTGGTTGCTCATTGGCCAAGTTTTTGATATATTTTGGTCCCTAGATATGGCTTGGCTGTCTCCATCATATCTGTAGCACAAAATGCATGATGCAGGTTTAATAATGAGGGTTAAGAGCTTTATGAGAAATGGTAAAAGTGATGCCTTAACAGGGATTTTCAAACGTTAGAGGACTATTAGATTAGATATAAAACAATGGCTATCAATAGGATAAAATAATTGTGATTTAATGTCATGGTTTTTGACCAGTCTTTTGAAGGCAGAAATCGTGGTCATGTGAAATTTGTGAAAGTTATTTTTCTTTTCTTTTTTTTCTGCTGATCCCCATGTACCCACTTGTGGACCCCAGATTTAAAACACCTGCTTTTACAAACGCTACTTATAACCAGATAATGCAAATATATGATGCATATAAATTATACATATCATTCGATCTCAGAATTGGCCATATTATGTGAACATGTGACCACAGTTCTGTTTTTTGTTTTCTTTCTTTCTAATTTTTAGGATACCCAAATGTTAAAATACACCAGAGGGTTTTTTTTTTCCCCCACTAGCTCACGTGGTTATGAGTTCTCTAGAACCCTTTTAAACCTCATACACACATGCTTATAAACCACCCCCTCTGCTTCCTTGCACACATGCTCAATAGAAGCTATTTCAGGGGCACATGAATAGAAGGCTTTCATCCCCCACCCAGAACACCAACAAAAACCTCAATGTGTGTCAAAAGCTCAAATCCTCTTCACCTTGTCTCTCACGCCACCAGCGCTCGGCACAATAGACTCATCAAAACCTCACACCAAGGATTGTCACGACTACTTTGTTTAGTTTTAAGTCTGTCTGTCTGTCTGTCTGTCTGTCTGTCTTGGCATCAGTTGGCCTAGCAGACTCATTTCGCCCTGGTGATGATTCATTAACTTAATTTTTAAGGGTACAGACAGCAGCTTTAGAGATGCATGCAAGTCTGAGATAAACTCTTATAGTTCAGGCATGTTTACAGTGGAGTGTAAGTAGAAGTCAAATATTATGTGTTTGATTATTAGATTCAATTTGTGGGGAAAAAAAAACAACTCTAAAAACAATGGAAAAAATGCAAATACTATGATACTGCCATTGCTGTCTGTTAAACGTTGAACGATGAACACTTCTCAATGCAAGCTTTTCAAACTTCACTCTTTGGTCTATTTCGAAAGTATTACATTTCTTATGTATTTCAAAATGTGGTCAAAAGTAGACATAAAGGTGAAGTATGTTATTTTTTATGTTTAAATTCTTTATTCTAATTAGCCAATGGTGGTTTATTTCCCCTAAATAAATTTGAGCATCTTGACTGGCTCAACCAATGGTGCGAGCTTGGGGGCGGGACCATCTGTTTGACCGACCAGTGACAAATTGGGTGTTGTTTGAAAGAAAACCTGCTTGTTATTTTTGCAAAGCTAATCAATGCCATGAGGTTAGGATCAGTGTTGCTATTGGCAACTAAAATTATTACAAATATTTTTTGTTAATTGAAATAAAGCTGAAATAAAATATAAATATTAGATAAAAATTAAAAAATTTATAAATGTTGCCTTGGATACTAACTGAAGTAAAGGTTCAAAAATTATTAACTGAAAATTGAATTAAAAATAAATAGAAATGTATAACTTTACAAAAGCACAAATTAAAATTATCAAAATGTTTTAATAGTCTATAAATAATACTAAAATGACACTGGCAGATATAGAATGTTTAAAGAAAATCAACACAATGCTACTTTGCAAACACTATATCTATAAAAACAGAAGATTATTATATAAAAATTATATACTCATTCAAATACCCTTAATAGCACTTTTGGCAGCTTTGAGTTGAACCATTTTTCTTTTGCACACTTTCCATTTATTATTGACAAAATATCTTTATATGTAGTACTTTGTGGTGCTGAATAATTGTTCATCTGTCTGAACAAAAAGACTATTTGTTAATTTCTGTTTGACTCGTGTTTATTGCTCAGGGGCAGGAGGCAGTAGGGGGAGGTGACAGCACAAGCGAGGTGTCTGTCTCCTGCTCCTCCACAGACGACACCGCCAGCGTCGGGCATCCCAGCTCCTCAGCCGAGAGTTCTGAGGAGGTGCGGCAAGGAGGGGAGACCGAAGAGGAGACCAAAGACCGGTTAACCGAGGTGCCCCTCCCCGCCTCTCTCTTCCGGTCCACCGTGCGGTCGCTCTCTCCGTTCCGCAGACACAGCTGGGGTCCTGGCAAGAACCAGGGAGAGGAAGAAGAAATGGACCAGCGCAGGTACGTGATTACACTGAAGTCAAGCTTGTTCTTAGGACCTTTAATGATGTTCTGCTTTGTGAAAAGGTGCTTCTCTATGGAAGCTTGTTTCCGCCACGGAATAAAATTAATTTAAAAGATAACTGCGACTTTTTATCTCACAATTGCGAGATGTAAACACACTTCTGACTTTATAATTTGCAATTGCAAAAGTTTATATCTCTCAATTCTTACTTCATATTGTGAGTTAATATCATGCAAATGTGAGAAATAAAGTCAAATTGTGAGATAAAAAGTTACAATTTCCTTTTTATTTTTTGTTCAGTGGTGGAAACAACCTTCCATTATTCTCAGTTCTTAAAATATAAATAAAGAAAAAATATTTAAATAATATTTACATTTAAACCTCATAGTAGTATTTGTTGTACTGTCTTTAAATTATAATGATATACTAATAAATAAAAATAATTATTAATAAAAATATCCAGATATTTTTGGCATTTAAAGTAATGTGAGTTATGGATTGAAGTGTGCTTAATTGTCTTAATATTGTAATGCAAGTAATCTTAATGGCCCTAACATGGTCCTTTTTTTTTTTTTTTTTTTGATGAAATATGACCAATATGAAATATTTATTTTTAAATGTAGTCTGTCTGTCAGCAAATTTTCAGAGAAAAATATTTTATGCTGACCAAGGCAACAATTTATTTGATCAAAAATACAGTAAAAACTGTAATATTGTGAAATATTATTACAATTTTAAAGAACTTTTTCTATTTGAAAACAATTAAAATGTAATTTATTCCTGTGATGTCAAAGCTGAATTTTCAGCATCGTTCCTCCAGTCTTCAGTGTCACACGATCCTTCAGAAATCATTCTAATATGCTGCTCAAGAAACATTATATGACATTACACGTCTACTTTTGATCAGTTTAACTTTCTATCTGTTTAAATCCTTGTAATTTATAAGTGGAACTGCAATGTAGTAAATGAATATGATGAGAATGTATATCTCATCACAGACACCAGTTTGCCCAAAATGTATTTGGGTTTTTAAGTTTTGAAATGCTGAATACACTCCCACTCAGAACACACTGAATGCTAATACAAACACGACACACCAAAACATGGCATGCTCTGAGAATGACATCGCTCACACTTCTTGATCATGTGACACCCTCAAGCCTTTGCATTCTCCTTCAGTCATTCTCGCCTCGCTCTTCCCTTTGTCACTGATTTGCATTCACTCTTTTTCTAGAAGTAATTCCATACTTTACTAGTTTCATTTTTACCCTTCAAAGACTCTTATTAGACAGATATTTGAAGTCATAGTACAAACCCGATTCCAAAAAAGTTGGGACGTTGTACAAATTGTGAATAAAAACAGAATGCAATGATGTGGAAGTTTCAGATTTCAATATTTTATTCAGAATACAACATAGATGACATATCAAATGTTTAAACTGGGGAAATGTATCATTTAAGGGAAAAATAAGTTAAATTTCATGGCGTCAACACATCTCAAAAAAGTTGGGACAAGGCCATGTTTCCCACTGTGTGGCATCCCCTCTTCTTTTTATAACAGTCTGCAAACGTCTGGGGACTGAGGAGACAAGTTGCTCAAGTTTAGGAATAGGAATGTTGTCCCATTCTTGTCTAATACAGGCTTCTAGTTGCTCAACTGTCTTAGGTCTTCTTTGTCGATCTTCCTCTTTATGATGCGCCAAATGTTTTCTATGGGTGAAAGATCTGGACTGCAGGCTGGCCATTTCAGTACCCGGATCCTTCTTCTACACAGCCATGATGTTGTAATTGATGCAGTATGTGGTCTGGCATTGTCATGTTGGAAAATGCAAGGTCTTCCTGAAAGAGACGACGTCTGGATGGGAGCATATGTTGTTCTAGAACTTGGATATACCTTTCAGCATTGATGGTGCCTTTCCAGATGTGTAAGCTGCCCATGCCACATGCACTCATGCAACCCCATCCCATCAGAGATGCAGGCTTCTGAACTGAGCGCTGAGAACAACTTGGGTTGTCCTTGTCTTCTTTAGTCCGGATGACATGGCGTCCCAGTTTTCCAAAAAGAACTTCAAATTTTGATTCGTCTGACCACAGAACAGTTTTCCACTTTGCCACAGTCCATTTTAAATGAGCCTTGGCCCAGAGAAAACGCCTGCGCTTCTGGATCATGTTTAGATATGGCTTCTTTTTTGACCTATACGGTGGATTGTGTTCACCGACAATGTTTTCTGGAAGTATTCCTGGATGATATTATGCACTGTAGATGATGATAACTTCAAACTCTTTGCAATTTTTCTCTGAGAAACTCCTTTCTGATACTGCTCCACTATTTTTGGCCGCAGCATTGGGGGAATTGGTGATCCTCTGCCCATCTTGACTTCTGAGAGACACTGCCACTCTGAGAGGCTCTTTTTATACCCAATCA
Organism: Paracanthobrama guichenoti; assembly: GCA_018749465.1. Lineage (NCBI taxonomy): Eukaryota > Metazoa > Chordata > Actinopteri > Cypriniformes > Gobionidae > Paracanthobrama > Paracanthobrama guichenoti. The sequence continues at coordinate 7,040,470 of CM031949.1, read as the reverse complement.
TGTTGCCAATTGACCTAATAAGTTGCAAATTGGTCCTCCAGCTGTTCCTTATATGTACATTTAACTTTTTCGGCCTCTTATTGCTACCTGTCCCAACTTTTTTGGAATGTGTAGCTCTCATGAAATCCAAAATGAGCCAATATTTGGCATGCCATTTCAAAATGTCTCACTTTCAACATTTGATATGTTATCTATATTCTATTGTGAATAAAGTATAAGTTTATGAGATTTGTAAATTATTGCATTCCTTTTTTATTCACAATTTGTACAGTGTCCCAACTTTTTTGGAATCGGGTATGTAGTTAAGATCTCTCATATTTCCATGTCATCTCATATCTCTCATCATCTTTCCATTTCCAGTTCTGTACGAAATACAGGAGAGGGAAGACCCGTATTTTACAGAAGAAGGTATCTTGTTTTCTTTTATATCCTTGAAGTATTTTGAGATCTGGAATCCCTATAGAGCGCAACAGTGATTCCCATTTTCATGCTAGCAAATTACAGTACTGGGAATTTGGCAATTTAACACAATTTTTGGTATGTAAAACAAATGTTGCCAAAAAAAAAAATGGAATATAATTTTTACTTGTGGCATACTACTGATGCGCTCTAATATCACTCTTAGAAAAAAGGTTCAGTGGGATTCTATATAGAACACTAGAGTTCTTGACTAAATTTTAAAGAACACTTTATGCCAAAAAGGTTAAGGAGAAAATATGATTGCATAATACATTCATGTTTTATGGGTTATTTCATTTTTTTCTAGTGACAAAGTGTTTACATGCGGTTTCATTCATAAAATTTAATAAAAATAAAAATATAAATAGATTAAAACAATTCATTCAAACTAATCCATAAAATGATCCCATGATTGGAATCCCTTTAATGTTCTTTATAGAACCTTTTCTTCTAAGAATGGAGCACAATAATCAACCCCAAACAAACTGTTTACTGAATAAATGCTTGTTTTTCTACTCTACTACTACACATTTTGCTCAGTCTGAGCTGGTGCCCCAGTGAGCCATGTCAAGAGCTGGAAGAAATTAGAGAGCTCATCAGGTACAGAGAGTGTGTGACCGCGCTGTGTGCAAGCTTCCTGTAAATCCAACCGAAGAGCCATCCCCTTTGACTAGCACAAAGAGCTTTTGCATCATCATTTGCATTACCTGTTTGTCTGAGAGCAAAGTGAGACCTTATTTTGCACTACCTTGTCCAGCCTTGATACAGGTTGGATAAATGATGGCTTTTAAAAGTTAGAAGTGTTGCTTCAGAGATGCGTACGAGGAGCTGCATTTTGCTATGTAGTTTTTGTTGTAGCTTTTTTTTTGTTGTTGTGGTTGCATGATGACTAATATTGTTGTTCTCGTATCTGGCCCGAATGTCAGGTAAGAGGAAGTTTGTTACAAATCTTTTCATACTGTTGCACCAAAATTTAAAATATTAAATATGACTAATTCACCATGACTACAGTAGGTTACACCAATTAAAGTCATTCTGAAGTGTCATTTAGAAATAATCTACATTTTCAATTTTTACAGTTTTTAGTTTTTTTACCTTTATAAGTTGATTTGAGGTTTAATATAATTGTGATCTCTATATAATTCATATATAGAAAGTCTGGAAGTATTCTAGCCCCTCATTTATCTAATATATTGTGCAATATGTACTTTAGTTGCTTCTGATCCACTTGTCACAGTGTAGTTTTGATTCTTTAATTCTGTTAGGCATACGTTTTTATTTATTTTGAGGTTTGAATGTCGAATGCATGCTCGCATATATATTTAGCATCACAATAAACTTCTCATGTAGCCTCATTGTGCTGCTTTGAGCTTGTACTGTATGTCTATGGCGTCGCTTCTGAGATCAGACCTGGTGTCTCATACTAACAGCAGCCAATCTGTTGAATTCACTGTTGTCATATACTAGACTGTAAAAAGAGTTTGTATAATCCCAAACCCATCCAACTACATTTTAATACTGCTCTTTTGAGTACTTTTTATTATATCTAAAGGTTTTTGCACTGAAATACATCATAATTTAATTACAATTGTTATATTATTAAATAAGTAAGTTCTAATAAATTTTTGAATGTGGATACTTCTGTGTTGGGTGTAGTGTAATATGAACGTCCACTTTGCATACTTTGCATCTGGTAGGTCAGTAGTACACCACACACAGACAAACATGGCCTTTTTAGCAATAAATAAATAAATAAATATGGACATATATTAGTGCTGTCAAAATTAGCGTGTTAAAGCATGTGATTAATTTTCCCAGTTCAACGCGTTAAAAATATTTAACGCAATTACCAGCATCCATCACAGGTAAATGACATTTATTATAATGGGTTAATTAAAAGTAATTTTTTTTAACGCCTTATAAATGTTGAAATTGATAGCTTTCAATTATACTGTAATGTTGAATGTCGTAGAAATAAAAATAAAATATACCATAGAGACATCAGTAGCAGTATTAGCATCAGTGATACTGGCCTCCATCCATCCATTATCTTCCGCTTATCTGGGGCCGGGTCGCGGGGGTAATAGTCTAAGCAGAGATGCCCAGACTTCCCTCTCCCTAGCCACTTCCTCCAGCTCTTCCGGGGGAATCCCGAGACGTTCCCAGGCCAGCCGGGAGACATAATCCCTCCAGCGTGTCCTAGGTCTTCCCCAGGGCCTCCTCCCGGTGGGACATGCCCGGAACACCTCCCCGGGAAGGTGTCCAGGAGGCATCCGAAATAGATGCCCGAGCCACCTCAACTGGCTCCTCTCAATGTGGAGGAGCAACGGCTCTACTCTGATCTCCTCCCGAGTAACTGAGCTTCTCACCGTATCGCTAAGGGAGCGCCCAGCAACCCTGCAGAGAAAGCTCATTTCGGCCGACCTGTATCTGGGATCTTGTACTTTCGGTCATGACCCACAGCTCATGACCATAGGTGAGAGTAGGAACGTAGATTGACCGGTAAGTCGAGAGCTTCGCCTTACAGCTCAGCTCCTTCTTTACCATGACAGACCGGTACATTGACCGCATTACTGCAGAAGCTGCACCGATCCGTCTGTCAATCTCCTGTTCCATCCTTCCCTCACTCGTGAACAAGACCCCAAGATACCTGAACTCCTCCACCTGAGGCAGAAACTCTCCACCAACCTGAAGTGGGCAAGCCACCCTTTTCCGACTGAGAACCATGGCCTCGGATTTGGAGGTGCTGATTCTCATCCCGGCCGCTTCACACTCGGCTGCAAACCGCCCCAGTGCACGCTGAAGGTCCTGGTCTGAGGATGGCAACATGACAACGTCATCCGTAAAAAGCAGCAACGAAATCATGTGGTTCCCAAACCGGACACTCTCCGGCCCTTGGCTGCGCCTAGAAATTTCCCAAACCGGTGACAAAGGGCAGCCCTGCCAGAGTCCAACATGCACTGGGAACAAGTCCGACTTGCTGCCGGCAATGCAGACCAAGCTCCTGCACCAAACAGCCCTAAGCAAGGGGCCCCGGACCCCGTACTCCCAGAGCACCCACCACAGGACGCCATGAGGGACACAGTCGAATGCCTTCTCCAAATCCACAAAACACATGTGGATTGGTTGGGCAAACTCCCATGAAGCCTCCAGCACCCTGGAAAGGGTACGAAAACCGGACGAAAACCACACTGTTCCTCCTGAATCAGAGGTTCCATCTATCGGCCGAATTCTCCTCTCCTGTACCCTGGCATAGACTTTCCCAGGGAGGCTGAGAAGTGCGATCCCCCTGTTGTTGGAACACACTCTCCTTCTTGAAAAGAGGGACCACCACCCCGGTCTGCCAGTCCAGAGGCACTGTCCCCAACCGCCACACGATGCTGCAGAGGCATGTCAGCCAAGACTTGAGGTACTCAGGGCAGATCTCATCGACCCCCGGTGCCTTGCCACCAAGGAGCTTTTTAACTACCTCGATAACTTCAGCCCGGGTGATGGATGAATCCACCTCTGAGCCCTCAGCCACTGCTTCCTCAGTGGAAGACGTGTTGGTGGGATTGAGGAGATCCTCAAAGTATTCCTTCCACCGTCTGACGATATCCCCAGTTGAAGTCAACAACTGCCCATCTCCACTGTAAACAGTGTTGGTAGGGCACTGCTTCCCCCTCCTGAGGTGGCGAACGGGTTGCCAGAATCTCTTCGAGGCCAACCTTTCTCCATGGCCTCACCGAACTCCTCCCAGGCCGATTTTTTGCCTCCACAACAGGAGTCCGCTTGGTCTGCCTGTACCCGTCAGCTGCCTCAGGAGTCCCACAAGCCAACCAGGCCCGATAGGACTCCTTCTTCAGCTTGACGGCATCCCTTACTTCCGGTGTCCACCACCGGGTTTGGGGATTTCCGCCTCGACAGGCACCGGAGGCCTTACAGCCACAGCTCCGAGCAGCCGTGTCGACAAGGGAGGTGGAGAACATGGTCCACTCGGATTCAATATCTCCAGACTCCCTCAGGATCCGGTCGAAGCTCTGTCGGAGGTGGGAGTTGAAGATCTCTCTGACAGGGGGCTCGACCAAACGTTCCCAACAGACCCTCACAGTACGTTTGGGTCTCCTGAGTCTGTCTAGCTTCCTCCCCCACCATCGGATCCAACTCACCACCAGGTGGTGATCAGTTGACAGCTCCACCCCTCTTCACCCGAGTGTCCAAGACATACGGCTGGAGGTCAGATGAGATGACCACAAAGTCGATCATCGACCTCCGGTCTACGGTGTCCTGGTGCCACGTGCACTGATGGACACCCTTATGCTTGAACATGGTGTCTGTTATGGATAAGCCGTGACTAGCACAGAAATCCAATAACAGAACACCGCTCGGGTTCAGATCAGGGGGGCCGTTCCTCCCAATCACGCCCCTCCAGGTATCATTGTCACTGCCCACATGTGCGTTGAAGTCCCCCAGTAGAACGATGGAGTCACCAGTTGGAGCACTTTCCAGCACCCCTCCTAGAGACCCCATTAGGGCCGGGTACTCCGCACTGCCGTTTGGCCCGTAGGGAGATACGACAGTGAAAGACCTATCCCCTACCCGAAGGCGCAGGGAAGCGACCCTCTCATTCACCAGGTTGAACTCCAACACATGGCAGCTGAGCTGGGGGGCTATAAGCAAACCCACTCCAGCCCGCCGCCTCTCACCATGGGCAATTCCAGAGTGGTAGAGAGTCCAGCCTCTCTCAAGAAGTGTGGTTCCAGAGCCCAAGCTGTGTGTGGAAGTGAGCCCGACTATCTCTAGCCGGTACCTCTCAACCTCCCGCACAAGCTCAGGCTCCTTCCCCGTCAGCGAGGTGACATTCCATGTCCCTAAAGCCAGTTTCCGTGTCCAGAGATCGGGTCGTCGGGGGCCTAGCCTTCGACTGTCGCCCCCGATCCACTACGCACCGGCCCCATATGATCCAAAAAGTTGTCATTACAACAAATATTTAAAATATATCGTCTTTAAGTTGTTTCTATTATACATTTAATTTGGAAAACAGAAAAAATGTGATTTAATTATTATTATTATTATTTTATTTTTTTTATCGATTGACAGCACTAATATACATTTATTTATTTATTTATTCTACTTTTTATTTTTTTTATTTTTTCTTAACATAACTGAGCTGTTACCGGTTGCATTCTTTTTCAGTTATAGTTTGGAGGGTCTAGCAGCAGGGATTGAGGATGGCAAGCGTTGGATACCGCAGTCCGGAGGTCCATCCAAGGATCAGCGAGGAGTGCAGAGGCAGGAAAGTGAAGAGAGGGGCTCACTGATGTCTCTCACAGAAGAAGGTCCTGAATCTGATTTGGGAGACTGCAGCAGTCCAGGTGGTCAGGTGAGACAAGACTTGCCTTCCCAAATCATGGCACTTTGGTTAAAATAGAGAAACTATTTGAAAAGGTTACTTTAAGCTAACATGAAACGGCCAAAGCCAGTTGTTCTCAACTGATTTGACCATGGGACCCACATATTCCCATAGTCATGAAGCTGTGACCCAAATTTTGAAGGAATTTGAAACAAGCAAATTTATTTCTCAATATAGGTTGACACTCAAGTAGGCCTACGATCCCACTTTAATTAACATGTGCTTAAATTTTAAGAATATCACTAACACAAGTTAAACTATTTATATCCTACCCCCATTCATACTATAGTTTATCATAATACAATAAAAAGTTGGTATGAGCCATCACAGTCATCAAAAATATAGAAAATAGTAGTAAAATAAAGTGGTATTTTGGGTTAAGTCTACGTAAACTACAGTTACCAAGGTAACGACCAGAGCCAATGATTTTGTCAGAGATATGAGTAAAAAATTATATTTTCTCGTTTTATTTGTAATAATAAAAGTGTAGAATCAGTAAAGCTGATTTGTTTTTAGTATGACAAAAAAAAAAGGCTACCTCAGTGATCTAACAGCGCTCAATGTCAAAATGATCGAGATGTCCAATGTCATACTGTCACTGTCACAACGCAACAAGAGTATTGTAGATGATGTAAGATGTAAGTAGATGCAAGTCTTAGACAACTGTTTTATGATAGAAATGTTAAGCTACTGACAGTAATAGACTATCTAGTGATGCAAACTACTCGACTGGGTAAACCCAGCCTGATCTGCCGGCAATTTGATTTCGCCCTGCAGCTCAGGCTGGAAACCTGTACATATTTCTATTGTTTTCGTTACAAATCTGCGGGGACCAATCACAAAATGGCTTATCCACCTGGCACGCTATTGGTGGGTTTAACACGATGGCGATAGAGAAGTGACGGATCGTTTGTCTGATTGGTTGAAGGACTATCCTCCTTCTACAGTGGAGTCATTTGAACTATACTGTTGATCACGCTTCTTGTGCAGTAGAAAATACAGAGCAGACTCCCCAGACCAATGTTCAATCTTAAAAGATTGAGCTTAGTCTGGAGATAGCCAGACAAGCAAACTACTCAACCTTTTATGAAATTTCGCTGTAAAAAATGCGATCATGATTCATGTAATTCATAAATGAATGTGAGGAGGCAAAAAAAACTTAAAAAAACCTTTTCTACATATTAGACATACAAATAAGAGTGAATTTGTGCACATTTTAAAATAAAATATTATTTGCAAATAGTTCAAATTCTATTCATAGTTCATTCTTCATAGTTCATTCTTCTTTATTTATTCCCTTAAATCCTTTATAACCCTTTAATTATTAAATTCCTTTTATTATCATTATTATTATTATTGTTATTATTATTTATAATAATATAAATTATATTCCAAGGTGCCCCCCAAGCACAAAAGTGAAACTGCGTCTATGTCCACGACCCACGCAAAACAGACTTTGAGAAAGCGACCATGAACCACTGTTTGAGAAAGCAACTGGTTGTACTTTCATAATGTAGTGTTTTTCCTGAAAGAACTTTAGGTAAGTTTGATCATTATGACTAATGTAAAAAAGTACAAAACTTCTTTATACCAGATCTGTACGATGTACAGACAAAAAGTGGTTACATCATGCATTTGTAACTTTTAACTTTAATGTGCTATTTATATTTGATTTGACCCTTGATGTGTTTTTGTACCAGTCTTTACCAAGCAATTCTATATTAAAAACGTTGTTCTATAAACAACAATGTTGTTGTAAGGTCAATTATTGCCTCGTCGTCATCATCATGGCTTGGCTTTGTGAACGAAAATTTAGGAAGGACATCCATGTCTTCTACAAAATTCACAATGTGTTGTTGTATGGTCAGTTATTGACTATAGACAGCATTAAAACATAGGTTAATGTATTACATTTTAAAATGTATAAATGTATTAAACGTATATTTATTGACCCAACCCGGCCCCGGATAAGCGGAAGATAATGGATGGATGGATGGTATATTTATTGCTCTTGAATTCCCTTTGTGAGATAAATGATTTATTAGGCTAATAAAATAAAATAATATATTTTTTAATAAAATAAGTTGTAAAAACAATTTGAAGCATTTAAACTGATATAGTGTAATGTAATATATAATGGAAAACAAACAGAAGCATTTAAACAGATCTATAAGCTAAATATAAAAAATAAAATAAAAACATGAACATTTGAATTCTTTTATAGTTTCACCTGTCTTGTACATAGGTACAATGTCTCAGAGTTTTGTTACCATTCTGTGCCCATCATCTGTTATTTCTGCCACTTTTCTTTAAGACATGATGACGTTTTATTTCACGTCTTTGCATTTGCGTTGCCTCTCTTGTTGAGAGTTTTGAGGTACGCAACCATTAAAGTATTCCAACAGCGACTCATTTGGCACACATAATTCTCTTTCAATGATACCTGTAAACTGCATTCACCGGCTCTTTTTTTGCATCTGTCCTGTATGGGGCATTTTATTTGTCCTGCGTGTTGTGCAATATCTTTCTGTGGACTTCAATTTAGCACTAAGCATCTAAGTTTGTGATTGCAGAAATCGAGGACGTATCATCAGTTCAGACACAGCGGTCCATCTGTTACTCTCCCCCTCATGAAATCAGTCTCTATGCTTTCCATCAGCCAACGGGACATAGATGGTAAGTAAAACTGCTTGATTTCCATCTCTTCTGTAAGTTTCTGGCTGCTGTAGATCGATTATGAACTGGATTTTGTGCTAGAAACTTCTTATGCTTTCAGAATACCAGATATTTCTAATTAATGATTTTTTCCCGGAGGTTGCGCACGTGCAGGTTGTACCAGGATAATGTCATTTGTTTTCTTCGTCTGGTTTGTGTTAGTTGTCCTCCACCCATTTCTCAGCCCCTTAAATCATCTGGTTTAATAAGTACTTGCTCTGACTTTTCCATCCCCAATGCAACCGCCCAGCGATAGGAAGAATTCGGCGAAAGAGGCGGATCTCTTTTACCTTCAACCTCTCGCCGATCCTTCCCAAATCTAAAACTGTCTTTACTGTCACCTCTTCATCTAGTGATGAGGAGGACATCATAAGTAAGTTACAGTAGGAGCTGGATAATGACATCTTCAGCACCTTTAGTGTCTCATCCCTAGATGATGTCCTGTGATTCACAGTAGATGTAGAGATGATCTGAAATATGCTAGCCACCTTTGAAACCTGTCCCTAATGTTAGAGTAGAGCCCTCTATTATTGCGATATCTTTACTGATGATATAAAATTAGGGAACTTCATGTATATGTACTTTGCAACAATATCTGATCTATCTAGATTATGTCTTTTCATGAGGGCCAAAAAATGTGGCATTATACATGTGGCAATGTATAATGTCCTGATAGTAACAAGGTTGCGCTGTTGAGGCTTGTGCAGTCTCTCGAGGAGAAATCGAACCACATGAGCATGGCACATACAAAGAACTCAGCTGTGGTAAAAATTCAAAATGTGTTATTTTTATATTCATAACATATGATACAGTAAAGCAACATCACACGACCATCACATGCTGTTTCCCTAAATACCATCAAGATTGAAAATGTGACTGATTTCATACAGCAGTTCAGTAAACAAGCAGTTAGTCACTTTCATTTTAGATGTAATATTGTCTGTTTTTGAAAATAGTTACAAACAATGATCACAGCAGAACCATAGTGTATCTCACTGCAACACTCAGCCCCGTTTCGTTACTGAATGATTCAGCATTTTGAACGAATTGGTTGAGTCAAAGATTAATTGACTCATTCATAAATAACTGCAGCTGTGTCTCATTTCGAAGGCTGCCTCCTCCAGAAGGTCACATTTGTCAGCTGCATCAACTATTGGATCTTCCCAGAGCCACTCTGGATCTGCCATGACCAATCGCTAAAGTTTGGTCGTGACGTATGTCATCTCAAACTAGAGCACGACATCAACGTCATCGTTCTCAGCCACTCCCTCTGTCCGCTGATTGGACCGGTTAAGATTTGACCGGAGAAAACCAGAGAATATCCCGCAATCCCAAATGGAGTACTGAAGGAAAATGAAAATTAAGCGGATGTAGGAGGGTGGAGCCAGGCTAGCGTCAGACTGCTTCAATTCAGTAAACCGAACGAATCAGCCGTTTGAAGGAATCATTTGAATCAATGACTCATTAAGACGGTCACTTGCCGCCACCTACTGGCTGTATAGTTTCATGTTTAAAAGGCTTACACCACAAAAAAAAAAAAAAAAAAAAAAAAAAAAAAAAAAAAAAAGGCCAAGCAAATTAAGTAAACGATATACTAGGCTTTATTAGGCTTAATGTCGAGCCCTGATGATAGGAATATAATATCAAAAATGAAAATCGTCTTGCATTATATATATATAAATAATTTATATATATATATAAATAATATATATCCATATATGGTATACTTTCATGGCACAATGAGTCATTTTAATCTAGTTGAATACCTAGACAGACAGACAGACAATTCTGCATATGTATGTAAATCAGGCTCTGTTTGTTGTTAGTGATGCTAATTTGACTCCATCATTGTACTTGTAGGCATGACATCATTCACCAGTAACTCCAGTTCCATGGGATACAGGTAAGATGCCCATGAATATTTTAGCTCAATTCATTCCGATATTTCTGGAAACACTCTTATGGTGTGTTCACACTTGGCATGTTTGGTTCGATTAAAACGAACCCTGGTGCGATTGCTCTGTTAGTGCAGTTCATTTCAATAAGTGTGAACGCTGCCATCTGAACCCTGGAATGAAATATGAACGCAACACGGACCAAAGACAGGTAAACTAACCAAAAACAGGACATGATGTCACAAGATGCGACCCTAAAAAGGACAGAAGGCTCAAGCATACCGTTTTTTTCTCATCGTAGTCGTGATATTGCACGTCACAGTTCGATACAGGCATCAGAATCGCATCTCCTCGCAGCAGATCTTTGTTTGTGTGTGTGATGGAGGGATTCCTGCCGCTGTTTTTACTCCTTTACACATTTTATAAGTTCTTCACAAGTTCGCAGCTGGTTAAAATACCATTATATGCAGGCTACGCATTTAGCTCAGCACAGTGGATGTTCGGTAAGTTCTGTCGCAAAATATACGTTACAAAAGCCGACCAATCAGATTGTGAATATATTCCTATGCCTTTAGGTTCAGTGTTAAAATGCCAATGTAAACGCTAAGCGGACAAGGACCACTTTTTTTATTTATTTTTTTTGGACCAAACAAACTAAACGACCTACAGGTGTGAACACACCCTTATAATGCATGTCTCTATATATTGCTTTTTTAGCATTACAGAGGAGGAACCTGGACCTTTAAAAGGAGATTTTGAAAAAAATACCACCAAAGTGAGCCGGACTTTCAGCTACCTGAAGAACAAAATGTACAAAAAAGCGAGAGTAAGTCAATATTTGTGGTCAAATTTTTTCCAAGTAATTTCCTCTCCACCAAGATTTTATTTGTAGTTTAGATAATCTGATTCATTCATACTGATGACTGAATGTGAATGATCACCCTGTCAATCAAATGCAAGACAGGAATTTACCCTTGTACTTAAATGAATGGAGAAGTAGATTGTGTGCGGGGTGGGAAGAGTCTGTCTGAACACAGGAAATATGACGATAAGAAGAGGCACCATAATGTTTCATTCTTTACAGTTAGCTCAGCATTTTACCCTTTTAAAGGACCAGTACTTTATTTCTAAACCGCAGAGACCTAATGTGCACATTGAAAAACTATTTTCATGGAAACCTGGAAATAATGTTGTTTTAGCAATTTAGCAACTAAATACTGACATTTCTCTGCAGAAGCCACTTTGATATGTTATACTTTAATGTAATGAAATGTATTTATTTCTGAATTGGCTTCATATTAATTCCCTAAATTTCTTGAAAATCATTCAAGACTCTTTTCAAGATTTTAGGGCCTAGTTTCACATGTATTTTCATATATGCTCTGTTAAAAACTAAACAATAAAACGAATCCAGCTTCCACACACTGGGAACTTTGTAGTTAAATATACTTTAAACACCAAATATATAGTCTGAAAGGCTTGCATCTCTATTGATTTACTATAAAAGTTTTCGTATGGGTGTTTTTACACCAAAATGTTCCGATTTCATCAGCGCTTTGCTGTTCTGAGACCAGCAACAACAGTGAAATAAGAAGAGGAAGTAAAAGTCACAGCACCTCCCAGCTTGAGTTGAATCACTTCCTCCTAAATCTGAGGTGATGCTAAACGTTTTGTCTCGGTCGAGAGTCTTGCAAAGGCTCTGCCTCCTACAGTAATGTTATATAGAAAGTTTTGCGAGGTGCAGGGCCGCTATCAGAAGATAAAGAGCTTAAAGGGAGAAGAGGTAGGCCGAATCTCAGTCAGGAAAGTGATGATTTGCCCCTGGGGTCTGTTCACTTTTTGTTGTGGTTTATCTTGTGCTTCTTTTTCTCTTCTCACTTCTTGTTGATCACAGTTTCTGAAATAGTTAACTTGATAACACTTTAGTTTAGGGTCCAATTCTCTGTATTAATTAGTTGCTTATTATCATTCATATTGGCTGTTTATTAGTACTTGTAAAGCACATATTAATGCCTTATTCTGTACGATCATATTCTACATCTTTAATCATATCCAATACGTAAACTACCTTACTAACTATTAATAAGCAGTAATTGGGTTTTTCAGGCAAATGTCGTTGTTAATAGTGAAAATTTGACCCTAACATAAAGTGCCCGTTAAACCCCTTAGTTGCTTAACAATGGAATCGAATGACTTGCTCATTGTTTAGTTGTTTAGTTGATTGTATTTCATTCACAACTGGTACGTTGTTGACAGCATTGTATTTGATTTATGGTGCTTCAACTACACATAATTGAATATTTCATGTTTAGAATAAGCCTAATAATATTTGTTACCTAAAAGGATTGTGGTTTCTAAACAGTTGCTTAACTTGAGGCCTATATTTACAAGTAGGAAGCTGAACTTTGTTACAGGAGAACTTAACAACAATTAAGAGGATGTTTGTGCACAACTGTCTGAATCGCAGTGAAAATGTCCTCAGTTTGAAATTAAATTTTTCTACATTTTCATTTTATATATATATTTTTTTTACAATAGGGCTCATAGGGACAACAGGGCTGCCCACTGAGGTCTTCTGTTGATTAGCATACGCATTAGCTCTGGATCCCGTGGCACTCATCCATACAAATTTTGTCCTAAGACCTGCAATTTTAATAATGGCAAACAAGAACCTTGTTTTGTTCTCGCAAGGAATTTGAAGAGAGGGTGGCATAGTAAATTACTTTGCAGAAATGCCATTAAAGAAAATGATAAGCAATTTAAGTTAATGGGTTTAAACTGCAGTAGCTACAATGGGGCATTACAGTGCTCTGTGAGTGTTAACAGCTGACATCTATTGTAATATTTCTTACTCCTTTTCTGGCACAGGAAAAAGAGAAGGAAAAGAATCGGGAGAAAGACAGGGAGGCAAAAGAGAAAGACAAGAAATCTGTGAATGGACACGTGTTCAGCACATCAAATTTGCTGCATCCGGCTTTGTGCCAGCAATGCAACAAAACCCTCAACACTAAAGATGCTGTCAACTGCACAAGTAAGAATCTGTTCATCATATTAGGTTTCAGGTACTACTTAACATCCATTTGATTTAGTTACTCCCCAATGCTAGATTTCTCATGAAAAGACACAGGGTGTTTACAGAACCTCTAGTTAGTTGTGCAAGTCATGCAATTAACGCGGTGTTTGTTTTTAGCTTTCCTGTAGCTCAAACAATAAGAGCGTGGCGCTAGCAACGCCAAGGTCATGGGTTCGATTCCCAGGGAAAGCAAGAACTGACAAAATGTAAAAATGTGTACCTTGAATGCAGTGTAAGTCGCTTTGGATAAAAGCGTCTGCCAAATGTGTAAATGTAAATATTATATCCATTTTTGCCTAGCGTTACATTATATGATCACGCTCTTATTCATGTAAATGCTTTTAAACCATCTAAGCACGACAAGACAGAAGAGAACGCGCTGTATGTCAGTGTCCTGTCTGTGTGGTGCGTCTCAATCAGATTCCTAGTTCAGTAGTCAGGGCACATTCATGTACGTTACACCATATACTGATTCGCTACCTAGGAAAATATGGAGCACGCACGCACGCACACTGGCCTTCATTCATAAAAAGATGCCATTACAACACATATTTAAAATGTACTGTCTTTAAATTGTTTCTACATTAATTTGGAGAGTAACTGAAATACAATATCAAAATATTAAAAACTCCAAAAATAATAAATACTTGTGATTAATCGGGATTAATTACAGATTTTAAATTAATTAGTAGCATTTAGTTTTTATACTTTTCTAGTATCACTCATTTAAATGGGAAGCTTTTTATATCTTGTATGTTATACCTTTTGCACCCTTCTGTCATTGCATTCATCGTTTTTATTGTTAACAAACAAACCACATCCATCCCCCACACTTTATTGTTGGCCATTACCATATCTGAATTTCAGCTCTGGATCTTCCTTAGTGCTCGATAGACCATAATATGAATGGTAATGATGGTGTCGTTTTTTTCTGTATTAATTCCAACACGAGTCCTCAACCTTCTTGACATGTTGACAATACGAACCAAACTCTTAAAGGCATCAGCTACAGTGTTTGAAGGCGGGTCAAAGTAGATATTGTTTGCAGGCTGCTAATGAAGGCCATAGGCTGGCATTATGCAAACTGATTAATAGTTTTGTAGGTATGTTTTTCTTTTAGGAGATGATAACTTTATTTGTTGTACACTTTGATCTTTAAAACTTTGTAGACCTTTTCATTCACTAACAGCTATATTACACACTGCATGAAAGGTAGTATTTGAAAAAGCATAACGGGCCGCTTAAGTATGGTGATAGAATAGAACAACACATAAAGGGTGATTTAAAGATGTCTGAGCTGTTGTGTCATGGATTTCAAAAGACTCATTGCTCAAAAATAGGAAGCAGTTCTGGTAACGTCACTTCCTCATGGAGCTTCTAAAGAGAAAATCTTATTCATTTGTTGTATTGTTTTTCTCCTCATTTTTTATATATATATTTAAAGCTCATATTTACATATTTACTGTAAATAAACTTTAAACTTACCCATTGAGTCTATTTTTCCAGTCTGTCATTCCATAGCCTCATTGCCCAGCCCATTGGGAGCAATATAAACATATAATAGAAATCTGTATAGAAATAATAATACAACTATAAATAAATAAATAAATAAATAAATAAATAATTTAAAAGTAATATATATATATATATATATATATATATATATATATATATATATATATATATATATATATATATATATAAATTATGCATTTGGCAGACGCTTTTATCCAAAGCAACTTACATTGCATTCAAGGTACACATTTTTAAATTTTTGTCAGTTCTTGCTTTCCTGGGAATTGAACCCATGACCTTGGCGTTGTTAGTGCCACACTCTTATTGTTTGAGCTACAGGAAAAAAAAATTACACAAACACACACACACTAATGAGAAATTGAACAGGTGTTCCTAATAATCCTTTAGGTGTGTGTGTGTGTGTGTGTATGTGTGTGTATATATGTATATACATGTATGTATGTATATATATATGTATGTATATATATATATATATATATATATATGTATGTATATATATATATATATATATATATATATAGTGTGTGTGTTTGTATATATATATTTCTATTGCTTGTTGGCACGTTCCTGGGATTTAACTTGTGTGCTTGGTGGAGTTTCCTGACTGGAAGGAATGCCTAACCCTAAGCCCAACTGTCTTTACCACTTTGACCATGAGCCAGAATAGCAAACACAATGGCTTCCGTTATAAGTGCATGATTACACCCTTATGTTTGGTCATAGAGGTGAAATCTCTGCAAACAGAAAAAGCTGTGTTTATGCTTTGGTAACAAATAATGATGTATGTGTACAACATCCACAATATATCTTCTTTATCAAAGAATACGAAAAGAAAACGTAAAGGTGCAGTAAGCGATTTGTGAGAAACACTGTTGATATTTGAACACAGCCCTCCCTTCATTGCTCCACCTCCAAAATGCATGAACATGCAATGCATGATTCAGTATCTTTTTATCATAGTGAAGCAAAATAATCACGGAAAATAGCACGGAACAGCAAGGAAGAAGAAAAAATGAACATACATTACACAAAAGTATATACAAGCTCTAGACAAACAATGACACTACAACAAATGACATTACAACAACAGCATATCTTGGTTCTGTGAAACGTAGTAAAACCAGTGTTACTCAAGTATGGAGCAGAAACAACATAACCTCAGAATCCATTTTCAGGCCATGTACACCCCCCCAGCCCTAAAATTAGACATGATACCTTGGCAACTAACTGAAATAAGTTAGTTAAATTACTAAAATACATAAACTAGTATATAATGCTGTAGATTTACAGCATTCACAATATAGCATCTTTATCAAAGAAGTGAATTGAAAATTAGTACTTTGCTAATGTTTTTATTTGTGATGTTTTTCTTTTCAGACTGCAATGTGAGAGTTCACAAGAGCTGTAGAGAAAACCTCCCCATTTGTCCCAAAAGCAGAATGAAGGTTTGAGTTGTTTTCATTCTAAAATGTGCCATATTCTTTCAGTTGCACATTGAGAAAAGTGTCTACATTGCGTTGTTAAAAAGAAAAATCTGTTCCTCTGCAGTTTGCTATACCAGAGTCCACCACTATGCCAGTCGTCACTCTACGAACAAAATGTGGGTTTGCTTGTGGTTTGTTTAGATCTCTTTTCATTCCCTTATTTTTTTTATGTCAACTGATCTTAATGGTCTAATCTATGATTTTGTGTGTAGCGTCCACACTGAGGGACCGTCCCTGGTCTGCTATCTTTTCTCCAGAGGAACATTCTATGATTCTTCCATCCAGACGACCCACCAGTATTATGCCCTTCCACAGCAGCAACCTCTCGAAAAGCATGTCCATCAACAATATTGCAATGTTAGTGCCTACGCACGTGCGCATGCACACACAATGCAACTATACTGCCTACTGCATACTACACTGTATCAGTGTTGTTATAAAAAATATATATTTTAGATTGAACACTTAAACTTAGACGTTACATTGGCAACTAACTGAAATAAAATGTTTAAAATAGAGTACTAAAATGACTAAAACTAAACAAAAATGAATTAAAGCTAAATTTAAATATTAAAAGTACTTATTAAAGTGATAAAATAAAATTAAAATTAAACCTGAAAATATAAAAATAATGAAATTCAAAATATTAATAAATACTATAAAAAAGATGCATGTGAAACTATACAGTATGCAATAATAAATAAAAAGTAGCTTTTTCATTACCTCATTATGTTGCATGTTTACAATCAACAAGAGGTTTCCAGTTAAAATCTCAGCACTATATTCCTAAATTGCATTTTTAAATTCAGAACATCCGGCATCCAAACATTTGGCAGTTCAAATGATGAGTCACAAAATAGACATTAAAGGATTAGTTCACTTTTAAATAAACTTTTTCTGATAATTTACTCACCCCCATGTCATCCAAGATGTCCATGTCTTTCTTTCTTCAGTCGAAAAGAAATTAAGGTTTTTGATTAAAACATTCCAGGATTTTTCTCCATATAATGGACTTCAGTGGGCTCCAAACGGTTCAAGGTCCAAATGACAGTTTCAGTGTAGTGCTGGGCGGTATACCGGTTCATACCGAATACCGGTATTTATTTTTGTTATGATATGAATTTTGATTATACCGCAATACCGGTATATGTCGCTTAAACAACGTTCGGAACGCGGCGCAGCGCGACAGTGAGAGGGGTCCCTTTTTACTGTGTTTTATTGGTTGTTGTGAGAGCACAACTGAGATCGCAAGGCTAAATCCGAAATCGCATTCACTATTCCCTCCGTTATCCACTTATATTGTTCACTTGAAGGAGTGAGTGAAGTCGGACAGCCGCTCTGTGTACATCGGCTGTACACTCATTATTGCAGTGCAATGTGGGATTGAATGAGTGCACTCAATAACGTCCACTGTGGTTTCGGACACCACTACAATGGCTGTGCCTTCAAATAATGTCCTATTTGAGGTTATAGGGGGAAATTTCGGATTCAGGCCTTGATTACAGCGGAAAATTCTAACTTTCAAACAAATTCATACACATGAGAACGGTTTTTGTGCGGAACGCCGCGATGAGATTAACAGCGTTCTCCACATGGATCATATAGATCAGAGTAGTGCTCTTAAATGTATTGAAAATATCCTTAGACCTTTTAAATGTTCTTCTGCGTTTCTCCCTCATTTTGGCAGTTTGTTGTTAACGTTATATAGGGTTAGATTTTCAAAATGCTTAATGTGCCCTCAACTCTCAATTCTCTCCGTGGTCATATTTTAATATTCATGTGTCTGTAATGAGTGTGTTACAGGTCTTGTGTTTTATTGGTTGTTGTCTCCCCACAGCATCATTTTGTGGGGCTTTGCAAACCTGTATTAACTCTAGTGTGGAATTTTTCTACAATATTCACTCATCATGACAGTAAAATGGGGCATTCTAGTCAATCTACTGCAGTATTTCCTCTCTCAATCAGTAGAAAATGTGGTTAACACCTGGTCATGCATAGGGGAAAAAATACCGTCATATACCGCAAAACCGATATAATTTAGAAAAATACCGTGATATAAATTTTTGGTCATACCGCCCAGCACAATTTCAGTGCAACTTTAATTGATACCAGACAACACCAGACAATGAATAAGGGTCTTATCTAGCGAAACGATCAGTCATTTAAACAAAAAAAAAAATAAGCACAAATGATCGCCTAGCTCTGTTCTGTGATGCGCGTTCATGACGTCACGTAATACGTAAGACCCTTATTCATCGTCTGGTATTGTTTAAAGCCCTTTGAAGCTGCACTGAAGCTGCACTGAAGCTGTCATTTGGACCTTGAACCGTTTGGAGCCCATTGAAGTCCATTATATGGAGAAAAAACCTGGAATGTTTTCATCAAAAACCTTAATTTTCTAAAGACACGGACATCTTGGATGACATGGGGGTGAGTAAATTATCAGCAAAAGTTTATTTAAAAGTGAACTAATCCTTTAAGGTCATAGTTGCATGGTGGGATACAGTATCTAGCACAGTGTCCTTGACATTCTTCACATTTGGGCAAATATAATAGGTTATGTGGGTGTTCAGTGATAAACATAAAGACAATTGTCATACTGTGCACATCATGCATACTGCATTCTTAGTGGGAATAGTATACAGTGCTTGGTAGATTGACCACACTGGTCTTCTGTCATAATCACTCAACCTCATCCCTTCCTGCAGGTTTGACGATATGTCTCTGAGAGGTATGCGGTATCTGTCTCAGTCCACAGACTCCCTCCACAAACCCAATAAGGTCACAGCATCCAATGAGTCTCTAGATGAAGGTGAGCAGACATATTTCTTCCTGTATTATACCAGATGCAATTTCCTGCCCTTTCAAACGCTTCAAAGAGGGACCAACCTAAAATCTTTCAGGGAAGAATGACATTGTCCAGCATGTTCCCTCTTCAGCATGAAAAGCATTAGTCCTTTTCCTCTTAAAAACAAGTAATTAATTGCCAGAGCTGTAGCTTCATGGTTTCTGCATGCATGTGGTGCTCATCTGGGAGACTGAGTTCTTGTCCTTTTTCTTCCCCTTCTACTCAGTCATTTCCTTCATTCTTCACTTTCGCTGTTAATAAAATGGCTTTTTAAAGTTTTTAAAGGTTTTCAGGTTGTCTAGCAATGTATGAATAAATGTTTTGTTGGTTGCTAAAGGAACTGAGATGGTTGACAGCCGTCTGATGGGGGAGTTTGAAGCAGACGTTAAAGAACTGGAGGCCGACTCCTGGAGCATTACTGTAGATAAGAAATATCTGAAGCAACTCAAGAAGGACATCATTAAGAGGCAAGACGTCATCTATGGTAAGACTGTGGTAGAATTAAATACATTTTTATTTTCTTTATGGTCAAAAGCATTTGCTGTTCTGAGCTTTTATTTACAAACACTGACTAAATGAGTGCAAAATGTGTCCAGGGAAAATGTGTCCAACGTGAAGGGCAGTTGGTTTTGCAGCAAGAGCAGCTTACAAGACAATATACAATGCAATAAAGAAAAAAATATGATTAAAGACATAGACTGTACAAAAATATGGATGTAGTGTCCGTGATGTCACCCATAGGATTCTGAAGAGCAGTTCTGAAGTGTAAAGTAGGCTTGAGCTGGCCATTGGCATCTTGGCGTCACTCCCGGATAACTGACAATGGGCAAAGAGGTGGGACGTGGGCGGAGCTGAATTGACGCGATGACTAACAGACAGCAGACAAATGGCAATTCACCTGTCACTCAAAGTGGCCACGCCCTTAATTATGCAGAATTTTAAGGCTTTATATAATGTAAACGAATGAGAAAAAATTCACCCCCCTCACAGTTGTCATGAAGGGCAAAATTAGCCTTATAGACCAAAACCACAATTTGTACCAGGCTGTAATTATGTTTTTTCCTGCTGTAAAGTTGGGCATTTTAACATGAGGCTCAATGAGAGTCTCTAGCGGTTCCAGTTTAAGTTACTTCCGTATTGCCGCTTGATTAAAGATGAAATAGAAGTTAATAAAAATATAGACATATTTTTTTTTATTTATTTTTTAAATAAACTAAAATTGACAAAAACACAACAAAATTACTAAAACTTGACCTAAACTATTTCAAAATATACAGAAATATATAATAGTATCTCGATGATACTAATACACTGCCTGGCCAAAAAACGTTGCTGTTTGAATTTCACCAGGCAAATACTTAAGAGTCTATGATTGGATCATTATTGCAGAGATTATTATGTTTATAAATAACATAACAACATTTATTTCCATCAAGAGGTGCATACATTTTTGGTGATCTTGTATTGATAATGCAAGAGTCAAGCACTCTGTGCCTCCAGCACAACCCAAAGACTTTCAGTGAATTTAAGTCTGGACTCAGAGGTACCAATTCATGTGTGAAAATGATTCTTTATGCTCCCACCCAAATATTCTTTCACAATTTGAGCCTGATGAATATAGACATTGTCATCCTGGAATATGGCCATGATGTGTCTTCCTACATGGTTGTTTAAGAAATGAAAAGCTACACACGCCATCAATTAGGGTTAGAAGAACTGTAGCCAAACATATAATATGCTAGAAACATAAAAATCACTGCAATAATGAGCCAATCATAGACTCTTAAGCATTTGCCCATTTAATTCCAAACAGCAACTTTTTTTTTTGGCTGGACAGTGCATAATACATCAAAAACCACATGCAAAAAACTCTCTATTCACTGGCCCAAAAGCAATAAGAATGGTAACTGCTGCTTTTCCAGATGCCTGGATCTAAACATCATCTTTCTTTATCAATCCAGAGCTGATCCAGACGGAGATGCATCACCTGCGGACGTTACGGATCATGTGTAATGTGTACAGTAAGGGCCTGCTGACAGATCTCCAGCTGGAGGTCCAGATGGTGGAGAAGATGTTCCCTATGCTGGAGGAGCTCCTGGAACTCCACTCGTTCTTTTTCAGTGCACTGCTGGAGAGGAAGAAGGAAGCCAGTCTGAATGGGACGAATGGCTTCATAATTAACAGAATAGGAGACGTGCTGGTCAACCAGGTGAGGGTGTTTGATTTTACTTAAAGGTAAAATTTAAGGGTTTCTCAGGGGCAGTTTACTAAACACCATTTTCAACTAAAACCGAACACTTTTCATGCATTTTGGTCATTCATTTAGGACAACGCCGTTTTTTGGGGGCCTGGAAACGCTAACTTTCAAAGTCCTACAGGTTTCAAAGTGCACGTTTTTGAAAACAATACCATTATCGTCTACTGTGTAAACTACAAAAACGTGAATTTGTGAAAACCGTGTCGTTATGTGCATGCATATTACGTGCTCAGTCTATTCATAGTTTTCACGTGTCATCACATGCTAGGAACGCCCACCTGGAGGGCAAAACAAGGCTTTCCTCCATTGCCCGCCAGTCATTTTTACAGGTTTGTAGTCAGTATTAATGTAGTAAGACAGTGATATTAAAATACCAAATTCAATACTTTATTGATGTTGCATACTACAATACATGTACAGGAAAGCAGATGAACACAGAATATTAGTGCAACATGAGGTTTCTCGTTAGGTATTTTCCCCATTGAAACCCATTATAAACAAAACGCGTTGCGTTCATATTCTTGTCTCATCTACTCGTCTGTACATAGTATGCATCATCAAAAAGGTGTAAACTGAATTTGATCTTTTAATATTACTGTTATAGTACATTTAAGGCACTTTAAGGTTGGGTTGCACTAATAAGGATTCTTTAGCCTGTCGTCAGGTCACCTTCCGTCTGCTGCTTGATCAGCTCTATAACGATTTTACTGCGTAATTAATCTGTGGTTAAAATTAAGTGGTGCAACAACTCAATTTAAAATAAAACCCATATCAACAAATCCCAGATTAGCATTAAACTTTGCTTAATTTAATCCTTATTGGTGCAGCTCACCAATAGTGTTTTTCACGTTAAGCGTTTTAAAAACGTCCCGCTGTTTTTAGTGATTGAAATACTGCAGCAGGTACTGTATATATATCATAAGTGGCCAAAACGTGCATATTGTTCACATATTTTTGTTTTAAGATGGAAATTTGACAGGCTTGTGCTGCAGTTCAATGGAGTTCTATAGCAGTTTTGCCCTCCAAGGCTCTGCGACAGTCACGTGACTGAAAACTATGAATAGGTATGCGTGAGTACTTGACAACCAAAATAACAGTGGCAGGCAATGAATGAGTTAATGAGTTTAATAACGTTTCTCCAGCAAGGTGTAGATTTACTGCACCACTACTACGACCAGCGGAGATGCATTATTTACATATGTAGAAATGAGTTTGTGCACAGGCGCGCAATTTTTTCTTTACAAAGTGACATCGCCAACTACTGGCCTGGTAATACACCGTTTTAGTCGTTTTCACAGATCCGAGTGAATGGGGATTTTTTTGACACTATTGTTGTCTGTACACAAAACATTTAAAAAAAGCAAACAAAGAACTTCTCAGTTTTTAGTACATCGTTGTCATGTATACCTTCAAACTGCGGTTTGTGAATTCACAAATTGTTATTTGTGAATAAATAATAATAATAATAATAATAATCAAGTCACATAAATGTTGTAATAATAATAATATAAAAAATGTATAAAAATTTATTTCAAAATAAGAACAATCAAAATAAAACACTTAGTAAAAAAGAAGTATTTTATTTGTTCACCTGCATGTTACGTGCATATGTTAACATGAATTATCAGCGGATTCATTGTTCATATCCTAGCTCCTGTAATAATTTATCTCATGATGTGCTTCAGTTCTCCGACTCCAATGCAGAAAGCATGAAGAAAATCTATGGCAAATTTTGCAGTCGACACAGTGAAGCAGTGAACGTCTACAAGGAGCTGCATGCCAGAGACAAACGCTTCCAGGCGTTCATCAGGGTAAATTCTTCAATTCATTATTTTGGTCATTCTTCCCAATTAATGCATGAAGAGACCTAACGGTCCTCAATGTGGTTTTGTTTCCAGAAAAAAATGAGCAGCAGTGTTGTCCGGCGGATGGGCATCCCAGAGTGCATTTTGCTGGTGACTCAACGAATAACAAAATACCCCGTGCTTTTACAGAGAATCCTGCAGCACACTAAAGGTGAGGAAAGTTACTTTGACCATTTGCAGTTATGAGCTACGATTTAGTTTTAAAACTTTCAGACAGTTCTTAGCAATAGTGTTTGGACTAAATGGATATTTCAGCATAAAATACATATTTTGTGGGAGCTCTAATTCACCCAATAAATAGACAAATAATTTACACTACCATTCAAAAGTAAAAGTTTTTATTTTTGAAAGAAAAGAAAAGGTTGCATAAATTGATCAAAAGTGACAGTATTTCAAATAGTGGTGGCACGGTTCACAAAACCCACGGTTCGGTTCATATCACAGTTTTAGGGTCACGGTTTTCGGTTCTGTACGGTTCTTGTTGTTTTTTTTCTTTTAATCATTAACACTCCAGAAATTCACTTCAGCATTTGATATATAGCTTAAATATCCACAATTTAGGATACAATATTAAAAAAAATTGCTATATCATGTAGAAGTTGTTTCCTAACTTGCGGTCTCCTGCTTACACTGTCTACCGAGTCCAACACATTGGCGTAACATTTTTGTCATGTCAATATTGATCAGAACAATGCACTGTGGCTTTAAATCAGAGTGAGCAACTTTTTGCCCAAACTTCAAAGGCCTGTTTAAATTATTAAAACTAGAAGCATATCTTTAATAACTTTAATGTTACATTTATCATGTGAACTACTTATATACAACATGTTATACACGGTCGTACTTGCAGCAGATATATGCTGCCCATCATAAATCAAACGAGACAGACAGGGGTGGGAGGAGAACACCGGAAAATGTGACAGAATGGACGATATTCATCTGTATTTGCAATACACGAGCCGCGGTTCAGCTGCGCGAGACAAACGCTGCCAGTGTGAATGCACAACGGGTGTGCAGCTCGATGCTGCCGCATCCTCCAACTCCGGGCAGCCTTCCTTATCTCTCCCACTTGCCATTTCTACAAGTGACGTAACCTCCACTTTTACTGTCTTTTACTGTATGTCCACACACACCTCTTATTTCATGCGAAAAGGACACCCACTGTCTGAGGTAACATACGGGCACGAGACACACACACTCCAAACCAAGACAAGCAAACCGGACGGTTCTGATGTTTTTCCATCAAAGAATCCTCAAATATTTCCACAAAAATATTAAGCAGCACGACTGTTTATATTAATAAGAAATTATTATTGATAATAATAAGAAATGTTTCTTGAGCAGCAAATGATCATATTAGAATGATTTCTGAAGGGTCATGTGACACTGAAGACTGGAGTAATGATGCTGAAAATTCAGCTTTGATCACAGAAATAAATTACATTTTAAAATATATTCAAATAGAAAATACTTTTTTGATCAGATAAATACAGTCTTATAATAAAAGCATAAAAAATATTACCAACCCCAAACTTTTGAATGGTAGGGTAATTAAAAAAAAGAAAGAGCTTCTTTTGCAGGTGCTGTATATTATAGATTGAGACATCACAGCCCACTTTTAAAGGTTGTGAACTACTCTGATTTTGTTGTGCTTAGTGTCATTTACAAATACACAGATTTGATGAGATAACAAAACGAGACAAAAATGAGACAAACAGATACTATAAAATTTAACTTGAGCCAGAGATGTTGGCAAAAAGCTGTCAAGCCTCAGTTCTCCAAACGTACTCGCCCCGTCAGTGTTTAAATGGCAGACCAATATTTCTCTCTTGGTAAACACGCTTGTCTTACGGATGGGCCCTCTGCCGCACACATGAGCCGCAACGTGTAAACATTCCACATTTACCTCAAATCACTTCCAACTGTTGCACAGTGAGCCTGAAAGGCTTTTTGGTCACGTTCCCAACAGAGAGATTTTAAAATGAATTAGAGCATCAAGTATAACAAATATCCTTTCAGGGGCAATTTGAGAAGCAGCTTATAGCTCTCAAGAGGGTTTTATCCTGCCAGTCTAATACTATAATGAAACTAAATGCTTGCTCATTGTTTATAGGAATTTATTACAATTCAATATCATATAAACGTGTGTGTGTGTGTATGTGTGTATGTGTGTTTGTGCAGAGAACGAGGAGGATTTTGAGGACTTGACGCAGGCGCTTCAGCAGGTGAAAGACATAATTGCTTCAGTGGACAGTAAAGTAAATGAACATGAGAAAAAGAAAAAGTTGAAAGAGATCTACGGCCGTACGGACAGCAAGTCCATCACGCGCATGAAGAGCGGCCAGATGTTTGCCCGAGAGGACCTGCTTCGCAGTCGGAAGCTTCTCCATGATGGTCCTCTGCAGCTGAAAAACACTGCTGGACGACTAAAGGGTAAAACTCTTTAATGTTGTTACAGTAAATCTCGTTGTAGACCTCATTTCTTCAACAGTGGGTGAAAAGGAAAACTTTTATGCTAATTACTATATGGCGTGAACACAGCTTAATTATTATTATTATTATTATTATTATTATCAACAATGTAAATCATTTAATTAAATGTTTTTTATTATTAGGTGCACACACAATAGTATTGCATTATTATTTGTGGTTCTAAATATAAAAATGTAATATTTCTTTTAGTTGAATGTTTACTGTAATAGCAGCATCGTCTTTGTTTTTTGTTTTCCTAGATGTCCACGCACTTCTTCTTTCTGATGTCTTTGTGTTCCTCCAAGAAAAAGACCAGAAATATGTTTTTGCATCTCTGGTGAGTGATTGGATTTTGTGTCCTCCTCATTTTTAACATTAGCTAAAGGTTCAGTATGTAATATTGACAGCTAGCGTTTGAAATGGATACTGCAGTCCAAATTTTAAATAATGGAGAGAGTTGTTTCCCCCGCCCTCATGCGGGTTGCCAGAAAGAGGACACGCAACCCGGAACGAGCGCAAGTGACAATGGAAGGCGACGAGCATTTACACTGCGAGTTGATTTATCCGCGTTTAATATGTCTCTAGACACACTGGATGCTAAGGCTTTTCAGGTCAGGTGGAATCTGTGATCGCTGACCCAGTTTGTTTGCTTGCGTCGATGGCTGCAATACACTGTGTTTTCCGCCAACTGGTAACCATGGGGTGTCTAAATACTATTGGGTAAATTGGCAATAGGCGGAATCAAACAGACTAAAACAAAAACAGACATTCCGACACGGAACGCCCGTTTCAAAGTAAAATAACTGGCTGTAGCATTGTTTTTCAGAGAAACAAGTATGTATGAACTTGGCATGCAAACATATTATGGCATTTTTATGTAAGTACAGTAAAAAAAAAAATATATATATATAAAATTACATACAGCACCTTCAATTCATTATTTATTTTTACAGCATTTATTCATCTTTGTTAATGTTAGTTAATAGAAATAAAATGTATTCATGTTTGTCCATGGTGCATTAACTAATCTTAAAAGATACATTTTATATTTTAAAAATGTATAAAATATGTTCAATTTTACCTTGCCTATGATAAATAAATGCTGTAGAAGTTCTGTTAATTTGTTGTTTAATTAATGTTGTAAACTACTGTTTACAAATCAAACCTTATAGTAGTGTTACCCATATTTTTTATATTGTGCTTCTATTAAGATTCTTCATAGCTTTCTTCGTTCATGATGTTTTTACAAACCCTTTGCTTTGAAAACTAGGAAATTTCTCACTCTGTTCCATGATACAGTCAGAACAAAAGTATTATCCTGTTATTTTGGATTCATTTCATCACTGAATTCATAAATAGACCTTTGCTTTGCATTTGGCAAAGAACACGTTTAATTTGACCTTATTTCTGAAGAAATAGTTTGTAAAATATGACCATATGACTGGAGGAAATTGATAATGGGAATATAACGGGATAAGCTGGCCTCATCATCAAGCCACAAGATTATATTGGATATCCGTAAAACACAAATTATGCATTAAATTTAATACTTAGGTTTAGAGATTGGTTCAGATTAGCAAACACAGTGTATGACTGCAGTTTTTCTTCCCAGTTTTTCTTTGTGTTGATGTTCAGTTCAATTAGCTGGTTACTTTTTTTTTTTTTGCCCTGTTTTTCTCTCCTCCTCTTTCCCACTTTCCATCTCTCTGATCTCTCTTTCTCTCCCTGCATGCTCGTTCCCCTTCACTCCGCCCTCCTCGTTCTGTGTCTCACACTTCCTTTTCTCATCAACAGGACCAGCGAGCCACCGTTATCTCACTGCAGAAGCTGATCGTGCGTGAGGTGGCCCACGAGGAACGCGGCCTGTTCCTCATCACGGCCGGCATCGCAAATCCCGAAATGGTGGAGGTTCACGCCAGTTCCCGAGAGGAACGCAACACCTGGATGCAGCTCATTCAGGGCGCCATGCACTCAATGTGAGTACCAGATATTCTGATCCATCCCTCTCCATTGATACATTTTATTTTCTAAACAAAAATATTATTTAATGTATCACATAAAAATAAAAAAAAAAAAAAAAAAAGTGGTGGATGGTTGGTGTTTTTGGAGGAAATGTATATTCAGAAAGGGAATGAAAGCGTATTTGACAGCCTCTTGTGGGTTCACAGAGAAAAGGACGATGATGAGGGGATCCCGAGTGAAACAGAGGAAGACAAGAAGCTACTCGAAACCAAAACTAAAGAAATGAGAGGTGAGAAGCTTTCTCTCTGTTAGTTTACAATACCTCTTTGTGTACCCCACCCCAAATAATAGTAGTATATGTTTTTTTTAGAATATTTATTTTTATTACACAAACACACACACATTTTTTATTTGTTTTATAAAATATTAATATTAATATTATTATTATTTTTAAATATAATATAATAAATAATATATAATTTTATATATAATAAATAAACTCTATTTTTCTATTATTTAAATGATTAAATATCTAATTTTAAGTAATCCATTTATTTTTAATAAATAAATAATTTTGAATTTTATGATTTAATTTAATGTTTAATCTATGATTTTATATCTATATATATTTAGGGTGGGACTACTAATCAAAATTATTTTAATGTTTTTTTTTTTATTTTTATGATAGGACACTTAATAGTGTCTCAGTAGTTTGAGACTGATTTTTTTTTTTTTTTTTTACCATTTTGTTCAGATTAACCGATTCAGACGAGTCGTTTGCTTGTGAATCACTTTTTTTGCAGTATGTTTGTTTTTGCATTCAGTCAGTGAGGAACATAAGCGATAGTTATCATCAATTTTATTATCTTTGTCTTATTTCAGTTTTCTCATTACATTAAATTTTTATGATTTCTTTTAATGTGGCGCTGTTAATTTTTATACTGTAGCAGGGCAAAACCACATCCCTAATTATGATAAATTTGCACATAACACCTCCTTCTATGTATTTTTAGACATGCTCCAGAGGAAAGATGAACAGATCGTTTCACTCCTGCTGGAGAAGATGAAGCTTTTCCGTGAAATGTGCGGTTCATCCGACGACATGGCTTCGTCAGTCAAAATGTTCTTCAGGGCCAACAGCGAGGACGTAACCAAGGGTGAACCCATCATGATAGATGCTCTCAGAGAGGGTAAGAAATGTCACAAGCGTCTTCAGCTGTTCTCCACCTGTCGTTTTAAAACTGATGTGTTATTTATGAGTTATTTGTGTTTGGTGGCAGCTGTGGCAGCATCTCATTTCCAGCTCTAATGTTCTTCCAGGACTAGTAACTCACTTAATGTAATGCAGTTAGTGACGTGCATGTGTGTGTTTATGTGGCAGTGGAGATGTTGCAGGCGCTGGTGAACAGCACTCTGGGAGGGGCGGTCGGGCAGCAGGTGGCCTGCGCTCAGGGGAACATGGGACCTGTGTGTCTGCCACGAAGAGCCGAGACCTTCGGAGGCTTTGACAGCCACCAGATGAACATCTGCAAATGTGAGACATTTTAATGTACTCATCAGGAAATTAATAATTGTTTTTATAACAAGATTCAAGATTCAAGAGTTTTATTTGTCACATACACAGTTATATACAGAATATACAACCGGCAGTGAAATGTAAACAGGTCCGCTCCATGGACAGTGCAAATTCACAGTTAAAAACACAAGGAGGAAATTATATAGAAATAGGATAAAAAAAAAGTATCTATCTATATATATATATATATATATATATATATATATATATATATATATATATATATATATATATATATATATATATATATATATATATATATATATATATATATATATATATGTCTATATCTGTAGAATTATAAATAATCAAGTCAAGAGAAAAAAAAAAGGTAACAAATAAGGATAAAGTGGAATAAAATAATTGAAGTAGACTGTGCAGTGAGTAAACTGTAGACTTATAAATATGTGGTTAACAAATGTATAAAGAGTATAATGTGCAAACAGGTTTATAACAGGTTGTTACATAGTAACAACGAGAACAGAAAGTGCAGTGCAATGTCAGTGTATCGATGTTTATCCTGAAGTGAAGTCACGTGGTGTTAAGTGACTGAGTTCAGGAGTCTGATGGCCTGGGGGAAGAAGCTTCTCCTGAGTCTCTCAGTTTTGGCCATCAGGCTTCGGGAAGCGCTACCAGATGGCAGCAGCGTGAAATGAGGGTTTGCAGGGTGATTAGAGTCCTTGATGATCTTGGTAGCTCTACCTTTGCAGCGTTTGGTGTAGACGTCCTGCAGAGACGGGAGAGCTGACCCTGAGATACGCTCGGATAAGCGCACGACTCTTTGCAGGGCTTTGCGGTCATGACTGGTGCTGTTCCCATACCACGCTGTGATACACTGAGTTAAAACACTACATGCAAAACCAACTTCATGAACCTATTTAACTACAAGATTAATTGTTTTTCATTGTTTCATTAAGAAAACAGTAACACTTTACAGTAAAGTCTTATTTGTTAACATTAGTCAATGCCTTAACTAACATGAACTAACTAACACTGAGCAATATATTTTTACAGCATTTATTAAAGGGGACCTATTATGCCTTTTGGGGTCAACTAGAATTGGTTTTCATGTTTGAGTGTTCAAAAAACATAATTTTTCAAATATTTTACATTTCTTCCCAGTCTGTCAGTAACGCTCTGTTTAGTTCCAGGCTGCGTTCTCCTCCACTTTTAGACACGCACTTACAAACTTCCCTAAGCACTTCCCCTCAGGGGAATCCCTGCCGCCATTTTGAAGTATGTTCCACTTCGTAAAGTGGACCTGGGAAGTTTATATGGACAGACCCTCGCTCCCTCAATTTTGACAGAGGGAGCGAGTCTATTTCATATGTACACTTCAGGCAGCTTCATATACCATAATGCAACGCTGCATATCGAGTTTAATTTACTCCACCACAGACATCTGTATGATATTTTAATTATTTTTTTAAAAACATTAAAAACAACCCAAACGCACCTATATACATATAGAATGCTGCATTAAACAATTTCGTAAGGGGAAAAAATAATAATAAATCAACTCCATGGTAGATTCCAAGTGATCAAGGGCTTGGGATGTTCCAGTTCAGCCCATTGCAAAGGTTTCGCCAGTAGTGGGCACTCATGCAATGTAAGCAATGATGCACAGCTGAGTGAATGAGACGGAGGGAAGTTAGCGAGTGAAGCATAATAAAAACGAACTGGAATGCAGCACTAGTCTCTATAAAGCCCCTCTTTCCGAAATGCTAAATGTGCTCTGATTGGTCGGCTGGACCAGTGTGTTGTGATTGGTCAACCACTTTGAGAGTGTTTCGGAAATGTCACGCCCCTTACCATAACAGCGAGTTTCAACTACTACTAACTCAACTCAACCTTTAAATGAGGAAAATTGTGACGTTCATTCCCGGAAGAAAACTCAAGACTACAATCAAGGCGTTTCAGGGAGTTCAGAAAGAGTGCAGATATCTTAAAATGCATCAGTAAATGTTGAGATTAATTTAATTTAATTTAGAAGTAGTTAATAATTATTTGTTCCTAATGTTAACAAATCTTATTGTAATGTGTCTCCAAGAAAACTTTATCAATCTTTTTTATATAAAGCATGATTGATTGCTGATTGGATCCTGCTCACAGTCATTGTGTTTGTGTGGCTGTAGATGGTGACAAAGAGGAAGCTGAAGATCTTCGGAGGACAGAATCTGACAGTGTACTAAAGACGGTAGGAAGCCTGTGCTCCAGCCAATAAGAAATTAGCTTTGTTCCAAGCTAACACTATTTTACCCAGTCAGAATTTATGTCCATGAATCTGAATGTATAAATGTAATAATATTGTATTATAATATATTATAATACAATCAAATGTACAGAATGTCCATTTTGAGTGTATTGGTGTAATTCTGATTATTTATAAGTCTAAAATAATGTAGATTACATATGGAAAGCATAGTTGTAAATCTGGATATTTATGGTTTATATCTGGATAGTTTGGGGTTAGTAAGATGTTTTTAATTGAAATAAATAAATACATTTATTCAGCAAGGACACAGTAACTTAAAAATGTCTTCACTGTCACTTTTTATAAAGTAACAAACATTTCTATTTCAATTAAATGCTGTTGTTTTGAACTTTCCGTTCATCAAATAATTCTGATCTGTTTTTAACATTGATAGTAATAAGAAATGTTTCTTGAGCAGCAAATCATCATATTAGAATGATTTCTGAAGGGTCATGTGACCCTGAAGACTGGAGTAATGATGCTGAAAATTCAGCTTTGACATCAAAGGCATAAATTACACTTTAAAATATATTCAAATGTAAAGCAGTTATTTTGAATTATAATATTCCACAATATTACTGTATTTGCAGAGCATAAGAGACTTCTTTTACTAATTTTACCAACCCCAAGCTTTTGAGCAGTAGTGTATATTTATAAATGCATATGCAAGTCTCAGTTTTTAACTTGAGTCTGGAAATCATATTAAGTTTAAAACAGGAAATTATGTTATGTACAAACATCTGATAAACATCTTAAAATTAATGGATCCTCATCCTCACATACATATAATTTAGTTGTATTAATTGTAATGTTCTCCTGTTAGCCAGCACATTTGCTGAGAACGTGTTCAATTGAAATGAAAAAAAGTTTGACTATTTCCTAAAAATAGTCATTTATAATGAAAGGTATGCATTCTATCTATATAAACTGATTATACAAACTATTTCATATTGCCCATACTGCCCCCTTGTGTCATTTAGTCTTCACTACACACACATGCACTGTGATTATATCCTGTCAGGTTTTGTAGCTAATGCCAGTCATTAGTGCAGCGGGAGCTCAGTGGAGGGTGGAAAAATGAATAAGTGTCCATTAGGAGCGCCCAGCATCGGCTGACTCTTTAATGTGCGTAATGAGCAGCGGTGTGCTGGGCTCAGGCCTGCCCTCTGGTAGGTGCTGGGCTGATTAAACACTCTCAGCTGGGCTCAATAAAGCTGCAGTCTCTGCTTGTCTGCTCCACAGGGAGGAAATGCCAACCTGCTGCTCCTGCTGAAGAGAAACAGCGAGGTAAGACAGAAGAGCATGCTTCTTTTAGAGTTCAGGGTGTTATCCTTCGCACTGATTGGGGATGTGTATGTTGTTTTTAGCTTGCTGAACTGGCAAAGAATCAGTGGACTTGGATAACAAGTAGAGATGATACTTTTAGATTTAATCGGTTGTATGGAATTTTTTTTTTTTTTTTTCTTTCCTGATGACTTGTGTTTCCTGACAGCAGGTCCTGACTAGTGTCACTCACCTTCATGAACTTCTGACCTCACTTCAGGTGTGTATTTAAAAAAAAAAAAATTCAATATAAAAAAATATATATTATTTTTATATAGAGAATATATTATATACAGTATAACTGACATCTTAAGTAACACAGTGTGTGTATATATATGTGTATGTGTGTGTGTGTGTGTGTGTGTGTGTGTGTGTGTGTGTGTATATATATATATATATATATATATATATATATATATATATATATTACATACACTCACCTAAAGGAATATTAGGAACACCTGTTCAATTTCTCATTAATGCAATTATCTAATCAACCAATCACATGGCAGTTGCTTCAATGCATTTAGGGGTGTGGTCCTGGTCAAGACAATCTCCTGAACTCCAAAATGAATGTCAGAATGGGAGAGAAAGGTGATTTAAGCAATTTTGAGCGTGGCATGGTTGTTGGTGCCAGGCCGGTCTGAGTATTTCACAATCTGCTCAGTTACTGGGATTTTCACACACAGCCATTTCTAGGGTTTACAAAGAATGGTGTGAAAAGGCAAAAACATCCAGTATGCGGCAGTCCTGTGGGCGAAAATGCCTTGTTGATGCTAGAGGTCAGAGGAGAATGGGCCGACTGATTCAAGCTAATAGAAGAGCAACTTTGACTGAAATAACCACTCGTTACAACCGAGGTATGCAGCAAAGCATTTGTGAAGCCACAACACGCACAACCTTGAGGCGGATGGGCTACAACAGCAGAAGACTCCACCGGGTACCACTCATCTCCACTACAAATAGGAAAAAGAGGCTACAATTTGCACGAGCTCACCAAAATTGGACAGTTGAAGACTGGAAAAATGTTGCCTGGTCTGATGAATCTCGATTTCTTTTGAGACATTCAGATGGTAGAGTCAGAATTTGGCATAAACAGAATGAGAACATGGATCCATCATGCCTTGTTACCACTGTGCAGGCTGGTGGTGGTGGTGGTGTAATGGTGTGGGGGATGTTTTCTTGGCACACTTTAGACCCCTTAGTTCCAATTGGGCATCGTTTAAATGCCACGGCCTACCTGAGCATTGTTTCTGACCATGTCCATCCCTTTATGACCACCATGTACCCATTCTCTGATGGCTACTTCCAGCAGGATA
The DNA here is from genome assembly GCA_018749465.1 of Paracanthobrama guichenoti. NCBI lineage: Eukaryota > Metazoa > Chordata > Actinopteri > Cypriniformes > Gobionidae > Paracanthobrama > Paracanthobrama guichenoti. The sequence continues at coordinate 7,006,040 of CM031949.1, read as the reverse complement.
ATGCACCATGTCACAAAGCTTGAATCATTTCAAATTGGTTTCTTGAACATGACAATGAGTTCACTGTACTAAAATGGCCCCCACAGTCACCAGATCTCAACCCAATAGAGCATCTTTGGGATGTGGTGGAACAGGAGCTTCGTGCCCTGGATGTGCATCCCACAAATCTCCATCAACTGCAAGATGCTATCCTATCAATATGGGCCAACATTTCTAAAGAATGCTTTCAGCACCTTGTTGAATCAATGCCACGTAGAATTAAGGCAGTTCTGAAGGCGAAAGGGGGTCAAACACAGTATTAGTATGGTGTTCCTAATAATCCTTTAGGTGAGTGTATACACCTATATACACACACAAACACAAACACACACAAACACAAACACACACACACACACACACACACACACACACACATATATATATTATACACACACACAGTACAATAAACATTCAGTTTTTTTTTTTCTCCATATATTTTTAGGTAACTGGTATCAGTCTTCGACAGGTTTGTTAAATAGTTTGCCAGGTCTACTTAGTAAAGACAATAATGTGTATCATCCTCTTTTCATTTACCTATCCTTTTGATCAATTTAATCAACTTTTGATTGTGTCCTTACTAAATAAAATTAATTTCTTAAAAAAACAAAAACATGCAAACATATACAAATATATTGGGCACTTTAATAGGTACACCTTGCTAGTACCAGGTTGGATCCCCTTTTGCCTTCAGAACTGTCTGAAATCTTCATGGCTTAGATTCAACGAGGTGCTGGAAACATTCCTCAAGAGATTTAGGTCCATATTGTCATGATAGCATCACGCATTTGCTTCAGATTTGTCGACTGCACATCCACGATGTGAATCTCCCGTTCCACCATGTCCCAAAGGTGCTTTATTGGATTGAGCTCTGGTGACTGTGGAGGACATTTTAGTTTAGTGAACTCATTGTCATGTTCAAGAAACCAGTTTGAGATGATTTGAGCTTTGTGACATGGCATGTTATCCTGCTGGAAGTAACCATCAGAAGATGGCTGTGGTCAAGTGATGGACATGGTCAGCAACAATACTCAGGTAGGCTGTATCGTTTGAACCATGCTCAATTGGTACTTAAGGGCCCAAAGGGTGCCAAGAAAACATCCCACACACCATTACACCAGCACCAGCAGTCTGAACTGTTGATTCAAGGCAGGATGGACCCATGCTTTCATGATGTTCATGCCAAATTCTGACCCAACCATCTGAATGTTGCAGCAGAAATCGACTCATCAGACCAGGCAATGTTTTTCCAGTCTTCTATTGTCCAAGTGAGCCTGTGTGAATTGTAGCCCGTTTTCCTGTTCTTAGCTGACAGGAGTGGCACCGCTGTCTCTTCTGCTGCTGTAGCCCATCTGCTTCAAGGTTTGACATGTTGTGTGTTCAGAGATGCTCTTCTGCAGACCTCGATTGTAACAAGTGTTTATTTGAGTTACTGTTGCATTTCTATCAGCTCACACAAGTCTGGCCATTCTCCTCTGACCTCTGGCATCAACAAGGCATTTTGGCACACAGAACTGCCGCTCACTGGATATTTTCTGTTTTCCGGACCATTCTCTGTAAACCCTAGAGATGGTTGAATCCCAGTAGAGCAGCAGTTTCTGAAATACTCAGACCAGCCTGTCCAGCACCAACAACCATGCCACATTCAAAGTCACTTAAATCAGCTTTCTTCCCCATTCTGATGCTCAGTTTGAACTTCAGCAGATCATCTTGAGCATGTCTACATGCATCGAGTTGCTGCCATATGATTGGCTGATTAGATATTTGCGTTAACTAGAAGCTGAACAAGTGTACACCTAATAAAGTGGCCAGTCAATGTATAAATACATGAAAAAAAGAGGAAAAAAATAAATAAATAAATAAAAAAAAATATATATATATATATATATATATATATATATGATGTATGTATGTGTATATGTAAATAAATTAATATGTAATAGTTATAATCTGATCATATACTTTTTAATGTGTTTCCAAAAATATAGATGTCATATAGATAAATCGGTATATTTGTAAATTCTACTGCTTAAAAATAATATGCACATGCATTTATGTATTTGACTAAATGGTTATAAATCTCAACATTATTGTTGTCAATCCTGAGTACATAAATTGTAAATCTGAATATATATATATATATACACACACACACACACACTTTTTTTTTTTTTGTTACTGTATATACATGCTGCTCTACATGATTCTATACAAAACTTGAATGTAGATTTATAAATTTGAATATATTTGTATACTTTCCTAGCCACAGTGTGGGTTTTATATTTAATGTCTTGTTTTAATGGTTTCTACTTGAATTTTACAGGCCGTAGTGCTGCAGCAGGACACTTTTATCGAGGACCAGCGTCAGGCCCTGAGCGAGCGTACCCCGTCCCGTTCCTCCTCTCGTTCCTCCTCTCGCCCCCCCTCGCTGGTGGAGCAGGAGAAACAGCGCAGCTTGGAGCGGCACCGTCAGGAAGCCGCCGCTCTACAGCGCCAGCAGGCCGCCCACGCCGAAGAGAAGCGACGCAAGGAAAAGGAGTGGGATGTGAAGGAACGGGAACTGACAGACCGGGAGGTGCTGGTGCATGTGAGGGAGGAGGAGATGCGAAGGAGGAACAAGGAGTTAGAAGAGGCGCAGCAGGAGCTGCTGGTAAGGAAGGAGGATTATCAGAGGGATCTAGAGAGACTGAGGGATGCTCAGAGGAGGCTGGAGAGGGAGAGGGAGCAGATGCAGAGGGAGCTGGAGAGAGTGGAGCACCTCCGGGAGGTGGAGGTGAGGCTTGAACTGCACATTCAAGCGGGGTTTTTGCCCTCATTTCATCAGCATATTACTCATCAATCATTATTTATCACTCCGAATAAATATCTGAAGGCCATTATCTTTTTACTGCAGTATTTTATCTTATTTTTTCTGGTGTTGAGAGCAACCAAATTAGTTTTGAGTAACTGTTTGTGACAGTCATTTAAGAAATTCAAAAAATTTTACCGTGTGCATGACTGAATGAAATTGGATGAATTAAGAAAGGTTGATTTAACAATGAACCATTCTCACGTTGACAAACTTTTGATTATCGTCATAACGCCTTGTTCTGCATTTTATTTTATATTTGTGAGATAAAAATGTGTATCCTAGAAAATACTACAAATTAGAGATCAAAAATTTTTTTGAGAGACAACATTTTTGATTACAAAAACAAAAGTGTCAACATTAAAAGCCATGTCCCAAGCACACAATTCTAATGTTCCCATAATTATATGTAGCACTTAACACATGTTGCACTAAACTGTAAGCAATTCAAAACCATAATGACGAACAGTGCACATCTGAAGTGTCTCCGCTGAAGGAAATAATCCATTATTTATCAGCTTTTATATATATTGGCCAAATTTTCTTATCGGGCCAATAACGATAACATAAAATATTTACATATATCAGCGATACTGATATGGTGGCGATATATCGTAAATTTAAAATAGATTTAAAATAACTATATTATATAGATTTAAACTGTCACTTTTGATCAGTTTAGTCCTCTTTGCTGGAATAAAGTAATAGTTTCTTTTAGAAAAAGCTTACTGATCCCAAGTATGTGTGTGTGATATATATATATATATATATATATATATATATATATATATATATATATATATATATATATATATATATATATATATATATATATATATATATATATATATATATATAAAATATTATTTTTAATTAATTTATACAAACTTTTCATGTATACTTTTACATGAAAATAATTATTGTATCTTCCAAATTTTTTATAATAGTGAGTCTGTTCTTCAAATAATAATCTTTTCCTGGCAGGCTTAAAAGAAATCTGCGTTCCGACTAACGGAAGTTACGTAAAGCCAGTCGATTAGTTTGGGACTTGCTGTTTTGAGTGCTTCCCTTCCAGACAGTCTAACAAATAGCATGCATGCTTTGACACTCTGACCTGTGATGCTTGTGTCATTTTCTGATCCCATTCTGATTTGAGTTTTGACTCATAACATATAATTTATTCCACAGGCTCGGCTTCAGCGCACCCCTTCCAGCACATCGGAGGACTCCCTAAAGCTCCAGAGCAGCAGCTCCATAGAGCGAGAGATCTGGGAGGGCGAGTTATCGTCCAGCCCCAGGAAGAACTCTTTGTCCAGGATGGACTCCAAACAGAAGGGCCGCAGCCTCTTCTCCCTGGGCAGCAAAACTCAGAGCATAGAGGGTCAAACCCAGATGCCCACACGACTGCTTCAGCTGGCTTCATCCAAGGAGAAAAAGGACAAAAAGAAGAAGAAGAGCAAAAGCCAGTCTCCTCAGGATGCAGGTGAACACGCATGCACTAATTCAATAGAGATAATGATAAAGAATTAATTCAGTTAGCCTGCAAATCTCAACCTCCATATCCGTTCTGACTGGAATTGGTAACAAGTTCTCTGACGCAGAACGTCACACATTTCCATTTAAATTGCAAAATGATTCGTCAGGAGGAAGGGGGTTTGCATTAGAAGGTCTTTGCACATACTGAACAAATGAATGTATCAATCTCAGCTGTTCGTTACACTGAGAGTGATGTCTATATTTATTGTGGTTCTCAAATCCTGCTGGTTTTTGTCTACAGCGTCACATCTGTTGCCCCTGGCGGAGCCTCCTTTGGACGGAGAGATCTTCTTCTGCTGATTTATCCATCTTCCCTTCTGTCTACATCATTCCCTCTCATGGACTTTCTATCAAATCATCTAGGAAGTTTCCCAAAGTGCCCTCTTCACGTTTAGGCATACGGTTCATCAATAAATCACACAAAACATATCCAGGTCATTACACCCCAAAATAAACATTTTGCTTAAAGGATTAGTTCACTTTAAAATGAAAATTAGCCCATGATTTACTCACCCTCAAGCCATCCAAGGTGTAGGAAGTGGAATACATTTATGAAAGATGGATGCACTTTTTTAGGCTTCAAAATCATTATAAAGTCATTATAAAGCTTGAAAGCGACAGAATATCTATTAATATAACTCGATTGTATTCGTCAGAAAGAAGAAAGTCATATACACCTTGGATGGCTTGAGGGTGAGTAAATCATGGGCTAATTTTCATTTTAAAGTGAACTAATTCTTTAAGCAAAATTAAACCTTTTTTTTTTTTTTTTTTTTTTTTATTATTATTATTATTATTATTATTATTATAAAAAGTTTTGAGAATAATTCCATTATTTTAATAACAATTCAGCACATTTACCCCCAAATTCTTATTAATGTCAAGTGTGCGTGTGTGTATTGATGGAGATATACACACACACACACACACACACACACACACACACACACACACACACAATTTACTAATATTATTATTTTATTTTGGGGATAAATGTGACATGGACATGTTTTTTTGTAAGACTGACCCAAAGAGCAAATTGCTACAGTCTTAGATTTGCACTTGCTTTCAAATGTTTGTTTATCAGATAAATCACATCTGTCCATACACTGTTAAAATGCATAGATTGTCTGAGTTTCAGTGTCTCAGTTGTCAGCACTCATTTACAAATCAATTGTTCCACCAGAAGTTTTAGAAAACGCAAAATAAATGTAGCTTCCCTTATTGGCCAAATTTTTGGAAGAGAAATCATTTCAGCTCATTGCACACGAGAATGACGATTTAAAATTTAATCACAGTTTTAACATTTAAATGGATTAGGGGAAGAGAGGTGGTTTTCCATTTTTCCCCATGTCTTCTATTTTAGTTTCTCGAAGGAGTCCCGTATTTGAAATGCCACCGAGCACTTTAACACCATTCACTTGTTTCTCCGAAGATGACAATCAATTTTTCATTAGCATTCCAAAGATAATTCCCTAAGGACATTTTTTTTGTTTTTTTGGCAGGGCATTGTATAACATACCAAGGCATTTCATGCTAGTTTGAGATTGTCTTATCCTTCTGCATTTAATACTTCATGACTTAAGCAGGACGGATGAGCTGTAAATACTGTATGAATCGTAGACTCCTGGAGGATATTTAAAGCTACCTGCAGGACAGGTAACAGACATAAACATCCACACACGATAATGTACCTAGCCTATACGTTCACCCTTATGGACCGAATGCACCGTATCATATCTAAATGTCAATAATAATACTTTTAACACCCCGTTTTTGCACTCAAAGTGTCCACTTATTTCATCATACATGACTATTCACCATTCACGCATACAGGCTTTTGATCAGCTGGAAGTTTTGTTGGCCTGATTTTGTTATTTATTGGTCTAAGAACATTTGTTATTTTTGTTATTATAATTTTTTTTTTAAAGCAGTACATGCTCTTAAAGTCCCATTTGTGCAGGTTTGTGTTGCAGTTTTCACCTGCATTGACTTACCTCCACCATGAGGGGGCAGCAGAGACGCATTTTATAATTGAAAGCTTCTCTATGGATTTACATAACTCGATGTCAGAGGAGACACAGTGACGCAATGCAGGAATTATTTCGTCATATGCGCAAAGGGAATTATTGATTTGTAATTTAAGGAAAATGGTGCCTATGGCCTTACAGAACTGTCAGTGACACCTTTGCCCTCAGGAACAAAGCGACAGGGAAAACTCAATTCAGGCAGTATATTGTTGACATTTCTCATAAACGCATAAATGTAAATTGAAGTTGCTTAGCCTTAAATAAATGATGGTGTGCACTAAAATATAACCCAGCATTTTCTCAGGAGTATGGTTTCATATATTTTTTTCTTTTCTTTTTTTGACAGTAAGGTTTCATTTGTACATTTAAGGTACATATGTTTTATTGCTAAATAAAAAAAGGAATAACTAATATTATGTAAATATTTTGTGTAACATGTTTAAATGTAAAATTCTGAAAATGTTTACTTCGTGATTAATTTTGTAAGATGTGTTTGAGACGTAATGCTTTATTTATCATTGATTTGGTCTCGAAACAGAAGACGCAATATTTTCCTCACATTAAAAGCTTGCAAAGCTGGCCGTGTACTGTCTTTTTTCCTCTTGTTTTTAATCTGTTCATTGAACTGGAGGTTATTGTATGTTTCATTCAAATTCACAAGTGACTGGACAAACAGATCAAGGTTACCTTTTCCTTTTAAAAACATTTAAGAAATTGCCACTGTATAAAGACTCACATACAAACAGAGCCGTTGATCTATTTAATGCTGTTTGCTTAGAAAATTAAAGAAACAAAAACAACCTGGATCAATCAAATTCCAATGACCACTAACTTGTCATTGTTGGCCAGAAATTAGATATGATATAGGTAATTTCAACTTGCCAGTATTTGTATATCCACTATCATCATCATCATATGCCTTAATGTATTGAAAAATTGTTTCACAATTTAAGATAACATGGGGATGAATTTAGATTAGAGAAGGTTTGAGCAGAAGTTGCCATTTTTGTCATGTTGCTGGGTTCTGTATCTACACTATATTGGCAAAAGTTTTGGGATGCCTGCCTTTACAGGCACATGAACTTTAATGACATCCCATAATGAATCCATAGGGTTTAATGTGGAGTTGGCCCACCCTTTGCAGCTATAACAGCTTCAACTCTTCTGGGAAGGCTTTCCACAAGGTTTAGGAGTGTGTTTATGGGAATTTTTGACCATTCTTCTAGAAGCACATTTGTGAGGTCACTGATATTGGACGAGAAGGCCTGGCTCACAGTCTCTGCTCTAATTCATCCCAAAGGTGTTCTATCGGGTTGAGGTAAGGACTCTGTACAGGCCAGTCAAGTTCTTCCACACCAAACTCGCTCATCCATGTCTTTATGGACCTTGCTTTGTTCCTCTTTAGTCTGGATGATATGGCGTCCCAGTTTTCCAAAAAGAACTTCACATTTTGATTCGTCTGACCACAGAACAGTTTTCCACTTTGCCACAGTCCATTTTAAATGAGCCTTGGCCCAGAGAAAACGCCTGCGCTTCTGGATCATGTTTAGATATGGCTTCTTTTTTGACCTATAGAGTTTTAGCCGGCAACTGTGAATGGCACGGTGGATTGTGTTCACGACAATGTTTTCTGGAAGTATTCCTGAGCCCATGTTGTGATTTCCATTACAGTAGCATTCCTGTATGTGATGCAGTGCCGTCTAAGGGCCAGATCACAGGCATCCAGTATGGTTTTCCAGCCTTGACCCTTACGCACAGAGATTGTTCCAGATTCTCTGAATCTTTGGATGATATTATGCACTGTAGATGATGATAACTTCAAACTCTTTGCAGTTTTTCTCTGAGAAACTCCTTTCTGATATTGCTCCACTATTTTTGGCCGCAGCATTGGGGGAATTGGTGGTCCTCTGCCCATCTTGACTTCTGAGAGACACTGCCACTCTGAGAGGCTCTTTTTATACCCAATCATGTTGCCAATTGACCTAATAAGTTGCAAATTGGTCCTCCAGCTGTTCCTTATATGTACATTTAACTTTTCTGGCCTCTTATTGCTACCTGTCCCAACTTTTTTGGAATGTGTAGCTCTCATGAAATCCAAAATGAGCCAATATTTGGCATGACATTTCAAAATGTCTCACTTTCAACATTTGATATGTTATCTATATTCTATTGTGAATAAAATATAAGTTTATGAGATTTGTAAATGATTGCATTCCTTTTTTTATTCACAATTTGTACAGTGTCCCAACTTTTTTGTAATCGGGTTTGTAAATTATACACCAAGGTGCCCCCTTAAGCACAAAAGTGAAACTCCGCCTATGATGGAAACCCATTCCATGAAGCTCTCTATGCACTGTTCTTGAGCTAAAGTTTGGAGGTCAGCATACGATTTTACGTGGCCTACCACTTCGTGGTTGAGTTGCTGTTGTTCTCAATTGCTTTCAATTTGTTATAATATCACTAACAGTTTATTATTGGAATCAACTGAAATTGGAATATTTAGTAGTGAGGAAATTTCACGAATGGACTTATTTCACAGGTGGCAACCCATCACGGTAGCACGCTTGAATTCTCTGAGCTCCTGAGAGCGACCCATTCTTTCACAAATGTTTGTAGAAGCGTCTGCATGTCTAAGCGCTTGATTTTACCATGGAAGTGATTGGAACACCTCAATTCAATGATTTGGAGGGGTGTCCCAATACTTTTGGCAATATAGTGTATATTCTGTTCTATATCTTTAAAAAAATAATAACTTAAAACAATTTCAAGAACATTTACAAGAAAATACCAAAAAAACAATGAAGAAAGGCATGTAGAAAAGAGAAAGAAATCTGAGAGTTAAACGATAAACAACATGAACATGAATTAATAAGGTAACATCAAGGAAACAAAAATTTATTCTCACAAAAACATACAGATAAACACCTAAAGGAAAGCACCTACTAGTTTTTTATTTATATTTCTTCATAATATTTAAGAAATCTTATGCGGTTCTTCTTTGTTCTGCAAAATTGGTTTAGAAGTGAGTTTAATTCAGTTTTAATTGAGGGAAAAGATAATACCATTAAAAATTGCCTATGGATAACATTTTCCCATAAAGAATGAAAAATAAATGCCAATATAGGCCTACTCCAGGGGGGTATTTTAATGTTACGTTATTTTAATAATAATGATACAAATGTATTTAAAGCTACAAGAGTGTGTAACTGGCAGAATCACTCAAAAGTTTCCAAAATGACATCGTCATCCAGGAAGTGACATCATTTTGGAGGAAAACAACAGTACAAACATTAGTAGGTTTAAATTTAAATGTTTTTATTTTATTTTATTTGTTTTTATTATTAAATTGTAATCTCAATTTGTTGTAAGATGTGTGTGGATATGCGTCAATTATATACCCTTTTATTTTGTGTTTGTTTATTTGTATGTATTTCCTTGCCAATATTCTTATGTTATTGTTGTTATTGTTGCATTAATAAAGAAAAAAAAAAAAAAACAAGTAACTAATAATAATAATAAAAACATTAGTAGGTGAGTTCCAAACATAAACTGTGAAAAAAAATTAAAAAAAATAAATAGCCAAATGATTTACAGGGTCCCTACCATAGTCCCTACGCAGTGCTCACTGCTCCCTACTCCCTGAGCACGGGATGCATCCGTTGATCGCTCATTTGGAACACCTGCAACGTCAACAAAGAAAGGTTCTAGTAGTAGCTAATAATAATAGCTTGATAGTTTCACTCCAAGTCATTTGTGTACTGTTTGATAAAATTTCAGTCATTGTGATATCAATATTTATAAAAAATTATATATATCAAGCATCCATTTAAGTAAATTCTTAGCAGTGGTTAGCTTTAGCTAGTGATAGAGAAACAACACCTTTCGAAGTGCTCGAAACTCCACCTGACTGGCGGAACCTGCTGGTCAAAACGGTGTAAATGCAATAATCTACTAAATAAAATACCATCAAATATAAAGGACATTTAAACATTTGTTTTTATTCATTTGTAGCTTTGTTTTGTGTGTTATTATGCCGGGTTTTTTGGCAAAAAACTAGGTCAATTAGAATAATTTGAGTCATTTTCATTTTTGTATTATATAAATATTACAATTCATTAAATTAATTAAAAACGAACCTACATTAGGTTCACCAGATCAACGGCGTCTAGCGAGAACCCTCGGAATTTTGAAATGCTTCGAAATCAAGGTTCGAAAACATTACAAGCATTGTTTTCTGAAATCACGTGACTATGCGAGACAGTAGGGCTACAATGCAGCCGAAATAGCATACAGTAGGCGCAAAACAGTATGTTACGAAACAATTATGTCCCAATTCACAGTACTCGTAATAGAGTAGACAAAAACTACCCAGACGACTTAACGTTACTATTTTCGCAGAGATTCTGAAGTGTGTATAGGACGCACACTTTATTATCCCATGAGGCCACAGGGAGATGATTTGTGAATGGAGGTGAAACAATGCAACTGATGCTGGTAAGTCACATGATAATGACTATGTGGCGAATGTTGTAAGTCTAGATTACATTCATATAAACACATTCATATTATATAGAACACAGCTTTTAGCGATCGTGAAGTAATTACTTCATCAGAATAATAATCTATTTGGACGCAGCCTATGTGAGTTTGATAGGTGTATGGGTCCGCTTCAAGTCATACACACCTACAAAAGATTTGTGAATGATTATATGTTTCATGAAGCAATGTTTCGAACCGCCTGTCACTAACTTAACACTATTTCTATCATGTTAGGCCTTTTCACTCCCCCACACCGTAAATAATCACGCTACAATTAAAGGTGCACTATGTAACTTTCTGTCCGCTAGAGGTCGCCTCTATTCAAAACAAAGGCGTAGGCTGCGTCTGAAAACCTAGGCAGCTGACTTTTTGCCTCGCTGCCTAATCAGACAATGACTTGTAAGGCAACGTCTGCGCATGAAGGCACCTCATGATTTTTGGACAGACTTCTAAGGCAGTGTAACAGTTTAAATGATCTACAGCAAAATAGAGAGAGCTTTGGTGAGAACTAAACACATTTAATTACTACAGTAGTAATTTCTCGCTATAAATGACATCAGAAGTGAACATTTACATTTACTGCCTTCAAAAATCGATCAGATGGAGGTCTCTCAGGAGACAGGAAGTGAAAACTAACATTAGATTCGGACATGGCTTGATGCCTTCCTGCCTTGAAATCTGTCCTCCAAAGGCAGCAGGTTTCAGACGCAGCCGTAGTTTGATGACGCCAAGTTTGAGCGCAGAATTTTGGGACATGTGGTCTTCACCTCACAGCCGGTGGAAAAGAATCGGGATAGGACTCGGGCAGAAATCATGTTCATGGGTGTGATTATTAACGTTACTGTAGTATGAAGCAGAGCAGGACTGAGTGTTGTGGGAGCTGAGCAAGGCCGGCGGAGCGATTGTTAATAAGATGAACGCAACACACACCTCGCGCGCAGCGGGACTTTTATTATGCCACATTCGCCGGCGCCATTTCCACTTTTCCGGTCATGAGTATGAGGTAACGCAGCTCTGTTTATCATATTAGATACATCTGAGTGTGTTGAAAATGATGTTATGACGATACTCTATGTGTTCGCTCAGCGGTTGCTATGACACGTGTTGCACACTGCAGTAAGAGTAAAGTGTTCCTGAAAAATAAAACCAGAAACTGAGGGTAACGCAGACATGACGCAATTGACAGGCGAATCCCTCACACGTCCCGGTTCTTTGGTTAAAATAGCAATTTTCTCACGATTTACAAATAGTTGGAAACATTTGGGATATTGTAAGTACTCAAATGAACAAAATATATAACACTGGCCTAGTGTTTTTTGGATATTTTACTGCCAAAATGTTACATAGTGCACCTTTAATAGTGCTTAAGTTTTACCAGAGCATATTTCTGAAAACATGTATCCTTTATAAATACTTACACATGCATATTAAGGTAAATTTTAAGGTGCTGCATCCCATATGGCAAACAAATACATAAATTCTGGCCAAAATGTTTTAAATATATGCTAAATATATGGTGTACACAGTGAAGCATAATGAAATAGCCTATCTTTTTTTAATTGAAAATAAATTTAGCTTCAACTTTCATATAGCCGACCAAAATATAGTTCAGGGGCAAGAAAATAGATTTCCAATCTTACAGTAGCCTGCATTTAGGCTTAATGCAAATGTGGATGGAATAGCCTACTAGAGATCAAAACTAGATTTTGAATCCAACATTTAAAATGTGTAGGATTAAATTCTAAAATGCACTGATCAGTCACAACATTAAAACCACTTGGCCTAGGCAACACCTTTAACTCTTTGACATGTTCCTCACACTATTCCTGAACCATTTTTGCAGAATGGCAGGGTGTATATTTATGTATTATAACAATAAATACATTTTTCTTTTTCAAATGTGACATGAATGTGTTTTCCTGTATTGAAATGTATGGAGATTGTTTTTTTTTTTTTTTAAATGTAATGCTTAAATGCACATCATTAAGGCATTGATGACAAAGTCTATTGTAGAGTGTGTGCAAATGCTCTTTCACAGCCTGTGTCCTGTGTGTGTGTTTCCCTACAGCCATTAGATCTGTGGCAGTGATGCGGGTTTCCAACTGTTGGTTGCAATGCTGTGAAACCTGTTGCTAAGGTAACAAACACTCCAAGTAGACTATATTGCACAAGGAGAAAGTAAATGCATGCATGCAGGGATCACTGAATGTCATCAAGATTTATTGAATGAGTGATTTGAGTGATTTTAAAGAGATGTTTGCTACAAGCCACTAAGAGTTAGTTAAAGGCAGTTGGCTTTTCTTTTTTTTCTTTTTTTTTGCTAGATTGCTTCAATTCTGTGTGAGGCTGCTGGATTCTAGGTTCTTAGAAAATTTGAAAAATAGCTTGGTAATTAAGTGAATTATGCAAAAAGTATGACATTATTTTTTAATTGTGTGTACACTGCTGTTGAAAAGTTTTGTGTCAGTAAGATTTAAAAAATATATTTTTTTGGAAAGGTAGCTTATCTGTCTGTCACCAAGGCTGCATTTAATGATCAAAAAAGTTCAATTTTATTACAATCTAAAATAAACTTTTTCCCCTAAAATATTGTAAAATATAATTTACTCCTGTGATCAATGTTGAATTTTCAGCATCATTACTCCAGTCTTCAGTGTCACATGATCCTTCAGAAATCATTCTGATATGATGATTTGCTGCTCAAGAAACATGTATTATTATTATTATTATTATTATTATTATTATTATTATTATTATTATTATTATTATTATCATCATCATCAATGTAGAAAACAGTTGTGCTCCTTAATATTTTTGTGGAAACCATGATACATTTTCCCCCGATTTTTGATGAATAGAAAGTTCAAAGTAACTTTTCATTGAATTTAATGTATTCATCCATGTTGAATTAAAGCATAATTTGATGCATAAAACGTCTATAAAATGCCAGCTATTGCTTTAGTAAGACAAAAGATTTTGACATTTTATCCCAAAAATGTTTAGAATGCTATTAAACACAATAAATCATTTGAGATGTGGTGGAATTAAACTTTTTTTTAAAAAGGCAAAAGGTCAAAATTAAGGAAGCCGGTATATTGATAATATTAACTTGAGTGGAAAAAATGATATAAAGTTAGTAGAAGCATTATCAATAGTGGAGAGAGAATCTTTGCTCTCAGAAGTGAACTTGTTTGAATGTTACATCACTGATGGGAGATCATTTCTCCTAACAGTTTATCAGTCATCAGCACTGTACCCGTAACACATAAAATAATGCAGATCTATAATTGCATTTCAGGATGTGAAAGGCTTTTGCCCAATGGACCAGAAACTTTAAATGGGATGTGAAGAAACAATATTGATCAATATCAATACACTGACAATATCATAATTTGATAAAAGCAGCACTGGCCTAAAACTAAAAGCATTCTGATGTCACTCAATGTTTTTGGTTTTTTTTTAAAGATAATAAAATGCTACTGTATTCTTGGAGCTTTTAAAGGTGAAGTACGTACCAGCATCAACTGGAACTGCTGGAAGTGGAAGTGTTTTCACTAGTCTGTCATTAGTCTAAAAACATATCCAAAGTTCTGTCATGAAACTCTAGATGGCGCAGACTGATAGGTCGTTAACTCAATCTGCTTGCAGTCACATGATTCTCTATAGGGCACAGCTGATTCGTTCCTGCTGTATCAGCAGCCAATGAGCTCATGGCTCAACCTTCAAATACTTGGTGAGAATTTGCCTTAGCAGTGCAGCTTGCTTTCAGAAACCCTCCACCTTCCCCAGCTCCGCCTGTATAGATCTGCTAAGGGTAATTGATGTATGCTCTATTGTACAGCAGCATGTCTTGCTTACAGCAGGGTGTCGTATACGTTTTGGCAGTAGCAAGTCCTGTACCTGCTCTGCAGCAGCAGCGTAACAGAGCTATTCGGCTAAGACCAAACATATCAACATTGTCTTATCCATTACCATGCCACTTCGAGAGTTGTCATGACAGAAACAGTTCTGTAGTGCTTTGCAGTGTTTACATTTTTCAGGGGAATCAGCCTAACTACTTGCCAATAGTTGACTACATATCTGGGACATATAGGGTTTATATAAGTGTGGGAAAAAAAATTACACACTTCAGCTTTGAGGACAGGAATGTATTTTTTTATATCAAAATGTTCACATTTAATATCATATACAGTACATGCCCTGTTTTCTACAAAGTGTGAATTTAATTTGTACTACTATAAACATATTTGTCATTTAGTCCAGTGTATTTTAATACAATTTAGTCTATAATGTGCATAAATCATTTTTCTTAATATGAGACAGTGGGGTCTACTTGAATGAATTGCGGATCCATTCTCCTCCTCAAGCCGTGTCGTTCTCTAACTTTTCACTCGAGTGTGGCCTTTTGAACAAGTGTCCTTGGGGCAATGGAGCTCTCATGAACCTGCATTTATTAAAACTTTCCAGGTCCTATTTGCATAAACAGAAACGGGTTAGTTCAGACTTAATTGAGTTCATCGCAGTGGGTGGTAAGGGTCTAAGTGTTTCTCAGAATTCCAGTCATGCTCATATCCTTGACTTGTGTGCCTAATCACTGTCATTAAAAGTGAAAGATAAACACCTCTCCAAACTCTTCAAGCCTGAGTGTACGATCACACTCGAAAAGTTCAAAAGCAATGTACATTGCTTATTTTAGCCTACAGGACAAATGTGATGATTCAGTTGTTGAGTGCTTTTTTCAATTTGAGACTTGTGAAGATACCTTTCTCCCTCCACCGCGCTAGGGTGATGTAGGTGGTTGCCAAGGTGTTGCTAAGTGGTTGCTACCTGTTCAGAGATATTTTTAGCATGTCTCCTTGCAGTTGCTAGAGAATGAAATGTCCACTGAGTATCACTAAAAGAGAGTTCAGTTTTCTTTAAAACAGAAGAACATGACTGTGGCTGCGGTTTTGTTATATGAATATATATTCTGATGTGCTGCGTGTTTCAGAGCGAAGTGCATCACTGTGTTTTAACGCGCAAAAAGCACATGATCCGTTTTTGTTTTCAGAGTCTTGGACCGGCTTTATCAGTTTGCGGTAAATGTGGAAATGTAGTTTCCTAGTTAAAAATTGGACATGTATTTGACCAAAATTCCAGAACTGGCAGCAAGCTGACTATATAGATAGTGCGATGAATGTTTATATGGTTGTCTTGTTAATGAATGGGACGCTAAATATCATTTTGGCTTTAATGTGATTTTCCCAAAAAATTGGCAAGAATAAACCTGGTGTCCTCCGCAAAAAAATTCAGACGGACATGTCCGTATTACAATTTTTATTATTATTATTATTATTATTATTATTATTATTATTATACACATATAATTAAACACTAGTTTTTATTTTATTGCAATTGTAATATTTATTTATTTAATTTCTATTATTTATATAATAAAATAAAAATATGTTGAATTATTATTATTATTATTATTATTATTATTATTATTATTATTATTATTACCTGCTAACTGCTTAAGTAAATTATTAAACATTACAGTACAATAGTATTATTGCAATATTAATATTTCTTAAATAATAATTATACATTAAAAATATATTTAAAATATAATATTAATATTATTGTTGACTGTAGAAAAACAGGTTTCTGTGTTTTTTGTCCTTAGCTGATCATTGATTATGTTGAAAGTGTTGAACAGCACTTTTGCCTCAAATCCACGTTTCGTTTCTAATCAAAAGATGATGTCTATTTCCCAGAGAAACACAAAACCTGTCAAAACCTTTGCCGAATATTATAATTAAATGGGTTTAGTTAAACAATTACTTTATAAGCTATTTAAACAGTGTTGAGTGAAACTCACATCTGCAGCATGTTGTATATTGAGTGGGCTCTGATACTATTTCAGTCAATCCACTTTTTTGCTCTATGAAATCATTTCCTCCACCGCCAGTGAAATGACTCATTTACTAACTCGCTCATTACTACCAAACTCAATTTCTCTGCTTCCCACTGGCAACAGAAAGCTTTCACTTTTTTTCAGGTTATTTCTATTATGGAGCTAAGAAGATGTATTGTACGTCGATATTTGTTTGGAGCGGAATTGCCTTGCTTCACTTGGTGAAATTATCCCTGTAAGAAAAGCTCTATTTTGTTTTGAGTTGAGTGCAGTGCGAGGAGTGGAATATTCCTTGTTTGATCAATGTTAAGCATTTATCCCAACACTGCTCTGACTGTATATCAAAACACTGTCTCGCCTCTGATATTCATTCATGTATTAAAGTCCCCATGAAATCATAATTGAAGTTTTTTGGCTTTTAGTATGAATAGTCTTATGCCGAGTTCATACTGCCCGATTTTACCCCCGATTTTGACTCGCCGACAGGTTTTGTGAAATCGCAGACAAATGACCGAAATCATAGGCAAATTGATGCTTGTTCACACAAGTGACAATCACGCAGTGTGAATTATCAAAGACGTGAGCAGAGAGAATCACAGATGAGTCGCAGACGCCTGTGAGATATTTGGCATGCTAAATATCTGGACTTGTCGGCGATTCAAACTGCTGTGTGAAATGTGTTCTGACTGAAAATGACATCGGCGATGACCGACAGCCAATGAGAGAGCAAGATACAGGGCAGCGGGAAGTTCGGGGAGGAGTTATAGACCAGAATATCAGTATTTCAATAGATATATTTACAATTATATCAAGCAGAAACAAAGCACAAGCATTTGCTTGACCAGCTGCACATTGCACAATTATTTATTTACCTCCAGCTCTCTTTGCAGAACACAATCATTGCTCCCTGAGTCTTCCCAGTCATTACCTCCGCCATAATCTTTTTTTTTTTTTTTTCTTTGGATCGCAAGCTTTCTGCAGTCTATATTTTTAATAACAATTAGAGTCTTGCCCGAGAACTCCAGTCTGATGCACGCGTGATCTCGTTGTTTCCTTGTCACACCGCACGTGTGTTTGGTTGTGAAGTAGTTTGCAGACGGGACAGAGTTGTCGGCGATTCTTCCCATTGTGCAGTCATGCAGTGTGAAACCCCCTGTCGCCGATCCATCGTGCAGTGTGAACACAGCAGTGACTGAGTGCTACCCCAGATAGTCACGCAGTGTGAAAAGAGCAGTGATCCGACGAGTTTGAAAATCCTGCAGTCTGAACTCGGCATTAGTTATCTATAAGCTAGTATGCGCAAAAATAATGACAAAATTCACGTTAGAAGATAAAAGTGTTCAAAACTTATGGTCTCTGACTTCCGCCAATATGGATCAATGATTTTGATGACATCACTCTACACTTCAGCTTCTCATCAGATTTTCTGTCCAATCAAATGCTCTCTAGAATATGAAGCATCCCGCCCCTTACATTATTAATAAACGCTGAAGCTGCAGCAAAAATCAGTCACTTGTTCACACATTTGCTATTTTCTACATTGTGAATCGAGCAAAGTGCACTATATAGGGATAGGGAATGATTCAGACAGTGTAAATATGCTTGCCATTGAGGCAAATGAAGTCTGGTTTCACGTTACTGTCACGCACACTGCCACAGCGCACACAGTCTAGAGACACGATAGCACAGAGCGGATCATATCAATGCTCTGTGTTTCAAGGCACTTCAGTGGGCGTTTAAAGGTGCAGTATGTAATATTGACAGCTAGTGGTTGAAATGGGTACTGTGGTCCAAATTCGAAATATTGGAGCGAGTTGACTTGACACTCACATGGGTTGCCATGTTGAGGCACACAACAGGAACGAGTGCGGTTGACAGTGGAAAGCGATGAGCATTTACACTGCGAGTTGATCAAATAATTTATACGTTTACAATGTTTTATTGCTGACACTTTTTAGGTCAGGTAGAATCTGTGATCTTTGACCCAGTTTGTTTGCTGGCTTCCATGGCTTCTGCCATCTGGCAACTATTAGGTAAACTGGCAGTGAGCGGAATCACATAGACCAAAACAAAAACAAACACTCCCACACGGAACGCACATTTCAAAGTAGAATAACTGATTGTCGCATTGTTTTTCCGAAGAAACAAGTATTAGAACTTAGCATGTTTCCTAAATATCTGCAAACATATTATGGTATTTTTATGCTTTAGTACGGTCAAAAAAATTACATACAGCAACTTTAAGAATCAATTCTTGGGTATTAGATAACCAAATGGTTAGCAAAAGCAAAAGATAACGGTATGGCATATAATGCATCCTGATCTAAAATGCTGGAAGTGTCTGTAATTATTGTTAAATAAAACGAAAACTATTTTAAAAAATGTGTTCATTGAGATAAGGCTTGAATAAAAAAAAAAGAGATCCTTCGGAACGCCGAGTTGAACAATGGACAGAGTCGACGGCGAAGAATCAAGAAACACAGTGGGAAACGCGCGGGGATCTGCAACAGACTGAGGAAAAGGGCATTCAGCCCACCTCTCCCGAGCATTCTGCTCACAAATGTCCAATCCTTGGAAAATAAGATGGACGATCTCAGAGCCAGGATAATTTTTCAACGGGACATGAGAGACTGTAACATCGGACCAGCTCTGACGCCGTCGGAGAACTTCTCTGTTTTTCGGATGGACAGAACAGCCGAGGCCGGTAAATCCAAAGGCAGTAAAGTATGCTTCATGATCAACAAGAAATGGTGCGACCCCAGGAACATCACCATTCTCTCGCGGTCCTGCTCGCCTCACCTGGAACATTTAACAATCATTTGCCGCCCATTCTATCTGCCGAGGGAGTTTTCTGCGGTCATCGCCACTGTCATTTACATTCCACCACAGGCAGACACAGGGCTGGCTGTATCTGGCCTTCATGATGTTGCCAGCGGCGTCATAAACAAACACCCCGATGCGGCGTTCATCGTTGAGGGCGATTTTAACAAAGCAAACCTAAAGGGGTGGTTGATTGCCCCTTTTTACAAGATGTAAAATAAGTCTCTGATGTCCCCAGAGTGTGTATGTTTTAGCTTAAAATACCCCACAGATAATTTTTTATAGCATGTTAAAATTGTCACTTTCGGAGGGCGAGCATAAACGTGTCATTTTTGTGTCCCTTTAAATGCAAATGAGCTGCTGCTCATGGGGCGGAGCTTCAAGAACTCCAGCAGCTCTGATTACCTCATACAGACGAGCAATGAAACTGTTTAGCCTTTAATGTTCAAACCGGAGTTGGACAATGATGGAGAGACTCAAGAAGAAGTGACAGTGTAGAATGAGACAAGATGTTCCTGAATAATTAGTTGATGAATTTATGTAGCTGATGTGGAGTTAACTATCTTCAAGTCATTTATTAGCATATTCTGTTATGATAATCTATAAATTCTCAACATAGCCTCATCCCCTTTGTTTTATGTTCTCTGCGCAGTTTATGTAAATTTCAGGGTTAGTGATGTCACTAATCTGTGAGGAAGCTTGTGTAGTCCCTACCAGCCGTTTGTTGTAGTCCGTAAAAAGCGATTTCTTTAAAAGAAAATATCTCCCTTTGCTTTGAATTTTAAGCGTCGTAACTTTGCAGATATTGTTTATGCTCAAACAGCAACATTACACACTAACATCATAATATCATAATCAACCACCCCTTTAATAAAACTATAATAGTATATAATTAATACTAAAATAACAGTGTCTGAATCTGTTCTTTTACTTTAGATTAGATTAAAAAAATTATTAAAAGTAATTAAATTAAAACAATTCAAGAGTTTGATGTACTTGATTGTACATAGTTTCACATCAGATACAAACTTTCTGTTTAGGTGCATGTAATAATAGGTCAAACCAAACACAAACATTTCTGTTGCAGGAAATCTTAACTAGCATTATTTATATGTGGACTTCACTGAATAAAATGCACTGTGTGGCCTCAAAATGGAGCAGAGCCTTTCACACAGATATGCTGTTTTTACAGTTCCTCATCTTCATTCTTCTCAGCTGAGCCGGAGTCAATAGATTTGTCAGCATTAATAATTCCAGGGGACTCATTTCTCTGACTCATTTGTAATGTCTAGCTAGTGACTGCAGTGAATCAATCATAGAACAAAAATCCCTGTTGCCCAGGCAACTTCTCTGACATCTGTCATATTTTTGCACTTTTCTGATGCCATGAGGTGCTCTTGACTTCATCTGCTCTTTGAAGCATTTGAATCACAGCTAGTGTGACAATTTCAAGTTAATGAATTCAATTAATGAGACATACAATATATCATCAAGAAACCAATGCTAAAAACTAGTAACATATGGATCATAGTTTACATATTTAGAGCACATAATGTGCTGTACATGCGATAATACACTAAGGTACTGTAGGTATTGAGAATCAAACATGTAATTTTCGCAGAAGCTCTCTAATGATATTGAGCTAATGACCCAAAAGAGTTTCATTCAACACACCCAGCAGAGGTTCATAAATATTGTCAAAAATAATGTTCATGTACAAAATAAAAACGCTTTCATGTATGGTCTGCTTATAGCCTTTTACAACTACAAACCGTATATGAGCAATTATTTCACATCTGTAAAGGCATGAATCTTTGATATTTCTTCCACTGCATCTCATAACAAAATCTCAAGACTGTGCATTTTGAATTTTAAACATACTTACCATATTAAAACCTCTTAAGTAGTAGGAAATATTAAGCGGCACAACTGTTTTCATTATTGTTAATAATAAGAAATGTTTCTTTCCTGAAGCTCAAACAATAAGAGCGTGGCGCTAGCAACGCCAAGGTCATGGGTTCGATTCCCAGGGAAAGCAAGACGTGACAAAATGTAAAAATGTGTACCTTGGATACAATGTAAGTGGCTTTGGATAAAAGTGTCTGCCAAATGCATAAATGTAAATGTAAATGTTTCTTAAGCAGCAAATCATCATATTAGAATGATTTCTGAAGGATCATGTGACACTGAAGACTGGAGTAATGATGCTGGAAATGCAGCTTTGCCAACACAAATAAATTACATTTGAAAATATATTAGAAAAAAAGCTATTTTAAATTGTAATAATATTTCAAAATATTAAGTTTTAATGTATTTTTGATTAAATAAATGCAGCCTTGGAAAGCATAAGAGACTTCTTTCAAAACCCCCCAAACTTTTGAATGGTATTGGTTTGGTAGATTGAGAGTATCTAGGATTGTAAAGAGAAGTATCTATACATTTTTTAAATGATGGAAATCATTGTCGCACAACATAAGGCAAAATTACCAATCTTTTCACTTTTCTTACCTTAGATTGCACATAATAGAGGTGTAGTGCTTCTACACACACTGTACAACATTCTGCACCACAGGGATGCTGGTTGGTTTTTGCTTTATTCAGAAGTTAAAAATGCAGTTTCATTGTAGAATCTGTAGCTGGAAGCATAACACCAAGGTTTTCAGCTCATACATTTGATATCTGACTTGTGCGCATTAGAACCCTGTGGTGCCAGTTGCAGTTCGCTGCATTTCCAGAGCGCTAACACATAAGAGTGTTTGTGGAGAGCTTAAAAACTTTGCACGATCAAATTGATTCAGCCCTGCCCTGCACTGTTTACTTCAGGTTTAAAATAAAATACAAATTGTAATTTTATATTGCCAGCACATACAATTTTTTGTTTAGGTGATGGGAAGTGTTGGGGGTAATGCATTACAAGTAATGTTAGTTACGTAATCAGATTACTTTTTCATGTAACTAGTAAAGTAATGCATTACTTTTAAATTTACACCAAAATATCTGAGTTACTTTTTTCAAATAAGTAATGCAAAATACTTTGTTTTCCTCTCTTGTCTGACTCCCTTGTCCTCATGTTGAGAGAAATCAAATGCAGCGGTGTTGTGTGCGCTGTGTGAACATGATGGTTATTGTAGTTCTAGACTAAATGTGAGCATTTACTCACTTAAATATATATCACTTGCACAAAAACAGATTCAGTATTCCTCAAAATGAATAAAAATTAAATGCAAACCCTCAATAATTAAATGTTAGATAATACAAAATACTTTTTTTTTTTATTTCACTTTAGTAACGAATGTATTTGCTGCTGACCTTTGATCCAATTCAACCATACTAAGCAAAAATTACTTTAGATAAACCTCTTATTTGCGTTACATTTTTATATTCTTATTGCTGAACTAAGAGTGTTGAACTTTCTTCTCCTGCGACCCAGAATATTTGTTTGAGCTGCGCCCTCTACTGTACAAGCATGAATTTGCATCATCTTCTGCCTAAGGCTTATTCATTTCACTTTTAGTGTGAAAGGGAGACATTAACATTTTTATGTTGTTAAAAAAAAAAAAAAAAAAAAAAAGTAATGCAAAAATAACGTAATGCATTACGTTCCATAAAAAGTACAAACCCAATTCCAAAAAAGTTGGGACACTGTACAAATTGTGAATAAAAAAGGAATGCAATAAATTACAAATCTCATAAACTTATATTTTATTCACAATAGAATATAGATAACATATCAAATGTCATGCCAAATATTGGCTCATTTTGGATTTCATGAGAGCTACACATTCCAAAAAAGTTGGGACAGGTAGCAATAAGAGGCCGGAAAAGTTAAATGTACATATAAGGAACAGCTGGAGGACCAATTTGCAACTTATTAGGTCAATTGGGGACATGATTGGGTATAAAAAGAGCCTCTCAGAGTGGCAGTGTCTCTCAGAAGTCAAGATGGGCAGAGGATCACCAATTTCCCCAATGCTGCGGCCAAAAATAGTGGAGCAATATCAGAAAGGAGTTTCTCAGAGAAAAATTGCAAAGAGTTTGAAGTGATCATCATCTACAGTGCATAATATCATCCAAAGATTCAGAGAATCTGGAACAATCTCTGTGCGTAAGGGTCAAGGCCGGAAAACCATACTGGATGCCCGTGATCTTCGGGCCCTTAGACGGCACTGCATCACATACAGGAATGCTACTGTAATGGAAATCACAACATGGGCTCAGGAATACTTACAGAAAACTTTGTCGGTGAACACAATCCACCATGCCATTCGTCGTTGCCGAGAAAAAAAAAAGAAGCCATATCTAAACATGATCCAGAAGCACAAGCATTTAAAATGGACTGTGGCAAAGTGGAAAACTGTTCTGTGGTCAGACGAATCAAAATTTGAAGTTCTTTTTGGAAAACTGGGATGCCATGTCATCCGGACTAAAGAGGACAAGGACAACCCAAGTTGTTCTCAGCGCTCAGTTCAGAAGCCTGCATCTCTGATGGGATGGGGTTGCATGAGTGCGTGTGGCATGGGCAGCTTACACATCTGGAAAGGCACTATCAATGCTGAAAGGTATATCCAAGTTCTAGAACAACATATGCTCCCATCCAGACGTCGTCTCTTTCAGGGAAGACCTTGCATTTTCCAACATGACAATGCCAGACCACATACTGCATCAATTACAACATCATGGCTCCGTAGAAGAAGGATCCGGGTACTGAAATGGCCAGCCTGCAGTCCAGATCTTTCACCCATAGAAAACATTTGGCGCATCATAAAGAGGAAGATGTGACAAAGAAGACCTAAGACAGCTGAGCAACTAGAAGCCTGTATTAGACAAGAATGGGACAACATTCCTATTCCTAAACTTGAGCAACTCCTCCTCAGTCCCCAGACGTTTGCAGACTGTTATAAAAAAGAAGAGGGGATGCCACACAGTGGGAAACATGGCCTTGTCCCAACTTTTTTGAGATGTGTTGATCTCGTGAAATTTAAAATAAACGTATTTTTCTCTTAAAATGATACATTTTCTCAGTTTAAACATTTGATATGTCATCTATGCAATAAAATATTGAAATCTGAAACTTCCAAATCATTGCATTCTGTTTTTATTCACAATTTGAATAAATAAATACAGTGTCCCAACTTTTTTGGAATCGGGTTTGTAAATAAATAACGTAATTAGTTACTTTTTAAGTGAGTAAGGTCCCTATTTTAACGATCTAAGCGCATGGTCTGAAGTAAGAAATACTACGCTATTGACTTTAGACCAGGTTTTTGTTGGTCAATGATGCAATCATTTTCAGTTGCCTCAAAATAGTAACACACCAACAATGCGTCTGAACACACCTCGTTTGCAGACAAGCGAACAGATGGGCGAACAGATGGGCGCAAGTGCATTTGCTATTTAAACAACGTGGCACTGGACATGAAAATGATAACTGCCTGGCGTCACATTGCGTCAGGTGTATGATAGGACTCTAACGCAATATTGTAACGCATAACTTTTGAAAGTAACTTTCCCCTACACAATTTTTGAGTGAAAATGATTTCAAAGTAAGAAAAATTGTTTCCTTCACCAGATTTTTTAGTGCATGCAAATACATTGCTTTTGAGATTTTGGGCTATATTGTTTCCATCAAAATGTATAAATAAAATGTATAAAAAACATCTGCTCCCATAAAACTTTTAGTTTGGGTGTTGAGCACACTACTTTGAATTAATCTTTCAGACTTTAAAGAAAAATCCACAAAATACACATTTGTGAAGAGACGACTCCAACTCCTGCAAGGACTTCAGATGATGCAGCTCTGCTTCAGCACACACCCATGCTCATTTCTGTATACCCTAATCATTAACATGTATTCTTATTCACTTTTTTTGTGCCTTACTTTAATTATTATATTGATTAATAATACATTGTTAGCTAATCTGTGTGCTTTATGTACATTTCTGACATACATAATGTGGAGAAATCACTTTAAATTGTAATGTAGACGCATGCATTTTCATGCAATAAATATGCAAAATGTAGATATTTACAAAATGAGAATATTTAATTAGATAATTTGCATATTTAAACATCACATTTCAGAAAAAAATGAATACAAAACAATTGCTGTTAAATTGGCAAATGCTTAAGAATTAATAACGATTGGATCATTATTGCAGTGATTTTTATGTTTCTAGCATGTTATATGTTTGGCAACAGTTCTTCTAACCCTAATTGATGGAGTGTGTAGCTTTTCATTTCTTAAACAACCATGGAGGAATATTCAGGATGACGATGTCTAGGTTCATCAGGCTCAAACTATGAAAGAATGGTCGAGAGGGAGCGTGAAGAATAATTTTCACACATGAATTGGCACCTTTGAGTCCAGACTTAAATTCATTGAAAGTCTTTGGGATGTGCTGGAGGAGACTTTACAGAGTGATTGACTCTTGCATTGGGAATAGAAGACCTTGACCAAAAATTGATCACTGCAAAATCACTGCAATAATGATCCAATCATTGACTCTTAAGCATTTGCCAATTTAAATCCAAACAGCGACTTTTTTTTTTTTTTTTTTTTTGGCCCAGCAGTGTATTCTATTATATGACCATTGTCTCTTTATCTAAAATTGAAATAATACTTTGTTGGTTAGGGTAGTGTACTCTTGAGGCATTGTGATTCCTTAAGTGCATTATCTGCACGTTGTTACATGACAGTGGAGAATTTTAAACACCCTGAAACAGTGTAAAGATATATATCTGTCATGCCTAGATATGGCTGGGACCTCAAGGGGTTCGGAGTTTGAACCTGCCTCAGTGTATGGGATTGTTTTGCCTGTTTTATCAGCCTCCAGGCAAAAATCAGAAGTCAGAGAAAAAAGTAATAGCACACCTCTCCTCTGTAAGCTCATTGATTTGAGGCATCATTCAGGACTGTAGAATGAACGGGATGAGTTATGAGCCAAAGTTTAATACTTGAGCCATCAGTAGTAGTAATAGTGATGCATGCCAATTAAGGTTAGAACACAACAGATCAATTAGAACACAGTTTAGAGATGTTGTTTTTCATTCATTCATTGCATTTTTGGGTGAACTATTCCTTTAGTCTCTCTTGCTCTTCACATAGATGTTATCCCGTAGATCTTTGCATGAAAGAGTTGTTGACATGTACTGTATGCCAATAAGAGAGAAGGAATCTTTACCCAAGGTTCCCCACTGCTCCGCCACACTGCCATCACTTAACACTGCGTACACTTTGGCACAGCAGATGGCCACTGACAGTGAGAAAACAAGCATGGCAATATCAGCATAGAGACGCTGATGAAAGGAACAGATACCCTAAGGTTTTAAACTGTCCATCAGTAATGTCCTGTCCTCTGACCTCACTGCCTATAAAGGAATTGTGTCCTGAATCTCTTTATCTCATAAAGAAATGCACAGAAATTGTTTATTGATCCAGTCATGGAAAATAAACTTGCTGTTAACCAATTATCAGGTTTTTACTGTATTGTTTTTACTGTAAAAATTAGTGACTTTTTACAGTGTATCTTCAATGTACTCACATTGGACAGTCTGCTCATGGCACTGCAGTTGTACACAAACGTTAGCTTGGTTAACAAGTAAAGAATTTGCCTCTTCCAAGGACGTACCATTGATCAAGTAATGACCTGCGCAACATTTCAATAAACTTTTAAATACACATATAAACCTTTATTTCCATTTGTATTATACATAAATCCCACATAAAAATGCTAAATGCTTATATCAAGGCACAACACCTCAAATGACTGACATCTTTGCCGTTCCAGTCACTCTCTCCACAAACAACACAAATGGTTT
Source organism: Paracanthobrama guichenoti (assembly GCA_018749465.1). Lineage (NCBI taxonomy): Eukaryota > Metazoa > Chordata > Actinopteri > Cypriniformes > Gobionidae > Paracanthobrama > Paracanthobrama guichenoti. Next base: position 6,978,517 of record CM031949.1, on the reverse strand, counting down.
TGTCAGACTTTGAGTGCAGTGCGTCGGCGATTCATTAAAGAATGAAGGAGGAATTCAGCCACAAGACAGATTTCTGTATTTTTTTTTTGGAAGAAGGCAGGACATGTTGACCCTGCTGTTCTAGACTGAAGGTGTTGTCATTGGGCTTGTCATTAGTGTTGCACCAGGCATCCCTTCACCTCTTTCTCCATCCTGCTCTATTCCCCGTATTAGCAGCGAGCCTGGCCATCTGCACCAATCTCCCCAATGAAAGGATGGGCATATGGCGCACAGAACTGGCACGAGGTGCATTATCATATCAAACTCGTTCTCTCTCTGCTCCAGGGAATCGGCCACGCACCCACTGCTTCTTAAACGGACTCCATTACATCGATCAAACACCTTGACGGCACCTCACACTCGCTCTCTCTCTTGTCTATGAGGGGAATGTGTGCTTTCATAAATATTTGACTGCCTCTCCTTGTTTGAGTCTTTCATCTCTCTCTTCTCTCTGGCCACTGAGCAGAATCGGCACAGGATCTAAAGCCTGAGCTGGCAAACAGTGGCCACTGATGGGAAGACTTGTTTTCTTTCACATGCGTGTTTGTGTTTGTTAAAGACGAGACAAATAAGATGGGAGAATTGAAATCATTTTCACACTAAATATTGAAATGTTTATATGTTAATTTAGGCTATCATTGCTTTTAAAAAGTCCCAATTTATATTTTCGTACTTTAAAGTGTTCCTGATTTTGTTTTGGAGGACTCCTACAGTAGGTTTACTTGCATCCAAGGTCAAAGTCACTTAAATTGTCTCATAATATACTAAAAAAATGCTGACGCTGTTCACTTTTTTTTTAAAGAATGTAAAGAATTTTTTATTTAACACCGTTGTACCAGGTTTCTGGTTCGAATGTGATTGCTACATGTTAAATTGAAATGGTTACTCTTTGACTTAACTTGATGTTTTCATTTTGAAATAACATGTTTCAGTCAAGTAACCCAATCAAACAGGACTTTCACTTCCCATCATGCTTTGCAAAGGGGCAAAGGTAAATGTTGAAATAAGTGTTATTTTAAGCATTTTTTTTTTTTTTTTTTTGCAAGATGAGAAAATAGAGAGAGTTGATGTTTAATGTTCTATTATGTTGGTATTTAAAAGTTTCTGTTTCTGTAAAAAACAGCATCTTCTCAACATGTCGACAACACAAACCAAACTCTTCCAGTCTCGGATATAACAGTGTTTGAGGGCAGGTCAAAGTAGACATTAGTTTGCAGACAGCCAATGAACACAGTAGGCTGGCATCATGCAAATTTGTTAGAAATTTGTTTGTACAGGTAGTAAGACAGAAATTACTGACGACTCGGAAACAATAACTCCGTTTATCATGCACTTTAATCTTTGATTTCCCTGGCATTCAGACAAGCAGGGGAAATAAACAGCTCGTGATGCCGCTTGTTAGTTAAAGGCAAATTTAAACAGCCTAAGCCTAATGTCTTGTCCTAACCAGGTGTGATGGGTTTTTTTAGCGGCAAACCAGACTCGATCCGAGATCAATCAATCAAAAATCACAGCCAATGAGAAGAGCATGTGGGTGTGCTCTCTCTACAAGCGCACTGACTGCATTCGCAACGAAATGAATAAGTACAATATCTAATTCCTAAATCTTACACCATTTTAGCATTATTAAAAATAGATACTGAGTGACTGAAACACTTTTTTTTAATCATAGAATACACTTGTTTGCTCCCCTTGAGTTGACGGTTTGAACACAGTTGTTTCATTTAATTTATTTTCAAGATCTGAAGTGAAGTATCCATTGTTGATTTCAGTAAGGTTATGTATATAACAGGTAACAAAAATGATATTCAAACTCGCTTTAAATTCTTTTACATTAAATAAAGCACATAATCAGCACTTGTTGTTCTAGCCACAATAAAAAGTGCCGCCAAAATAAAAAGTGTTTATAAAATAGAATCATCGTGAATCACCGTTGCGGCTGGTTAGTACAAAAAAACTCATGGAAACATGGATTAACATGGAAAAGCACATTTTTCTCACATGGTTAGGACACAGTATTTATACAGTTTCAGTATTTGTATTGATTTTGTATTGTTGTTAAGTCTATTGTAAAGTTATTTTAATGGATTTTTGTCCACATTTTGTTTAGATATAATATGATTATTTGGGAATGTTGTATGGCCAAAAGGACTGTAGGTTTTTGTGAAACGCCGCCACTACTTACAAACAGCTATATTACAAACCACATGAAAGGACATATCTGAAAAAGCACTTTAAAAACAAGGCTATGTCACAAAAAGTCACAAAAAAAGATGTTTATAAGATTCTCTATGACGGTTTTAAAGTGACCTTACAATAGTACAATTACAAGAAAAAAAGATGTTGATTTAGAAATATGATTCTCTGATCATTAGTGTTGTTTTTGCTTCTGCACTTCAGGGTTATTTTGAACTAAAACCATAAAAATGTATTACTATATTTATACATTACCTCAAAAAAGGAAAAAAGAAAAGAAAATTCAGCTAGCTGCAAAGGCCATATTTCTCATTTTCGTTTCATTCAAGTTGAAGTACTAAATGACTGAAACGGAATAAACAAACTAAAAACAAAATTGCTAAAACTTTAAATTACAATGAAAACAGTAGGGCTGCAACAACTAATTGATAAAATCGATAATGAAAATCATCCATAATGAAAATCATCGATAACGATTCTCATTAATCGATTAGTCAGGTCGGCCCTCTGTACGCAAAGCTTCCACCCGTTGCGCCAGATGACAGCCCATTATGGACGAAATGTGCATCTAGAAGTAGTGGAGTTGAAACAGCTGAGCTACTGTGGGAAAAGTACATGATCCAAGCGTCCAAAACGTGACAACTGTTTATTTTAAGCTTCAAGCGAATGCATTAGCATTTAACACACCCTCATTCCTTTTGACAGATGCGTGTGATCTATATGGAGAACAGTGGTTATATCCTCATCTGTAAATGCTACTAATTCACGCGAGTATTTCCATTTTGCATTAAAGCGCATCCTGACAAACTTCAAACTTCACTGAAAGAGCGGTCAAACAGACAGAACGCAGTCGAGAGGGATTAATTATTATTCACACAATTAATATTCAGCGCAAAAACATTCATTTAGCTGAAATGTCTGCTGTTGGACGCTAAATTTTGGTTTAAAAGTCAACATGCAATTCAAGTATTTTATGAGAGTAGTAACTGTAAAGGGATAATAGCGTGTGATTGAATATAAATGTAAGACGTTTCTACAGGATAAAGAAATTACAGCAACAGGTACTGTGTCCATAGAAATAGAGAGAGAGTGTGTGTGTGTGTGTGTGTGTGTGTGTGTGTGTGTGTGTGTGTGTGTGTGTGTGTGTGTGTGTGTGTGTTCCTGCAGATTCCTCTTATCTGGTAACACTGAATTTTTGTGTTTTTGTTTTTCTTTCATATCATTTTAATGTAGGGATTTAAACTCCTTTTGCTTAGTAACTTTTTTGTGCTCATAATGTAGGCTATAGCACAGATATACATTTACGGAAATTAACCATGGTTCTATTAGATCGTAAAACCATGTTTTTATTATAATAAAACCATATGCTTTTGCCATATTGATTACCATTTGTATAACCACACAAAGTTAAACTATGGATTTGAAGCAAAACTATGGTTCATTTGTGGTTACCATTGAATAACTACAATAACCATGTTATTTATTTATTTATTATTGCTTGTTTTGTTCATTGTAAAACCATGGCTAATTTATGTAAAGGTAGATATATTCACTATGTGTGCATTCATAGCACTCACCGGACACGATTGTTTGAAGGACAGCATTAGGCAGGATGTGGAATGGTGTGTTTTGTCAAAAAAAAAAAAAAAAAAGAAGACATTTTTATCCGATTAATCGATTAATTACAAAAATAAAAATAATCGGCCAACTAATCGATTATCAAAATAATCGTTAGCTGCAGCCCTAGAAAACAGAAAGTATATATAAAAAATATAATTCAAAGTATTAACAAAAGCTATAATAGTATATCAATCGTAACACTGCTACATGTAAATAACTCCTGTTATGATTTGCTAACCTTTGCAAACAGCTTAGGTTATAGTTTTGTTCATAGTATACAATGTAAATTGAACTTTCTTACTAGCCTAGAAATCTAGACGCACTCTAGCGGCAGCAAATCTAATTTGCAGCCAGGGTAGTCTAGCATCTCTCCGTTGGCTTGCGAGCTGGAAAAACCAAACTCTAGTCAGGCCAATCACATCGTGTATAGAGTCGGTGGGCGGGCTTAACATAATGACGGCAGAGTTGCGACGGTTCCGCGTGCTACTTGAAAACAAAGAAGCTGGCGTCCAGCGGTCTTCTGAATCGGCTTTAGCCGTGACTCTGGAAGACTTGGAGTTAAGCTTTTCTTTGAGAAAAGAACAAAGGACAGCACTGAAGTCATTCTTAAGAAAGGATGACGTGTTCGGAGCGACCGGATACGGTGAAGTTTAATCTATCAACTAGCTCCACTTCACCTTCTTCGTTGCTCTGGTTGGTTGTAGTGCTATCCTATTGCGTTCTGAGGGAATTTGAAAGACAACCGTTTATCCCGCCCCTTGGATTGAGCCCTGCCAATGGTGAGTTCCCAGACAAACATCTTGATGTGGGTCTGGTTTGTCAGGCTACTTTCTTACATGAATTCAGTCTATTTTATTGTCAAACATGCTTAGTAGTCACCATTTCATCTAATTTTCATCACGTTTTATAATGTAGCAGGGGGTTGATCTTTAGTTCTCTGGATGCCATACAACAGTGTATATATAGCGACAACAAATGAGTTCCTCTGGATCTTCTGTACATAGAACAAGCTCACAATTTAGTGGCGTTACCTCTGAATTGTTGCCAAAGCAACTTCAGCAGGGACAGAGAAGATTAATCTTTAATCTCATTCCAAGTTTCTCAGCTCTCCTCAGAGGAGACGAGATATTGTGTTTACCTTTTTGTTTCCTAAGGGCTTTTTTTTTTCTTTTTTCTTTCTTATTACATTTGGCCAAATATGCATTTCATATCAATGCAGTATGAAGACACATAATTGAATCACGGTTATTAAGATGGGTATTCACATGGTCAGTTGAGTCACTATGCAGATGTTTTTGCTTCCAAGTAGATTTTTAGCATTTTATTTTCAACAATAAATGTATGTATTTATTTATGCACATAAATCTCACATGCCTTTTATTTTTTTTTATTTGCTGCTGTGTATGTTTTTCTCATTGCATGACAGAGTTAGCTCTGTTTTAGGTTTTTGGTGACTTTTGATTTGGACAGTAATGATTAACAATAAGCTGATTAATCAGATTATAGCAAAATACAAAATACAAGACTATCAAAATATACATCACTTATATTCCCTCTGATTTTTAAAATAAAAAAATCTAAGATATAACCGTTTGAACCAAACTGTTACACATTTGCGTTCGGGTAAGTGAACTGTGGCTTTACGCATAAAATTATGATATTTGTTTTTTATTTACATCTATTAGTTACAGTAGATTTGTCTCAATACTTCTTTACAATACATTTAGCCTCTTTCCTACACTCACGCATTTTTTCCTTCCGGAAAAAATGCTTAAATGCTCAATGATTGAGCTCAATGATGTATGATTGTACGTGCAAACATGCAATAATTCTGAAATTAAAATAAAATGACAAAAACAGATTAATAACTGAATAATGCTGTCTTAATGTATTTGTAAAGCAAAAATTAATAGACCAAATAGTCTACATTTGAAAAAGCACCTTTTCACCATTCCACACCATTCCACAACCTTCCTGCCACCTATTGATGAACCATTGCAGCATGAAAAGGAGATTAAAGCTGTTTATCATACTTTTTATTCTGAAAGTAAAAGTTTATGCAAGTAAAATTAATATATTTTGTTTGAAAACATTACAAACAGAAAACAGTAATACTGATGTTTTGATGTTGTTTGGTTAGACTGTTTTGTGCAGTCATAAGTTTTAAGTTCAAAGGAATTTAATTAAATCCATTGAAGTCAATAGAGTTCATACTTCTAGTTCTTAACATATTATATGTTCTTCTAAATTTCATGGGCGGCTAAGGCTTATTAATGCATGTGGGGAACGAAGGCTGGCCCGTGTGGTCCGATCAAACACTTAAAAACAACCCAAGTTGGGTTGAAAATGGACTAACCCAGCGATTGGGTTGTTTTTAACCCAGCGGTTGAACACGCTGGGTTAAAACAACCCAATCGCTGGGTTAGTCCATTTTTAGTCCAACTTTGGTTGTTTTTAAGCCAACATTTTTTAGAGTGAACAGACGAGCTACTGTAGCTCAAATTGCTCAAGAAGTTAATGCTGGTTCTGATAGAAAGGTGTCAGAATGCACAGTTCATCGTAGTTTGTTGCATATGGGGCTGCATAGCCGCAAACCAGTCAGGGTGCCCATGCTGACTCCTGTCCACTGCCTAAAGCACCAACAGTGAGCATCAGAACTGGAACACGGAGCAATGGAAGAAGGTGGCCTGGTCTGATGAATCAAGTTTTCTTTTACATCACGTGGATGGCCGGGTGCGTGTGCGTCGCTTACCTGGGGAACACATGGCACCAGGATGCACTATGGGAAGAAGGCAAGCTGGCGGAGGCAGAGTGATGCTTTGGGCAATGTTCTGCTGGGAAACCTTGGGTCCTGCCATCCATGTAGATGTTACTTTGACACGTACGACCTACCTAAGCATTATTGCAGACTATGTACACTCTTTCATGGAAACGGTATTCCTGGTGGCTGTGGCCTCTTTCAGCAGGATAATGCGCCGTGCCACAAAGCAAAAATGGTTCAGGAATGGTTTGAGGAGCACAACAAGTTTGAGGTGTTGACTTGGCCTCCAAATTCCCCAGATCTCAATCCAGTCGAGCATCTGTGGGATGTGCTGAACAAACAAGTCTGATCCATGGAGGCCCCACCTCTCAACTTACAGGACTTTTATGCCTGATCAGTGTATATATCACACTGGTTTTTGCTGTAGTTCTTGTAACATTTTAAATTTCAAAGAATTTCACAATGTTATAATGTAATAATAATTATATAATAAATTAAGTAATAGCATGGTAAAAACATGGTAAATGTTGTGCATACATTTATCAATGAGAAGTTACTGATCAGATACAAAATGGTTTTAGTTGAAACGTATAAAGTTATGACTGTTTTATAAGCTTTCAATGCAAAAGGTATATTGTTTTTAATGCATTAGGAGGGTTAAATGTTCTGAAATTGCTGCTTTTTATAATTATAGTTTTTAAATTATTTATTGTATTAAAATGTTAAATTGCCCAACGTTTTATATAATATTATGCACATGTAAATTGTCATAATATTTCCATTAAAATTGAGTATTTTCCATCTAATTACAAACAATTGTATAAAAATAAACAATTTATTATTATCACAATGTTGTTGGAAATTATGGAAATTCCATTCTCTATTGCAGCCTTTGAACTATTGGAGGAGATGAAAAACATGGGTCATAAAAGCTGCTCTTATCCATCAGTCCTTGAATAAGCATGATTTTTCAAGCACTGAATAATGAACATGGACTATTGGTGTATATTATCTACATTGCATTTACATCTACGTTTTAGCCAAATTAAATCAGCATCTTGTAACACAAATAATATCCTTAAATGATACTGTTCTGGTGTCCCAGTCACTTTCCCCATCATTTAACTAAACCGTTTTTAAATGATGGTGTTATAAGGTAAAAGATTTTTCTTCTGTATCTTGGGGCGAATGCTGCGCTGAAAACACTGAACAGGTGAGTTCATAAAGTGGCACTAAATCGCAGCAGAGATCTTAATGAGACATGTTTAATGTGCTTTTCTCTTCATATGGTGGCCTGAATGAGTGCGGTTGAGCAGTTCACCCCCTGTGGATGCCGTTATCGCAAACCCACATACAGCACTTAACAATCACGTCTTATATATCACTGTGTCCAATCAGATATTAAACGGAGTGTAGGTGAGAAGAGAGTCAAATAAATCCCTCTCCACCAGAAGATCGAGCTGATGGTTTCTTCTGAAAAGCTACTTGAGTCAAGTACAAGCTCCTTTTAAAATGCTCATGCAAAAAGTCACGTATTAATCTATGTTGTATGGTAAAGAGCACAATAGGTTTTGTGGGTGGTTGACAGGAATCTCAAGGCGGTGGTTCTCAAAATAATTTAAAATAAGACAAAACAAGCTATAAAATAAGATAAAAAAATAATAAAATACCAATTAAAAAAATCAAGATAATGTTTTATTTTAATTCACCCCTAATTTTAAAAGTGTGATGTGTGATTTCTAGACCTGGAAAAGGCATGTAAATGAGTAAAATTGTAAAACTTGCAAAACATGTTTTTTTCAGCTTTTTGCTCAAGATGTTGCTTTTTTAATGAAACTTACCCACATTCAAGTGTTGATTAAAAAATTATGCATGGAGAATATATATATATATATATATATATATATATATACACTCACCTAAAGAATTATTAGGAACACCATACTATTACTGTGTTTGACCCCCTTTCGCCTTCAGAACTGCCTTAATTCTACGTGGCATTGATTCAACAAGGTGCTGAAAGCATTCTTTAGAAATGTTGGCCCATATTCATAGGATAGCATCTTGCAGTTGATGGAGATTTGTGGGATGCACATCCAGGGTACGAAGCTCCCGTTCCACCACATCCCATAGATGCTCTATTGGGTTGAGATCTGGTGACTGTGGGGGCCATTTTAGTACAGTGAACTCATTGTCATGTTCAAGAAACCAATTTGAAATGATTCGAGCTTTGTGACATGGTGCATTATCCTGCTGGAAGTAGCCATCAGAGAATGGGTACATGGTGGTCATAAAGGGATGGACATGGTCAGAAACAATGCTCAGGTAGGCCGTGGCTTTTAAACGATGCCCAATTGGCACTAAGGGGCCTAAAGTGTGCCAAGAAAACATCCCCCACACCATTACACCACCACCACCAGCCTGCACAGTGGTAACAAGGCATGATGGATCCATGTTCTCATTCTGTTTACGTCAAATTCTGACTCTACTTCTGAATGTCTCAACAGAAATCGAGACTCATCAGACCAGGCAACATTTTTCCAGTCTTCAACTGTCCAATTTTGGTGAGCTCATGCAAATTGTAGCCTCTTTTTCCTATTTGTAGTGGAGATGAGTGGTACCCGGTGGGGTCTTCTGCTGTTGTAGCCCATCCGCCTCAAGGTTGTGCGTGTTGTGGCTTCACAAATGCTTTGCTGCATACCTCGGTTGTAACGAGTGGTTATTTCAGTCAAAGTTGCTCTTCTATCAGCTTGAATCAGTCGGCCCATTCTCCTCTGACCTCTAGCATCAACATGGCATTTAAATAATATATATGTTTATTTATTTATTTATTTTATTTTATTTTTTTATTATTATTTATTTATTTTTTCAGAGAGGCTCTGTTCTTTCATTTGATATAATGCATGTTCAGATATTCATACATCAAAATATTCTGGGGCCATGGGATTTTTTAAAATGATCAAAAACTCTGGCGGTGGCCGGCAAATGTAAATGTATTTATTTAATGTATTTAAAAATTTTTTTTTTTTAATGCACTTTTACATTAATTGGCATTAAAAAAATAACTATGTACACTTAAAAAATATTTTTGGTAACTATTTATAATAACTGCATGTTATGAATCATTAGGTAATCATAAATAGTTAATTAATCTTTTATAAAGCATTAACAGACAGTAATAAGCTGTTTATAAATACAGCTATAAATGTGTTATACTTGATTTTTAAGCATATCTATAATGTGTTTAATATTTGTATTTTCATACTCTGTTAATGATAAATGTATAATTTGTAAATTAAGTATTACATTATTTACAAAGGAGTTGTTAGTGGTTTAAATGTATTTACATCTTATTATCAGTGGCGGTGTTTCACAAAAACCTAGGGTATGGCATGAGTCATATCTAAACAAAATGTGGACAGACATCCACTAAAAGAACTTAACAACAATACAAAAAATCAATGCAAATACTGAAACAGCCCTATAAGCCTTCACTGTGTCCTAACCACATTAGAAAAATTATCTGTCCCATGTTAATCAGGGTGTACTCACACTAGGCACGGTTGCCTTGTACCATGCCCGAGCGCGATTGAGTGTATTTGAATATCATTTTTGTTACCTGTTATATACATAACCTTACTGAAATCAACAATGGATACTGCACCTCAGATCTTGAAAATAAATTAAATGAAACAACTGTGTTCAAACCGTCAACTCAAGGGGAGCAAACAAGTGTATTCTATGATTAAAAAAAAGTGTTTCAGTCACTCGGTATGTATTTTTAATCATACTAAAATGGTGTGAGATTTAGGAATTCGATATTGTACTTATTCATTTCGTTGCAAATGCAGTCAGTGCGCTTGTATAGAGAGCACACCCACACGCTCTTCTGACTGACTGACTGATTGATTGATGGATTGATGAATTGATTGATCTCGGGTCGAGTCTGGTTTGCCGCTGAAAACCTTAGGACACGGCGTTAGGCTCAGGCTGTTTAAATTTGCTTTTCAAAGCTGCAACATAACTAACTAGCGGCATCATGAGCTGTTTATTTCCCCTGCTTGTCTGAATGCCAGGGTATGGCAACTGCCATACTCTGCTATATGTAAACGCTGCCCCTGCTTATTATTTAGACATATAGCATCTCAGTGTGTTAATAAATGATTTATTAACATGTATTCCTACTGTAATTCATGATTAATTCAGGTACACTGTAAGAAAAATCCTAATTTTATGGAAAATAAATTTCTAAATTTTTCTGTTACCTTAAATTATATTCAAAACTCTAAAATTACAAACAAAATCTGTAAATTAATAACCTGACTGTTATTTTAAGTATTATATCATTAATGACAAATTACAGTAATTCTCTTTTTTTATACAGGGAAATTACTTTATTATTTATACAGTATTTTTTCTGTTTTCTTAAATTACATACAGATTTATGTAAAATTACAGACATCATCTATAATTAAATATGTAGCTCATTAGGTTTATGTCCATACTAACAGTGTTAACATTATGCTTTGTAATTTTACAGTAAATCTTATTGTCAGTTAGCTATTTTTGTGAGCTCATCTAAAGTGAGGAGTATTTATGCCTCATAAAGATTTTACAAAGGAGAATTAATAGCATTCATGCAGTTATTATGAAGTGTTACCCTTTTGGTAGTATGTTTCAAAATTTCACATTTAATTCAGTGTTACTTGCCATTTGCCATTCAAGATCTACAAAACGAGCCAATGGCATGAAAATGCCATGGGTCTGCGGAATTTGCATAATGCATCTCCGCCCCACCGCGTGGGTATATAAGGTGTTGCATTGCAACAGGGGGTAGGAATACCAGTACACAATTCTCCCATTCGGGTAGCCCTGCCACCTCGCAGCTTCACTGAGGTCGTCGAGGCAGCCCTTGTGCCACTCAGGCACACGGGGTACGCATCCTGAGTTTTCTCGATGACTGGCTTACTAGCTCACTCTCGAGACCGGGTTTGGTCGTCACCTCACCTGTTTGGGCCTTCAGGTCATTTAAGGAAAGAGTAAACTCTTCCCTGAAGAGGATCTCTTTTCTCGACTCGGTCGCCATGCACACGCAGTGCGAGCATGTGCAGTCAATGCTGACTTGCCTTCCCCTTCGGGGCAAGAATGCGGTTCCACTGAAGTAATATTCAGAGGCTCCTGGGGCATATGGCATCCGTAGCCACGGTAACGCAGCTCGGGTTGCTTCATATGAGACTGCTTCAGCACTGACTTTGCGATCGAGTCCCGAGATGGGCATGGCAACAGGGCACGCTCCGGGTCCCAGTGGTAATCCTGTTACCTCCCTTTAGCTCTTAGCTCTTCCCATTGCCTACTAGGCTCAGCAGGCTGCGGGGCCCACGCAAGCATGCGTTTTCTGAGCCGTCTTGCACAGGTTTTGTGTAGATCACAGAGGGCAAGGAGCAGCTCCTTTGGTCGCCCCGTATTGGCCCAGCCGAACCTGGTTCTATGAACTCTTACTCCTTGCGACAGCTCTTCCCTGGTTGATCCCTCTGAGGTAGGTCCCTGTCTGTGGTATCCTACTTATGTGGGCCCTGACAGGATGCGACAGGTTTTGTACCTTACCACCATGTGGTGGCTACCTTCACTTCTGCCAGGGCCTTGTCTATGACAGACCTATGTGCTGAAGTGGAACCTCTTCGTCACCTGGTGCTCTTCCATGGAAGACCCCAGGAAATGCATGTTCGGGTCTGTGCTCTCCTTCCTCCAAGTAGGGTGGAGCGATGGCTGTCTCCTCTACCCTGAAGGTTTAGGTGGCCGCTATATTGGCTACCTCTTCAGGTACTGAACCTGTAAACGCTGCCTTGGAGGAGGCCGACCCAGCCTTGGCACTGCGCTGTCCAGTACACGCCCTTGCGCTTACATAGACTGATCGCAGTGTTCAGGACCTCTGACCAGTTCTTGTCTGTTACGGAGAGCAGCAGAAAGGGAAGGCTCTCTCCAAGCAGAGGATGTCACGCCATTGAACTTATGGTTCAGGGCATGCCATGCCCCCTAGGGGTCTTGGCACACTGCACTGAGTGTTGTCTCCTCTTGGGCATAGCGCATGGCACCTCGCTAACAGACTTAGAGCTGCAGGCTGGGGACACCCAACACATTCGCTAGATTCCATAATCTCAGAGTCTAGCCAGTTCCTCTCGTGTACTCGCCTCAAGGGGGCAGTAACTGGACAGGCTCAGGTGTCATTGATTGCGGCACCATTCCACTCCACGGACTTGATACGTGCGCATATTTACTCAGGTGAGTTTCTCAGTAAGCCCTGAGTTCCTCCAGCACTGTTGATGCCAACACCAGAGCATGCCCGCTTGGTCAGCCCTCGTGTTAGGCTATGCCTCCATGTGCATGGTTCCCCCTCTGGGCAACCCCCACTTGTGTAATTCCATGGTAAGGCTCTTCGAGCATGTGTCTTCCCTTGGCAAGACACCTTGCCACCCTTAGGGTTGAAATATTCCACCTGCGGCTGGATACCCCAGAGTGTTCCATATGTTAGCTCCTACGAGGGCCATATGTGTGTTCTTAAGTCCTCCTTGCGGGTAGCCATTGTTTTGCATTTCTCCACGTGGGACATGCTTCCCAGTGTATCTTGGTCAGCTGAGCCCAGCCCCTTGTTCGTGACAGGTTTCACGCGACCGTGTGTTATATACCCACGCAGTGGGGCGGAGTTGCATTATGCAAATTCCGCAGACCCATGGCATTTTCATGCCATTGGCTTGTTTTGTAGATCTTGAAGGTGATTGGCTTCTAGGCGAAACCCCCTTTTCGTCAGTACTGATGTAACGTCTCCGTTTCTTTCCTTCAGAGAACGAGGGTTACATACGTAACCGAGACATTAATATTATACAAATAAATATTAATATTTAAATTAATAAATGGTTAATATTTTCCTCTTGTCTTCTGATTGAGACTGTTAACATTAGTTTTCAACAGGTTTATGACTCCTGCCTGGATCAGGTCAAAATAGTCCAAGTCTCAATAATATTTTACTATATTCTGTCCCTAAATATGTCCTTTAGTTTACATTTATGTGATTTTACCTGTTGTCAGGTGAAAAATGTCTGACCATTTACTTTAAAGCTTCTAAATGCAATCAAGTAAAAGTCTGTTACTTGATAGGCAAAAATACTTATAAATAAATCCTGGGGGAAAAAGCTGTTCAAGTACATTAACTTTGCTATCATCACGAATGTCTGCAATTGAGTGCTAATAATATTCATCCGAGCCGTCTAAGAAATGCGAAGCGCGTAATCCTGCAGCCTATTGTTTGATGTAAGCTGATCAGATAGAGACAAAAGCACCACTCCATTCAAGTATCACAGCATTAAAGATTCAAGCATGAATAATGCCTGTATATGAGGTACAGAATAAGACATGGAATGAGAAAACATATTCTCTTCAATTATTCATGGCTAAAATGCGATTATAATGCGGTGGAGAAATCATAGATATAATCATGAAAAAAAAATTATTAAAAAAATCTGTGTTCTTTCTGATCACTTTTGCTCATGGAGGTCAGAAGTGTGTTTACTGATACAGTATGTGGAGTGAGTAAATTCACACAGAACAAAATAAGAACTTTTCCTCTGTCAAGGCCGAGGTTGAATATGAACAGCTAAACTCGCCATACAAATACATAAGATGTTCTATTAAAATGGGCCCTACATCACAATGTCAGCCAGGTTACATATTATAGAGGAAACTGTGAAAATTCAACACCAGACAATCAGCATATTCATCACGTCACGTCAGATGACGGCCAGAGATCAGTGTTTCATCCATAGATTGTAAAAGCATAAGTAATACTAGAAGATCAAAAGATCAAAACTTCAAAAAAAAAAAACTAAAAAAAAACTCAAAGGCTTTCCCTTTATGATTTATTTTATTTTTCTCTGATCTCAGTCTTGCATTGGAAAAGCTCTCTCATGTTTTAGCAGGATTAGCACATGTTCCTGCAGATCAACATATTTTATGTCTGAAAATTTAGACCTAACCCTTACCCTTAACCCTAACCTACCCAAAATGTACTTTTTTTTCCTCAGAATTGAGTTTATATCTCACAATTCTAACTTTATAAAGTCGCAATTGTGTGTTATAAAGTCAGAATCGCAAGATATAAACTTGCAATTTCAAAACGTTTCTTTTTTTCTTTCAGTTTTTTCCACAAAAAAAAACAAACAATCAGAACTGCGAGTTTATTAGCCAACTATGGTCGCAAGTTCCGTCGTTATCAACATAATTCAACCAGTCGGTGTTTCCCGAAACCATAGTTCCAACGAACATTCGCAAACAGCATCGCAAACTTGTGTGCTTGCAACGACAGCTCTCGACCTGTGGTTAGAAGCAGAGTTTCTTGTTTGCATGACATGTGGACTTAATAAATCCTTATCTTGAGCAACATAAGCAAGCTGACATTTAGTACAATCTACATCTTTTATTTCGAATACATACATGTAATTTATGTCTTTTAGTTTATCAAGAGATTTAAAGCACTTTTTTGAAGAGTGCGCATGTGCGAACGTGCTCTAGTATGTAAGAACGAGCCTATGATTGAATCTGGAAATAAAGCAAAATCCTCAGTCCTCAGGTGCCATGTCCATAATTTATAGCAAAAATCTAGCATGAGTTAGATTCAAAATAATTCATTAAAAGCAGTTATTACTCCACCACCTGCGTGACATCATTAACCAACGTGACAGATTTGCGACAATACAGTTTCGGGAAACAGTCGCGACTAGCTAGTTGATTTCTTCAACGATGCAACGTACTATGGTAGTTAAGCAGTGAGTTACGCCATTGTACGGGAAACGCACCCCAGAGTGTTTAAGAGAAGAGAGGTGCTGTGTAAAAATTCGCTTTTTTGAACATTCAAGCATGAAAACCTATTCTAGTAGACCCCAAAACTAAATCAAGACTTTGTAAAAATGCATAATAAGTCCCCTTTAAAGACTTTCTCACTGTTTTAACATATGCTTTGCTAATGCTTTCCCAGCTTAGTGCTACTTACATTAAAAAACAACCAACAGAGTCCATTTGACCTTACCCCTGAGCTAAGAACATACTGAGGAAAAAAGAAAGAAAAACATGAGCTGTCCAGTTTTCTTTTATTTAGTGCTGGAAGGAGAAATATGACTCTATAAAAGCAGAAGGATCTGGAGAGCTGAGCGTTGCTGAGATGGGGTGATGCATTGGGGGCATCCGCCCAGTGACAGTGACATATTGTGGAGCTCTCTGCGGCTGAGGCGAGGCAGGTGTATGACAAATGGCACAGCCAATCAGGAAACATCTGTTATTCATCATGCCTCCACGCCCTGGCACTGCCCCTCGAGCTTCTACCTGCAGCGGGGTGCCATGGGCGCCAGCCAGGCTTAAAGATGGCAGTCATGCCCGTAGAGAGCTCCGGGCAGACAGTTTAACCTGAGTAATGTGCCAAAAAGAGATGACGGGTCACAAGTGCTGGCATGAAGGGTTGCTTGCAGAATAGTGTGGAGTAAATCTTAGAAAGGAACAAAACAAGCAAAGTATGTTATGGTTCATCTGCCTTACATAGAGGTGGACTATAATCTGAGATGATAATTAACCCTGTAAATATATACAAAATAATAGTAAGAAAAAAGATCGGAATATAGACCCCTACTCATGTGAGATCCCTCAGGATGGCTTCCGTTCTGCACTAGTAGCACAGCGTTTTGTAGTGTATCCCCCATAAGTGTCAGAAAACACTGATGCAATGCGAGAGAACTGTATTGAAAAGGGATGCTTCAGTTACTCATATAACCTCAGTTCCCTGAGTTAACGGGAACAAGCATTGCATAGCTTGTCATGCTAATGCGCCTATGCGCAAGTCACCGATGCCGCTCTTCAGACGAAAAATTCTGACTAAAAAATGGATTTCAGCATGACTTAAACAGGCAGTCGGCCCCCTCCCGTTTTGGTGGGCTGAAAAGCCATTTGTCTGTGCAGGTGCACAGATGTGAACCAATCAGGCTTCAGTATTCAGAGTGTCCCCCATAAGCGTCAGAAAACACTGGTGCAATGCTCGTTCCTGTTATCTCAGGCTACGTCTACATTAATCTGAATAGATCTGAAAATGGAGTTTTCGTTTCAAAACCTTCCGCTTTCCAAAAGTTTCTCATCCACACTGAAACGTCAGAAAACGCTAAATTCACCTTACAATGCATACATAAACCCCCATAAAAGCTCACTGATATGATACAGACAGAACAGACATCATAAAGTTAACACTCAATTCTTCCGGCAGGATCATTTTATTTATATCTCATCATTGACTGATGCATCCAGGCCGCACTCACTCAACATTATATGTTTGGTCTAAAACGCAACCGCTCTCATGTTTTGCCGCAGGACAGCAAATGCGAGTACATTTTCTGCTATCTTTGTGGGACTGTGATATGAAGACTGACGTGTGTGTGTGTGTATGTCACGCACAGAGTAACATATTTTAGCAATGTGTGAAAGTTAATAGCACATATCAGGCACAATACACAATGTCTGTGGGTTCAATATGTGTCACATGACTAAACTTATGTCACCGTTTTCACATTTTCACAGTTCACACTACAACAGGAAAACGGCGTTTTCAAATTTATCAGCCTTGGAGGGCGTTTCCAAAAAGTTTTGTTTTCGTTGCTAAAAATGGCATCTCAGTGTGGACGGAAGGCCAAAACATAGAGAACATTTTAGTGTGGACAAGGCCTCAAGAATACATGAGTAACTGGAGCATTTGTATTTAAAAAAATATATATATTTATTTTAATTCTAAATACATAAAATGCATTGAATGTTTACATTACTTGTTTTTGTAATATCTGCACGTAACTTGTGCAAATTCACAAAGTTCTACTCACAACTGCCTGCGTATTCTTTGATTTAACACTTAATACTATAGTGAATTTAATGCTTTCAGCTACAGTACCAATAAAAATGTAATACTCTCAGCTTCGTTTAAATGAATTGCTCAAAATCAGCACAGGAAATCAAAAGAACATATGAAAACAACACTGACTGTCTGTTTGATCTGTAACTATTTGACTTCACAACGTGAAAACCCTGCATGAGTATGGGGACTGTAAAATAACATGACATAGAGGTATGGAACTGAGGATGTCCAGTGTGCATCTGTGCTAAATCTTTTGTATTGTCATGTTCTATCAATGCATCTTTATGGAATCATTCCGTCTTTGGCTTCCGTACAACCAAATTCAATTGACTTCAGTTGACACCTCACGGCTGCACATTTCTAATCCTCCTAGGGAGGTTGAACACATTTGTTTCACATTTAGTGTGAAGGCAAAAACATAGCTCTGTAATAATTCAAAACTGAAAAAATAGGAGCCCTGAGTATAGACAGTAGGATTTTATTTGATTCTTTGTGGATTCTTAAAAGATTTTTATTTGATCCTATTAGATTCCTTTAGAATCAGTTCCAAAATTCATCCAGGAATTGTATTAGAAAGCCTATATAGATCATTCAGGATTTTTTGACCAGTATAGGGCTGCACATTTTATCAAAATAAAATGCATAATAAGTGCATTATGGCTAGAAGACTGAGATTAAATTAATTAAATACACAGTCTGCATGTTTCAATGGGATTTTACCCAGCAAACTGCGAATGCTCTAACAGAACTTTAGCTAATGTTCTGGCAAGGTTCTCTCAAAGTCATGAACAAATATTCTTACAAAGTTAATAGAGTGATCGTCCAAAGTTATCTGGTCTTTAATAATGTTCTTTAAACATTATCTATACATTGTTTATGGAACCTTTTATCAGACCTGAATTGTTTTAGTTGGATGTTCGTCTAACATTTTTTTTAAATGTTATTGTTCCTGAACATAGCGTCCTCATACATCCTCCTACATGTTTGCAAAATGATAAAATGGAATGTTCCCAATCGTATAACTCATTTAAAAAACAAAAAACATTTAAAAAACTAGATGTTTTGAACATTCAGAAATAACATTTTCATTTCATACAACTTAATGGGAATGTTAGCATCACTTTTTGTTTGCATTTCTATTCTTTTAGCCTTGATATGTTAGCCTGGATGCCAGCCGAACTTAGCCCCACCCACAACATTTGAGGTCGGGAAGTTCAGTCTGGACTTGATCCGTTGTGGAGCAACTATGCTCGAACCAGAGCTGTTCGGACCAATCAAATTGTCAGGGCGGGCTTTATATGATGATGGACAGATGAGCAACAGTAACATCACCAAAGAGCACTTGGGTTGAATTCGTTCTAATCCTAAACGGAGAACTTCGTATGTGCATTCACCTTTACTTCCTCAAAAATGATGATTGTGTTGGTAAGTACTCTGTGTATCCTGAAATTCTTTATAGCACAGCAAAGATCATTTACACTCATCTTCTACTTCTACTTCTTCCAGCGTGCGTGCCGTTGAGTTCTGTTGACAACTATGCGTCGTGGTCACTCAAGTCAACACTTGGAAAATGGACTAACCCAGCGATTGGGTTGTTTTAACCCAGTAAATGGGTTGTTTTAACGCAGCGGTTGGGTTAAATGTTTTCTTAAAACAACCCAATCGCTTGGTTAGTCCATTTTCAACCCAGCATTTTTTAAAGTGAACATACGTCACTTACTCCGTTGCTCTGATTGGTTGTAGGTCTATCCAATCGAGTGCAGAGGCATTTTCTTTCCTGGTTCGGTTGAAACACGCCCCATAATCACAGCCCAATGGAGCAGTATCAGACTCATATTCTGACTAGAATCTAGGCTATTGATATGTAAGCAGCTGCAATATGAGATGTGAAATGTTTGTCATATCACAGTTCAAAGCACAATCTTTGTCAATATATTATATATGGCTGCCACTTTGGGAAACTATTTCACACAAGAATTGGGACTGACAGCTTTGTAAGTTTATGACAGTCATTCATAATTGAGCTTTGAGCACATACAGGAAGAGGCCAATGGGTTCATGCAAAGTGGAGGCGATTACATGAGCTCATCACATCACAGATTCCTTTTAACGAGTTACTGAACGCAATCTATGACCATGTGACTCATTTTATGTGAAGTTGTGATGGTCCACTTCTTTTTTCCCCTCATTCATCAGGCTGCATGCCTTCAGTGCTCAACAAGCGGTGTTCAAATACTCAAATATAGTTTGGTTTGAGTGCTGTTTTAAACCACCATCAGAAATCAGGCAATGTTTCAGCAACGTTACGATCACATTCATCCATAAACAACTCTCTGTTCCAAGGTGAACTCAATTACAATAGATACCCCTCCCTTATTCTGCAGATAAAGCATAAATATTTCACTCTTAACAGCTACATTGTTCAATTATTCAGTATGATGCATGTTGTACTCCTGAAACATCAAGAGATGGTTTTGGCATTCCTTATTTCAATACGAGACGTTATCTATTGAAATGAGAATTACACTTACATTGATATTGATACGCCTTAAGATTAGGCTATAACTTATTACACAGCTCTCTGGAATACTCGCCTGTACATGGTGGCAGATAATGAGAGTTCTGCATTAGCAGTCTATATGAAAGCTACAGAATAAAAGATTAAAAAGGTAATTTTCAAGTTTCAAAATGAAGACTTTTTTCTCTCAGAATTGTGATATAAACTTGCAATTGTGAGATAATGTTATAGATTTAAATGTTATCTATATATAAACTGTTATAGGTTTAAATATGGCTAATACATTACGCCCCCTATAAACTGCATATGTGAATACTATATAGATCTATTATTGACATCAAATTCATCACAGGTTTCAGCAGTCCAGTCTGTCCGTTTAATGGCTTGAAATAAACATCTGGGTTTCGCTTCAAAGGGGCGTCCTTGACGATGGTATTCTGTTAAAAATGAAGACCATATTTTTTTGCTTTCCAAATCTGACATCCAAATAAACAAGACATTTCTTCTCTTACTCTGTGGATCACACCCGTTTTCCTCCACTTGTTGCCACTGTAGCTGAGTCCCAATTCAGAGGCTGCATCCTTCAAAGGGAATGAAATGAAGGATACAACTGATAGATCCTCGTGGCCGTAACTACCTCAGTCACAATGCAGTCAGGCAAGTACTGTTCTCCTGGCAACCGTCAAACTCAGACTCTTCTATCGGATTGCCAGACAGAGAAGCGTGATTGCTCTAGAGTCCGGTGACAGCGTGCTTTACACCACTGCATCCGCCGCTTTGCATTGCACTTGGTGATGTAAGGCTTGGATGCAGCAGCTCGGCCATGGAAACCCAAAAATGATGGGGGGGGGACCATACTGATCGTTTCATACGAACACAAACGGCATCTTTTGTCTCAGTTTTCAACTGTATTGAAAATGACTTCACTTCAGACCTTTAGTATTAATATTGCTGTAATATTGTTGCTGTGTTGGTCTTTTTACTGTTTAGGATGATACAAAATTAATTTCAAATCAATTTCAGTATGTCATGGCCTCGGCTTTGGGGTTTATTTTGCAATAGACCTTAGTCAGTACTCAGGTTAGACATCATATTGAATTTAACACAGATGAAAACGAAGCTGCGAGGGAAAGACTGTATGGAGTTTTGTCTACTGATTAAAAAAAAGAAAAGTTTCATCAGCTGAACAATGTATGTTATTAAACAACAGTGCAATCCAGTGAACACACTATTCCTCACAGTCTTGTTTTCATTCCTGTCAAAACTTAAATATGCACTGATAAAAATTATTTTATATTTGGGGAAAAAAACTAATGTAATTTTATAAAATATAACATTTAGTGTATAATATAATATTTAGTGTAACATAATATAGTGTCATATGACATACTGTAATATAATATTTATTGTAATTTCTGCGTCACCAAACGGAAACCTTGTTTTCTTCCCCTCACTAATGCACTTCTGTCGATTATCCCTGTACAGTTTGCAGGTTTTAAAGAAAATATTTCTGGATGAGGGATAAAAGGCTAGACTTGAGAATTTTGAGAAACTGGAGGAGATTGCAGTGCATTTCATAACCAAACTATTGGAAGTGATGTGAAGGAAAGTAAGGCAACCCATAATCAGATTTTTTCCTCTGCATTTAACCCATCCAAGTAGTGAGCACACACACACACACACACACACACACACACACACACACACACACACACACACACACACACACACACACACACACACACACACACACACACACACACACACACACACACACACAGTAAACCAATGACAGTGGGTAGCCATTCACTGCTGTGCCCGGGGAGTGATTGGGGGTTAGGTATCTTGCTCAAGGGCACCTCATTTTCTGCCAGTATTGAGAATCAAACCCACGACCCGCTACATTTGGGTTACAAGTCCGACTCTCTAACCATTAGGCCACAACTTCTCATAAATATTTACATTCCCATTTCCAAATATTTCCAACCCTAAAATGAAGAAGTCCTTCTACTTTGGTGGGCCAACCGGACTTGCTTGGACAGAGCAAATACCATTCCTTTGCATCAGATTTAAAGTCTAAATTGGCCCAATTTACCACGTTAATAAATGTTCATGGTCCCTGATTCATCAGTATACTTTATTTGTTCAAAGACAAATTGTGTTAACTGCCAAATTTGTGTTGCCAATCAAAATAAATAACTTGCTTTCTCTAAAAAGACTTTCTTTATTGGCTGACATCTTTCAGTTAGTATGGGTGGTGAAAATAAAAGCTGTTTAGGCTTTACTTTATGCCATTGTGGTAGGTAACACAACCTTTAAAGTGCCAGTATTTAGCACAGTAGTTTAATGCAGGTTAAGTATTATCATTAGGATATGATGTGCTCTCAAGGGTGAAGTTGACCTTTATTCTACAGCCCCCCAATCAACCATCTTTGTTTACAGTTGGTAGAGGCTAAAACACATATGAGCTGATTGTTAAAATGCTTTATTAAAACAAATGTTATTACAAAGAGACTTGAAGTAAGCTATGGGATGCCTTTTACTAAAGAAGTTACTTTTTACAGTTTTAAAAAATTCCACTTTCCATTGGGAGGTTGTTTGAGGCTTATTAGATTTCCAGTGGAGCAGAATATGACATCTAGCTAACAAGGAGGTAAAGGATAAATTATTCAGTACCTTGGAATTAAACTGAGACCAAATCTTGGTACCTCAAAGATTGCTATATCTCAAGAATTTGACTCAAATTGCACTGAGAAGCTTGACGTCTGTCACATCTGTCTTCAATATTAGGAAATATGGTAACACTTTAGAATACTGTTCCATCATTAATGAGTAACTACACAGGAACAAATGAGTAATGCATTGACACTCTAGTAACTACTTTTAACTCTAGAAACTCTGATTAATGAATTAGTGAGTAATAGCTCTCAATTGAATGAGGTAATACTCAGAAACTACTATTTTTTTGAGTAATGCAAAATGTACAATTCATTCTAAAGTAAAGATCATGGTAACTCACAAGTAATGACTCCAGTATTACATCATCTTTCAGAAGAAACTAATTATTTGGATCAGTATTCTTAAGTGAAAAACATAACTTCCTAATATCAACTGAAATCACTGTAAGCTTTGTATAGTAATGACTCAAGTGTTACAACATCCTTCTAAAGGAATTACCAATTATTTGGATCAGTATTTTAAAGCGAAGATCATGTTACATATCCATCGGAAATAAATTACCATCCAAACCCTTACAAAAATCTCAAAAGCTTACAGTGATTTCATATTAGGGAGTTATCGCAATTTACACTTAAGAATACTGAACCAAATAATTAGTAGTTCTTTCTGAAGAATTTGATAATACTTGAGTCGTTACTAGTGGGTTACCATGATCTTCACTTTAGAATCAGTTATACATTATGCATTATTCATGTTAATATGAACCTGTATAGTTCTTAGTAGTCCTCTGGGAAGTATGAATTGAAATTAATTGCACTAATATTCTGTCCAGTGCACCCGCCCACCAGTCCTCTTCCCAAACTGATACCTTTTTAATCCTTTCCCAAGACAGCGTCAGGATTCAGGTATGAAACAGCCAATTTTCACAGTCAGTTCCCACTGGAATGGTCCTTCCAGTGCCCCCCCCCAGTGTATATTTTATTTCACTCATGAAGATGTCACATTATATTGCCGTTTCTTGTTTTCCATTGTCTCATGGTGTCTGATTACATTTTTTACATTCTGTAAAGATGCATGCAGACCACCAGTCCACAGTCCAGTGTTGTTTACAACAAATGTCAAAGTAGATCACAGTCCCATCAGGAAATCTGCATAAGCTTTGGGTGCCACGCGTATTTCACAAAATAGACCGAAAAAAGATGAGGAATTAGGTCACTGTTTTTAGGCTTTTCTTTTTGCTCAACACCAAGGTAGAGTCTCTCATACGTACAAGCTAAGAAACATACATAAACAGATTTGAGGATTTTTCCCATGTCAGATACTCTCCTGTTGTATTCCACATGGTCTCTGTGTTTAAATAGATTCACAGCATTATAATTTCTCTATGCTTTAATATGCTGTAAGATGTCATTGTGTAAATCAGAGAGAGAATCTGAGGCTTTACTAATAAGACATCAAAGGTCAGGAACAGATCTAAAATTCTGCCTTTAAAGAGGTCACGAAATGTATTCTGCTCCTTACGTAGTTCAACACAATGAAATATGAATACAATTTCCATTTCATTAAACTGTGTTGCAGCTTAGCGTGTTTTAGCCTCTCATGGCTTTAAACTGTATTCAGAAGTGTATTTTTCCAAAATAGAACAGATTACCATATTAAAATATTGAGATCGACAGTGATTGGTTGGCAGTGAATAGTTATCTCATTCATATTATTCAGCAGTTAGGTTTTTTATTCATAGTTTCTTTAATGACAAACACTGTCCATGGCTCAGTCACATCACGCATCATTTTTAACAATGTAAACCAGTGAACATTTCGTAATTGGAAGCACCAGGGCTTTGGGTCAAAGTTTGGGTCAAAATTTCTGAAACCTAATTAAATGGTTTTCTTGTTAAGTCCACAAAAAGATGGTGGCATAATTCAAATGCATTGGGTGTTATAATTCTTGACCTTTCAAATTATTTAAAATATAAGTCAAGTCAAACAATGTGTCTGTCATTTTTTTGCCTTCAGTTGGATTCCAAATTAATAATGACACTCATTTCGAATAAACATTGTCATGCATAATGTATTTAAATTGTGCAGAGTGATGTTTTATGGTTTTGCTTTGGCATTGGACATCAAACACAATGTGCAAACTTATTATTGCACAGAAAATCCTAAGAAATCAAACTACAAATCTTGAAGTAACATGTTAAACAATATGGAACAATATTAACATGTTTGTTTTCTACATTTACATTTAATCTTTTAGCAGACGCTTTTATGCAAAGCGACTTACAAATAAGGAGAACAGAAGCAATCAAAACAATAATAGGAAAACAACATGCAAGTGCTGTGACAAGTTATGTATTTTGAATGATATTTTATCTTTGAGGAAACGGAAATCTTTCCACTGCCCTTGTTTGTCAACAGATCAAGAATCACTTGTAAGGTTTAGATGAATCCTTCACTCTAAAAGAGCCAACAGAAGCGTAAAGGATCAAGCTAGCGCAGACACAACTCCGCCCCAGTCCCATCTCTCTGGGCACCATTTTCTGGGGCCACTGCACTGAGAGAATTTCATCAAACGGGGCCTGAAATGCTTTGGCACAGAACAAGAGACAAAGAACAACTTGAGCGTTGCAGCGCTGCCTGGCGTGTGTCAGAGAACATGGTGCTCTATGGGTCCACTGAGTGCTGCATAAAACACCTGCCAACAATGACAAATCACCCGTAATACCATGCCATGCGTTTCCAAGGGAGGCACAGACAGAACATTACCTTCATTTCTAGATGTCAAAAGACGCTTTATTTTGATGGATCTTGCCAAAGAGGTGGCAGACTGTGTAGCATGAAGTCATACAGATGAGTACGCTTTGAGCAACCACGCTCACCCACAATTTTTTTTTTTGCATGTTTCGCTTTCCTTATCTCCAAACGTGCAAAGTACATGACAGCTGACAGAGCATCAGGGGTTACATATAATAATCTCTAATGTAACATCATATTTCTAAAGAAAACAATTGTCTTCTCAACAATTCTCATTGCCTTGTTAGTGTTTATCAAGACTAAATGCTTCATTAAGTTTCAAGAAACTATAAAGTGCATATGGGAACCATGTTACATTAATAAAGTGTCCGTTTATCATAACACACAACAAATACCTCTAAGAATCATAATTAAAAATGTTTATCATTGCCATTGTTGTGGCAGTGCTTCCATAGAACGGCGCAAAGCAAATCTCAACTGCTTTTTTTTTATTATCGCCCAGCTCTTCATACACTGTAAACTCTAACACTCAAAATCATTAAATGGTTTGAGAAGAGCCAACTCAAATTAAACAAATGAGTTCAATCAAATTAACTTTCTTTTTCTTTTGATTTCACAAAACTGACACATTGTCTGTAATCTGAATGGTTTCATTGTTTTGAGTTTTATGAACTTGTTTCTTTTCATTTAGAAAAACTTACATTTATCTGAAACTTGGCTGAGATTTCTATTTCCCAGCATGCTTTGCCATGACACTCAAAAGGGAGAGTAAATGCTAACATTAAGTGTTATATAATGTGCAAGATTAATGTTTATTGGGAGATTTAGTAGTGTTTAATATTTTGTTATGCTAGTTTAGAAGAGCTTCTGTTATGTTGTATTTTTTTTTTTTTTTTTGGCATTACCATCATGGTGACGAGAGGAGCATGAGCTGCAGTTTGAGAACAGATATACAATATAATGCCAAAAGTATTGGGACACCCCTCCAAATCATTGAATTCAGGTGTTCTAGTCACTCCCATGGCCAAATGTGTATAAAATCAAGCACTTAGACATGCAGACACTTCTACAAACATTTGTGAAAGAATGGATCACTCTCAGGAGCTCAGTGAATTCAAGCGTGGTACCATGATAGTGCAATAAGTCCATTCGTGGTACCACCTGTGCAATAAGTCCATTCGTGAAATTTCCTCACTACTAAATATTCCACGGTCAACTGTATTATAACAAAGTGGAAGCAACTGGGAACAACAGCAGCTCAGCCATGAAGTAGTGGGCCACGTAAAATCACAGAGTGCACAAGCACATTCTGAGGCACACAGTGCGCAGAAGTCATCAACCTTCTGCAGAGTCAATAGCTACAGACCTCCAAACTTCATGTGGTCTTCAGATTAGCTCAAGAACAGTACGTAGAGAGCAAGCCTTACATCACCAAGTGCAATGCAAAGCGTCAGATGCAGTGGTGTAAAGCACGTCACCATTGGACTCTAGAGCATAGAGACGTGTTCTCTGGAGTGACCAATCATGCTTCTCTGTCTGGGTTTGGTGGTTGCCAGGAGAACAGTACTTGCCTGACTGCATCGTGCCAAGTATAAAGTTTGGTGGAGGGAGAATAATGGTTTCAGCATACCAAGACATTTTGGAATTTCATGCCTCCAACTTTGTGGGAACAGCTTGGGGATTGGCCCTTCCTGTTCCAACATGACTGTGCACCAGTACACAAAGCAAGATCCATAAAGACATGGATCACTCTAAAAAATGCTCGGTTAAAAACAACCCAAGTTGGGTTGAAAATGGACAAACCCAGCAATTGGGTTGTTTTAACCCAGCATTTTTCTTTTTTTTTTTTCATTTTTCAGTGTTGAGCGAGTTTGGTGTGGAGGAACCTGACTGGCCTGCAGAGTCCTGACCTCAACCCGATAGAACACCTTTGGGATGAATTAGAGCAGAGACCATACCTGTCAACATCTCCTGCCCCCCTCCCGTTTTGTTATTTTGATCTCTGCGCAGGACGCAGCAAGTTAAATCAAGCATCGCTGGTTGAAATGGGAGGAGAAGACTCAGCTGGTAAATATTTAATGCAGCATCAGTATATTTTCTGTCATTCTTTGGCTAGCATTACTTTATATGATCATGCTTTTATTCATGCAAATGCTTTTAAACCATTCAAGAGCTGTCTGTGACACACACACACACACACACACGACGCATGGAAAGCTTGCGCCAGATTCAAGTTCTCTTTGCGCTTGAACGAACATATGCCAAAATAACAGTTTTATTGAGTATCCTCATAAGAGTAGCCTTAAAAGAGTTAAATAACGTCTTAAATGAACTAAACGTGTGTGTGAGATCCGTTTCATGTGTGACAGCAGAAGATCTTAAAGTGACAGTAACCACTTATGACAATGTAAAGAACAAAAGTAATTACTCAGTAAATATGCACTGCTCTTGACTAAATATCTTTTTAGCTTTAATATGGATTAATCTATATATCATTTATAATTTATGCAGTGCAAACTGATAACTTTTCAATTTCTGTATATTTCCAACTTGTTATATACCCATATTTATTATGGGTTTATGTGAGGATTGTTTTTAAATTAACTTAAATTAAAAGTTGTTATATTTTTTGAAGCTTAATAAATGTTAATGTGCTATTTCAATGAAGTGTCAATGAAATGTTATTTCATAGAGACATCAGTAGCTGTATTACTATCAGTGATACTGGCCTTCATTCATAAAAAGATGTCATTGTCACAGATCCAACCATGCCCCTCGCACCAGACTCAATCACTCCTCCCACACGGTCCCAATCAACCGAATACTGAAGCACCTGTCACTAATCATCAACGCCCTTAAATGCTACCCTCAGCCTGCACTCACTGTCCGGTCTCGTCTTTGACAACCCGACTCCCACGCTCGTGGATCCCATACCGTCTTCCCGTGTCTGAGTATTTCCCCCGTGATCGCTTTCATCTACCTGGACAACGCTACCAGAATCTCCGCTACAGTTAAGGCCTTCTCTATCACTCTTCAGTCCCTTCCGCGCCTCTTCAGTCATCTGCTCAAGTCTGCTGTTAATAAAGTGTTATCTGGGTTCACTTACGTCTGTGTCTGCCTGTTAATCATGACAGAAGACCGGACCTCCCAGCAGACCGAAGATATAACCGGCGAAGCGGCCGCTCCGGAACGAAATCCATTATTTGACTTGATGCAAGCCTTCCATCATGTTCTTCAAAGTGTTGCTTCTACGTCTGCCTCACCCAGTCCCATGGCTCGGCCAGCGCCCTTCGGTGGTAAGGCGGAAGAATGCAGCGGGTTTCTTTTGCAATGCCAGCTCTATTTTGAAATGAATTCACGTCAGTTTGAGACCGAACGAGCCAAGATTGCTTTCATCATCTCCCTACTTAACGGACGCGCGCTTCAGTGGACGCGCGCTATCTGGGATTCCAACAGTCCTGTCACGCAGTCACTAACAACATTTATAATTTCAAAGATGTGTTCGGTCACGCTACTGATGTAATTTCCACTAACGATCAACTTCTCAGTTTAAGACAAGGCAACCAGTCTATCCAGGATTATTCTCTTCAGTTCCGCACCCTCGCGGCGTCAAGCGGCTGGAATGAGGCAGCACTACTGGCTGTCTACCGCCAGGGGCTCGACCCCCGGATCCGTGTTCACCTCTCCATCTATGATGATAGTTATGGTTTGGAAAGGTTTATTCAGAAGTCCATCCTTATAGCACAAAACCTCTCCATCTGTTCTAATGAAACCGCTGAATTACACTCTCCGTCTCCACCAAGGGCGCCAAATCCTCCAGCACCAGAACCTATGCAAGTGGATCATTACCGACTAACACCTGCAGAAAGAGAGAGACGTATCCGCTTGCACCTATGTCTGTACTGTGGTGGTGAGGGTCATACCCGCATCCAGTGTCCGACCCGACCACCACGCCCAGGGGTGAGTACTATTGATACTATACCGGTAATCCATAAAATGTCCCTAACAAAGGTTCTAGTCTCTGTCAAAGACCTCTCTGTTTCAGCCTCGGCGCTGATGGATTCCGGCTCGGCGGGGAATTTCATCTCAACCAGTCTACTTAACAGACTGAAAGCACGCAAGACCCTCCTTGACCGTCCCTTCCGAGCCCATAACATTCTAGGAAAACCCCTGGGTCATGGGTGCATTCGGTACGTCCCCTATTCATCTCCAAATCGGCTGGCTCCACCTAGAGGAACTTACTTTTCTGGTGCTGGAAGGAGCCACTACTGACATCGTCCTGGGGTGCCCGTGGATGTCCAAACACTCCCCGATGATCTGCTGGAGCTCAGGTGAAGTTTTAAAATGGAGCTCTTTCTGTCTAACAAACTGTCTTTCAACTATCACAAGGAAACCACAACCCGCTGAGACCTCTGAGAGAATCACTCAATTCCCGCTCGCTTCCACATCCATCGAGAGCCCACAGAATTCTTCACCACCTCATGAGATCCCTGCCGAATACTGGGCGTTCCAGGACGTGTTTAGCAAACAACGGGCCACGGAACTTCCACCTCACCGGCCATGGGACTGTGCTATCGACCTGCTGCCTGGGGCCACCTTCCCTCGTGGACGAATCTACGCCCTGTCCATCCCGGAGCAACGGGCCATGGATGAATATATCAAGGAGGCTCTTCAACAAAAGTTCATTCGCCCATCCACTTCCCCTGCCGCTTCAAGCTTCTTCTTTGTGGGCAAGAAGGACGGAGGCTTGAGGCCCTGTATCGATTACCGACATCTGAACACTCTCACGGTCAAATTCCGGTATCCACTGCCCCTGGTCCCCGCCGCTCTGGAACAGCTGCGGGGGGCTCGCATTTTCACTAAACTAGATCTACGCAGCGCCTATAATCTAATTCGAATCAAAAAGGGAGATGAGTGGAAAACTGCGTTCATTACACCCTCAGGACATTACGAATACCTCGTCATGCCATTCGGTCTGGCAAATGCTCCTGCATTATTCCAAGGCTTCATGAACGAGATCTTCAGAGAATTCCTCAACGTCTTCGTCATCGTGTACCTGGATGACATTCTTGTTTATTCAAAGAACATCGCCGAACACCACCAACATGTCAAACAGGTCCTAACCAAGCTCCGTCAATACCACCTCTTCCTGAAGTTGGAGAAATGCGAGTTCCTCCGCAGCAGCATCCAGTTCCTCGGTTACATCATCACCCAGAGCGGCGTCAAGATGGACCAGGGGAAGGTGAGCGCGGTACGGAACTGGCCCAAACCCACCTCCATCAAGGAACTTCAATGTTTCTTAGGCTTTGCCAACTTCTATCACCGGTTTATAAAAAATTTCAGTATCATTAGTGCACCACTGACATCTCTGCTACGAAACGGGCCCAAGTCTCTGTCCTGGACACCGGAAGCCAACCAAGCATTCCAGACTCTCAAGGACTCCTTCTGTACGGCTCCTACCCTCAGCCATCCGGATCCCCAGTTGCCCTTCATCGTCAAGGTGGATGCATCTTGTACCGGGGTAGGAGCCGTGCTATCCCAGCGGCAGGGTGAGCCTCCCAAACTTCATCCATGTGCCTACTTTTCCAAAAAGCTGTCCCCGGCGGAGCGGAACTATGACATCAGAAACCGCGAGTTGCTGGCAATCAAGTTGGCCTTAGAAGAGTGGAGGCATTGGCTGGAGGGAGCAGTTCACCCATTCCAGGTGATAACAGACCACCAAAACCTGCAGTATCTACGGGAAGCACGAAGGCTAAATCCACGTCAAGCTCGTTGGGCACTCTTCTTTACACGATTCAATTTTACAGTAACCTACAGACCAGGCGACAAGAACCAGAAGGCCGACGCTCTCTCTCTGCAATTCTCCCCTGACCATGATCCACAACCTCCAGAACCCTTGCTCCCTCCAGCCTTGATTGTGAGCCCCATCCAATGGGCCCTGGACCATCAGATTGCTGAAGCAACTCGCGAGAAACCGGCTCCGCCGGGGGTCCCTGAGGGGCAGGTCTATATACCATCTCGACTCCGTCTGCCCCTCTTGGAACAAGTCCACACCTCTCCGGGCTCTGGACATCCAGGCAGCCAGCGGACCCTCTCGCTCCTACGGGGCCGTTACTGGTGGCCCAGGATGGACCGTGATGTCTCCCGCTACATCAAAGGCTGTTCAGTCTGTGCCACCTCCAAGACACCACGCCATCTCCCAGAAGGCAAGCTGCAACCACTACCCATCCCTCGCCGGCCCTGGTCACACATTGCTGTGGATTTCCTGACAGATCTGCCTCCATCCGAAGGTCATACCTGCATCCTCGTGGTTGTTGACCGGTTCTCGAAGACCTGCAAATTGATCCCTCTCAAAGGGTTGCCCACGGCTCTGGAAACGGCGGAGACCCTGTTCCACCAAGTCTTCCGTCATTTTGGTCTCCCCGAAGACATCATTTCCGACCGTGGGCCCCAGTTCATTTCCAGGGTTTGGAAAGCCTTCTTCCGCCTTCTTGGAGTCTCCGTAAGTCTCAGTTCTGGTTACCATCCCCAGACCAACGGCCAGACTGAACGAAAAATCCAGGAAATCGGGAGATATCTGAGGTCCTATTGCAGCCACCAACAGAACACCTGGAACCGGTTCCTTCCATGGGCAGAGTACGCTCAAAACTCACTCAGGCAAGATTCCACACACCTCACACCTTTTCAGTGTCTGTTTGGTTTTCAACCCCCGTTGTTCCCTTGGTCAGGAGAGCCCACGGAAGTGCCTTCAGTCCATCACTGGTTCCAGGAGAGCGAGAGGGTATGGGACTCAGCTCACGTCCATCTGCAAAGGGCAGTCCGTAGGCAGAAGACTCAAGCTGACCGCCGACGTCGCCAGACACCTCAGTACCATCCCGCCCAACTCGCTTGGTTGTCTCACGAGGACATTCGCCTCACGGCTGCCCAGTCGCAAGCTGAGTCCCCGCTTTATAGGTCCTTTCAAGGTGGTGAGGCAGATTAATGAGGTCACTTACCGTCTACAACTACCCTCACACTACAGAATTGCACCAACATTCCACGTATCCCTTCTCAAGCCCTTCACTAAACCTCTTCTTCCCTCTTCCACAGAGTCTGGTGCTGAGGCCGTACCTCCTCCTCCTCCCATGGACCCGGCGGACCAGGACATCTACAAAGTCTCTTCTATCTTGGATTCTCGATGACGGGCCGGCACACTACAATACCTAGTAGACTGGGAAGGGTTTGGCCCTGAAGAACGCTCATGGGTCAACCGCGACGATATCCTAGACCCAGAACTTCTACGGGAATTCCACGCTAACAATCCCTCTCGTCCTGTACCCCGAGGTCGAGGCCGGCCCCGTCGTCGTCCGCCGCGGTCCTCCGGAGCTGCCCGTGGAGGGGGTACTGTCACAGATCCAACCATGCCCCTCGCACCAGACTCAATCACTCCTCCCACACGGTCCCAATCACCCGAATACTGAAGCACCTGTCACTAATCATCAACGCCCTTAAATGCTACCCTCAGCCTGCACTCACTGTCCGTCTCGTCTTTGACAACCCGACTCCCACGCTCGTGGATCCCATACCGCCTTCCGTGTCTGAGTATTTCCCCGTGATCGCTTTCATCTACCTGGACAACGCTACCAGAATCTCCGCTACAGTTAAGGCCTTCTCTATCACTCTTCAGTCCCTTCCGCGCCTCTTCAGTCATCTGCTCAAGTCTGCTGTTAATAAAGTGTTATCTGGGTTCACTTACGTCTGTGTCTGCCTGTTAATCATGACAGTCATTAAAAAAATATTTAATAAATATTAAATATTTATCTAGTTAATTATTTTAATTGATTGACAGCAATAATTAAAAATCTGAAACTTATTAATTTATATTAAAAATCATGTATTAATTCATGTTGATATCTGCACAATGCATAATATATAAGGAATTCCAACTTTATCCACATACATACAGTATATTCGTATAGGGCAATATATACTAGCAAATCTCATCTGCTTGATTGCTTGTATTTTATTATTGTATGTAAACAAAATGTAAACTATCACCCAGCAATCTGGTAAATGTGACCATAAGGCATGTAGATATTTAGATGTTATAAACATTAACATTATGATTTTCTGTAAAGCTGCTTTGAAACAATGTGTATCATGAAAAGCGCTGCATAAATAAATTTGACTTGACTTGTTACAAAATACACACTATGGCAGCACTCTGAACCAGCATGACATCAGATAATATTTGATAAAAAGTCATAGAATGTAATTTCCTCTCTTCAAGGTTATAACCAGTTGTCTTAGCCATTCTTTTTCAAGTCACCTTTACCTTCGCAACCCATTTAACTTCAATAATGTGACATATTTCCAAGTGAAATAGGAGAATCAATGAGAAATGAAGGATTTTTTATCTATCGGGAATTGATTGAATTGTGAAAATTTGTTTCTTTCCAGTATACAACCAGACCTGAATATGATTTTGCAGTGGATTGTGGAAGAACAGCCATCCTGAAAGAGCGCCTGCACTTTTAAGGAGGCTTTTTGACTGGACTGTGGAGGTTAAAGGTACACTCTAAAAAATGTTGGGTTAAAAACAACCCAAGTTGGGTTGAAAATGGACTAACCCAGCGATTGGGTTGTTTTAACCCAGCGGTTGGGTTGTTTTAAGCAAACATTTAACCCAACCGCTGGGTTAAAACAACCCATTTACTGGGTTAAAACAACCCAATCACTGGGTTAGTCCATTTTCAACCCAACTTGGGTTGTTGTAAATGTTATGGCTTCTTTTTCAATTAGATTTTATTTGTTATTGCAGTGAAGTACCACTTTTAAATGATTGTGTT
This sequence comes from Paracanthobrama guichenoti, assembly GCA_018749465.1. Taxonomy (NCBI): domain Eukaryota; kingdom Metazoa; phylum Chordata; class Actinopteri; order Cypriniformes; family Gobionidae; genus Paracanthobrama; species Paracanthobrama guichenoti. Next base: position 6,944,190 of record CM031949.1, on the reverse strand, counting down.
AACAAAAATGCCTACAACAGTAGCAATTTCCAAATAGCAATTTGTCCATTGGTTGACAATATCCACTCTGTGGCCTACAGTAAGGAAAGTAAAGTTTTTTTCTTTGCAATAATGTAAACTGATGAATCATTAACAGCAAGACCAAAAAAGTCTATTGAGAAAATACATTTTTCAATGTTGATGTCATTAAAGATGCAGTAAGCGATTTCTGAGAATCATCATTGAACAGTGTTGAGATTTGAAATCAACCCAAACAAACACACCTCTCCCTTCATTGCTCCACCACTAAAGTCACGAGCACAAAGCAAGTGTGAATTTATCTGGCTATCTCCAGACCAAGCTCAATTTAAGATTGAACATTGGTCTGGGGAGTCTATGTATTTTCTACTGCACAAGAGGCGTGATAAATGAGCATAATTCAAATGACTCTGTACGTAATTGGATAGTCCTTCAACCAATCAGACCACAAGAGGCGTGATCAACGAGCATAATTCAAATGACTGTACGCAATTGGATAGTCCTTCAACCAATCAGACCACAAGAGGCGTGATAAACGAGCATAATTCAAATGGCTCTGTACGCAATTGGATAGTCCTTCAACCAATCAGACCACAAGAGGCGCAACAACCTATCGCTTCTCTATCCGTCATCGTGTTAAATCCTCCAATAGCGCGCCAGGTGGATAAGCCAGTCTGTGATTGGTTCCTGCAAAAGTGTAACAGAAGCAGTAGAAATTAATGTACAGGTTTCCAGACTGAGCTGCAGGGCGAAATCAAATGGCCGGCAGATCAGGCTGAGTTTACCCAGTCTAAGTGTGAATGTCTTTTTATCATAATAAAAGTGAAGCAAAATAAAGCTTCGCAAAAAATAAAGGACAAACAAAAATTAACATACAGTACACAAGAGTATATACAAGCAAGAGTTGGTTTAGTCACCAGCAGCACACACTCACACTGTTACTCGCGTATGGAGCAGAAACAATGGAACATCTGCATCTGTTTTCAGGCCTTCCCGCTTCGGTGTCTCCTGCGCTGGAAAGCTTTTCGAATAGTAATGCGGGTCCTAAAGCTCTTGCCTGATCATAACCCTTCTTTTTCCAGTGATATTCCTCTTTTGTAAGGTCTCTCAGCCTTCTCTCTTTCAACAGTCTTTCTTAAAATCTCCCTCTTGCTCCTCCCCCATCATGAGTGGACACGCCCCCTACAGCTGATTGGCTACAAGTGTGTTGTGCTGCTGGTCCGATCCACTTTCAACAGCATTTTCAACTGCACCTTTAATAAAAGCTGAACAAATGAGTAAATACAATGTGAAATTAATTTACAACATTTAATTAAATGTATTATATGATATGCCGATTAATAAATCAAACTAACTGCAGTTAATCATACGTTAATATGTATTGATATATTTGATTTTACAAATGTGGCTTTAGAAGTCTATTGTTTTACATGATTTTTATCACTTTTTTTAAACATTGGTTACTAAATTTGTTAAACTAACAGCCATAATATTGGTGAAAATAAATATGTATTTATGCGCTAAATGCTTAATGTTTATTGTAACTTAGAATTTAAGCTGAAAAGAAAATGATGTTATGGTGGTTATATTGAACGCAGGAGTAGCTACTACACAACAATCGATGTTGTGGTTATCTGGTGATGTGTTTGCGCTGCAGTGACTGCTAGTCTAAGTGCAGACTTCAGCAATGAAGTTTTCAGCTCTCTCTAGCTGCACAGCTGACCCCCGTGAGACAGTGTGTGGCACACATTATTGATTACACACCTTCTGATTGTGACTCGAATCACTTTACACCCGATTGTGGAATACTATGATTTATCACACCACATCAAACAATATCAGCTCAGAAAGGGGCAGAGAAAGGGAGAAATGGAGCAAGAGACACGGAGTAAGCGACAATAAGGCCTTATGGCTGCTTAAGAGAGATGGATAGTACCCTGATCACCCTGATTGAAGTGGGTGAGAGAGAGAGAAGGAAGGAAGGAAAGAGCTTTTGGACAGCATCATTTGGAAATGATCTTCACACTGCCCAATCTAAAGCACTATTTGGACAGGATTCATTTTTCAAATGACGTTTAATTTACAATTATTAACAGAGGACGTCTGTTAAGTAAAATAAATAAGACTTATATATTTATATGTGTATAAATGAACAGTGGAAATCATATCTGATGCTGCTATATAGGTGCTCATTATATTATTTTATTTTTACATTGGATGGAATGCCTGCAGTACTTGCACCACCAAATATTATTTTACCACAATGAAGGTTCACCAGACAGCACAATGAAACTTTCAGTAGGCTTAGTTATGGTTTTCGACAAAGGTCAAAATATATTATGAAAGAATAATAATAGGCCTACTGCAACCACAGACATTCCTATGCAGCCGGGATTAGATTGTCAGAGGACCCCTCAGAGGAGATTGTCAAGGTAATTTGCTTCATAATTTTTACTGAGGTTATGTTTTTGATTCAAATGAGAGCAAAATCACAAAGTAAGTCTGAGAGAAAAATGTACCTGACCTCCTGCAGGGAAAACTAGTCCTGTCTGAAAAGGGGAATAAGTACAAAGCTGTAGAAATAAATGTGTATAACATAACTCAGATAATATGGTTTTGGGCAAGTTTGTTGAGAATATTTCAAATATTTTATTTTAAATAGTTCATATCGAGTTCTTGGATTTTTGATTGATTTGTAAGGATGGTTCATGTGAATCAAGCTGTTAAAATTATTAATTTGAGTCCCTGCACAGCATTTTTTTTTTTTTTTGTTGGTGAAATAGAAGGTTAAAAACTGCTGTTCATCACTATATTTTTGTCTCATTTATAGACATTTTTAGAAAAAAATTATTAGCTTATTACTTGAATTCAGAGTAAATTACTTTATTCTGATTTTGAAGCTGGATGCTGTTACTTAATTGACAGGGCCTAAAACTAACTTTTTTCCACACCTGCCAATGTGCCGGTGCCTTGATAAAATGCAGCCAGCAATAAATATTTTTTACCAGCTATAAAACATAGATGAATCCTTATTAAAGTTACAAATGCTATTCAGTAAAAAGCAATGGGTGATTGCTTTTGTCTTTTGTTGTTCGATTCACATTAAAAACACAGACAGCATCAGGAATATTAGGCTTCTGTCACTTTAAGAGCTAATGCATGGATCCAAAATACTGCACATGCGTTTTATTTCTCAACTGTTTACATTCAGTTGTTTACAAGGATACTTGCCATGATTGGCATTTTGAAATCATTTTGTTTGAATATGTCAATAAGAGGTGAAAGAGAGCTCAATTCAGTATGCGTGTGCTCTCTGAGACAGATTTCTGAGCAAGTAATGAATTGAGTTCCCTTTCGCATCTTCTTAAGCTTGAATATTTAAATTGGCAAAGCTTAAACTTTCGTTACAATGCAACACTGCCCCCTCAACTGTCCTGAGGGTGGTTCACGTTATCTCTTCATCACGGCACCTGTTAGTGGGTGGGATATATTAGGCAGCAACATTTTGTCCTCATAGTTGATGTGGTAGAAGCAGGAAAAATAGGCAAGCGTAAGGATTTTAACAAGGGCCTAATTGTGATGAGTAAACGACTGGGTCAGAGCATCTCCAAAACTGCAGCTCTTCTGGGGTGTTCGCAGTCTGCAGTGGTCAGTATCTATCAAAATGGTCCAAGGAAGGAACAGTGGTGAACCAGCAACAGGGCCATGGCTAAGGCTCATTGATGCACGTGGAGATAAAGGCTGGCCCGTGTGGTCCGATCAAACAGACGAGCTACTGTAGCTGAAATTGCTCAAGAAGTTAATGCTGATTCTGATATAAAGGTGTCAGAATATACAGTGCATCGTAGTTTGTTGCGTACCAGTCAGGGTGCCCATGCTGACCCCTGTCCACCGCCGAAAGCACCAACAATGGGCATGTGAGCATCAGAACTGGACCACGGAACAATGGAAGAAGGTGACCTGGTCTGATGAATAACGTTTTCTTTTACATCACGTGGATGGCCGGGTGCGTGTGTGTCGCTTACCTGGGGAGTTTGAGGTCTTGACTTGGTCTCCAAATTCCCCAGATCTCAATCTAATCGAGCATCTGTGGGGTGTGCTGAACAAACAAGTCCGATCCATGGAGGCTCCAAACTTATAGGACATAAAGGATCTGAGGCTAACATCTTGGTGCCAAATCCCACAGCACACCTTCAGGGGTCTAGAAGAAGTCCATGTAGAAGAAAAGAAAAAAGAAGACAAAAGTAAGCCTGAGGAAACTGAGTGGGATTCCTCATGTTGTAGGTATTGTGATAGAGTTACATAAACAGGTGTCTAACTAACCCCGTGGCATTGCTTTATTGATCAGAATGGCAGTTGAGTCAGAGTTGAGGATTCTGGCACAACTACATGTACTGCAGCTTTCTATAGACCTCAAGACCTCATGGGCTGCCACAGAGAGTCATTTATTCTAGCACTGCCTACGGCCAGTTAGAAGGTCCTGTCATCTGCAGCGCCTGAGGGGGAAAGGTATTGCAAAAAAACAAACAAAATATATATAACAGACATATATAATGAAAAAGTTGCTCCAGTCAGAAAGGTGATTTTGCCAAAGGGTTCAGTTTAAAATGTATACAGAATTGTTCCACGTCATTGACAATACCTCATCAAGCATTTATAATTTACATTAAGACAGTAGCACTTCAAACCTGCTTTTCACACTCAAACTTTATGGGACTTTTTTTTTTTTTTTGTGTGTTCTAATATTCATAAGTACCATATAAGGACTACTTTTGAGTAATTAAAGTACAGCACACTCAAATAATGCATGAAAAATGACATGAAAAGACCACATAGTATTAGCGGTTGAGAAAAATGAGATGTTTTATTATAAACATTGTAATGAGGTCACCACATTATGAGGCTCTGCAGTGCTACACTAACCCCTCATCACTGTGGTGATGTCTCCAGGTGTGCTGCACAGCTAACAAGACACACTGGGACTTATTTAGCAGATTCAGTGTAGTGTGAAGACACAGTCTGTTTGAGGGTATGGAGTCTTTCACAAACGATTGGAATGCAGAACATTAAAGGATAGTTTTAAAAAAAAAAATTTTAAAAAAGGAAAAAAAAGAAGACTATTTAGTCTCTCTCATGTGAGTATAACATGTGAGATACTTCTTCCGTGGAGCAAAAACTTAAAGACCCCCTGTAGTGAAAATCAAGTTTTTAATATTGTTTATATATGTGGTGTTTTTAATATGCTTTAAGACAAACCATGTGCAAATTTATCAGTCAACACCATTGCTGAGAATTTTCTCCTAAAAACTCCAGTGAACCAAAGTCTCAAAAACATGGTTTGAAATCGCTGGTGTTTTTTATGTCATAAACTAGTCTACCGTGTAACCAATCACGTCAACGTGCAGGCGGGCTTTAGCATATCATTAACTGCAAAGCAGGGGAGTCTCAAGAGAAGCCAGGTTGGTATATATTTCAGTTGATATGAAATATATTGGGTACATTTAAAAATATAGCAGGTGTTTTATATATATAGATATATACACTCACCTAAAGGATTATTAGGAACACCATACTAATACTGTGTTTGACCCCCTTTCGCCTTCAGAACTGCCTTAATTCTACGTGGCATTGATTCAACAAGGTGCTGAAAGCATTCTTTAGAAATGTTGGCCCATATTGATAGGATAGCATCTTGCAGTTGATGGAGATTTGTGGGATGCACATCCAGGGCACGAAGCTCCCGTTCCACCACAACCCAAAGATGCTCTATTGGGTTGAGATCTGGTGACTGTGGGGGCCATTTTAGTACAGTGAACTCATTGTCATGTTCAAGAAACCAATTTGAAATGATTCAAGCTTTGTGACATGGTGCATTATCCTGCTGGAAGTATCCATCAGAGAATGGGTACATGGTGGTCATAAAGGGATGGACATGGTCAGAAACAATGCTCAGGTAGGCCGTGGCATTTAAACGATGCCCAATTGGCACTAAGGGGCCTAAAGTGTGCCAAGAAAACATCCCCCACACCATTACACCACCACCACCAGCCTGCACAGTAGTAACAAGGCATGATGGATCTATGTTCTCATTCTGTTTACGCCAAATTCTGACTCTACCATCTGAATGTCTCAACAGAAATCGAGACTCATCAGACCAGGCAACATTTTTCCAGTCTTCAATTGTCCAATTTTGGTGGGCTTGTGCAAACTGTAGCCTCCTTTTCCTATTTGTAGTGGAGATGAGGGGTACCCGGTGGGGTCTTCTGCTGTTGTAGCCCATCCGCCTCAAGGTTGTGCGTGTTGTGGCTTCACAAATGCTTTGCTGCATACCTCGGTTGTAACGAGTGGTTATTTCAGTCAAAGTTGCTCTTCTATCAGCTTGAATCAGTCGGCCCATTCTCCTCTGACCTCTAGCATCAACAAGGCATTTTCACCCACAGGACTGCCGCATACTGGATGTTTTTCCCTTTTCACACCATTCTTTGTAAACCCTAGAAATGGTTGTGCCTGAAAATCCCAGTAACTGAGCAGATTGTGAAATACTCAGACTGGCCCGCCTGGCGCCAACAACCATGCCACACTCAAAATTGCTTAAATCACCTTTCTCTCCCATTCTGACATTCAGTTTGGAGTTCAGGAGATTGTCTTGACCAGGACCACACCCTAAATGCATTGAAGCAACTGCCATGTGATTGGTTGATTAGATAATTGCATTAATGAAAAATTGAACAGGTGTTCCTAATAATCCATTAGGTGAGTGTATATGAATGATGTATTTATGAAGCTATGATGAACTATGTCTGTCTCCACTGACGTTTCTAAGAATGCTGATTTGTAGAAGGCAGACTGAGATGGTGAACGGGAACATGTTTGTATAACATTAGCACCACTTCATTAGCTGTTTGATAACGTAGTCAAGCAAAAGGCTAATCATATTAATTACCGTTATGTGTCCGACGTTGTAAAGAGTGATACCATTGTGCAGCGCTTACTACAGTAAAGTGAGGAGGCGGGACTAATTTGAATGAAGAATGAATGAATGGTTTTAAACCTGGTGTGATATTTTTGTGCTACCTCTTAAAGAGTTAGTTCACCAACAATTCCAAGTCATTAATTACCCCCCCTCATGTCGTTCCAAACCCGTAAGACCTTAGTTTATCTTGGGAACACATATGAAGATTTTTGATGAAATCCGAGAGCTCTCTGACCCCTCCATTGACAGCAATGTAATTAACACAATTTCGATTAAAAACACTGATTCAAAAACACAATTAATTCAAAAATAGGGCCTGTTCAAATACCGGGCCTGTGAAAATACCCACACTTGCAAATACACGCCAAAGCTTAGTGCCCTTAACACACACTAAACCCACGTTGTCTTTGGAGTGGTATTCGGGGCTAAGCATATCCCATTATGCATCATGTTCAGGAACTTGCATGCCCCGGCCAACATCGCGAGATATCAAGGAAAACATTCCAGTGTAAGTTAAATTAATTAAATATGACATATCATTTGGTAGTAAAACACAAAGTGTTGCACATTTTATTTGTACAAAGATGAGTATGTGTATTTTGTAAAACATTTGCAACTGCTTTTTATAGAAGCACCACAATTACTAAATGGTGTTGTCTGTTACATAGGGAGTACTGAATGTACACTTAAAAGTTTATTTTAAAGAGCAAAGTATTGAAAATCAAAATGTGTAAATAAAGCTCTTTATAAAGCATATACTTTATATTCTAGCATTTTTGCAACACTATATGTGTGTCCCATCGAGTTATCAAATGTTTTACACACACCTGCAGTCTTCAAGCCCATTTGAACACTTGGGCCAAATACACGAAATACATCATGTAAGTAGACAAGTGGTCAAGTGCAAAGACCACAAGAGTGGATATTTGGACAGGCCCAGTGTTTTTGAACGAATTGAATGATTCAATGACTCGCTTTGATTCAATGATTCAGCGACTCCTGTTGTCATCTACTGGCATATCGATGCAACTTGTAGAAACAGTCATTTAAAATGAAATGACAGTGAGTCATTTTTATTCCAACAAAAGAAAGCACATCATGTTATAATTATGACTTCCAAACTCATGAATGAACATGAAAAGCAACACGAGTGCAAATATGTTTTCAAGCAGAAACAATCATTTCATGACTGATAAACGTATAAACTTTTTTATAAAATATATGTATGCAATATGTAAAATATAATGATAATGTAATAAGATACAGTAATAAGATACAGTAATGTAATAAGATACATCTGTATAAGGTACAGATGCTTGTTGTTGTTTTTGTTGCTCTAGCCCCACTTTTGCTGTAAATTACACTTGAAGTCAGAGGTTAATGGTTAAGGACCTGGGTTGCATTATTAAATGCAGGTTAAGGTTAATAAGTGCAGGAAATTCGATCATATTTACACTGTAAAATCACAAGAATATTATGCCCTTCAGCCAGTCACTTAACCCCATGACACTGCACCTGCAATTAATGCACTGTAAATTGATTTAAATTTACATTAATCTGTCAACATCATTATGCAATATTAATTAGAGATGTGCTCTGGCAACTATGTTGAAAGTCTTGATCTTCAACCTTACCTTTAGTACATTGCATATTTAGCCACTGTCAGTGTATCAATTTTTTGGCCTGATGAAGACAAGGTGCATCCTTCATAGACTGGTAGACTAAGACACATCCTCATAATAACTGGTTAACATGAACCCTTGATAATCCTTTTCCTCATGAGGTGTTCATCGAATTGTACAGTTTGAGAGCATGCAGAAATACCCCCCCAGTGTTTGAGGAAAGATATTTGCTGCTAACATACTGTTACACAACCACACCACAGGATTTGTCCCAGTTTTTTTTTTTTTTTTTTTTTTTTTTTTTTGAAAACAGAAATGAAGTTCAAAAAACTTTTTCTCCCCACTATGTACTCTGTGGTGTGTCTGCTTTGAATTATATATTCAACCCAGATGAGAGAGATGCCCATGTATTCTGAGCTACACAACCACTTTAGTATAACTTATTGAAGACATAGAGGCTGAAGAACCATTAACGGTTACCGGTGCAAGGTACTCTTTGGGTTACCTCTATATGTTTACACATTGTCACTCAAATGTCTCTGACTTCAATGTTAATTTGGTGTACAGACGACAGAGTTGTCAAAACGATCCCTGTTCATGCGGATTGGCTAAAATGATCAAAAATGCTGTATTCTGTATGCCAGGCCAGTAGTTTACACAGAGACGATAACACGGTATCATTTTCAAAAACTTAGTACATTGAAACCTGTTTTCAAAAGTTTGAATTTTCAAGCCCCCAAAAACACTGTTATTGTGTAAACAATTGACCAAAATGCATAAAAAGTTTCCCATTTTTAGTTGAAAATGGTGTTGTGTAAACGGCCTCTAAAATGGATAGACAGTCTGATTGATTGATTAACTGCTTGATTGGTTGGTTGAGTGACACATTTCTTAGAAAAAGCACCTTTTACTTTTTAATGCCGCAAAGTCCTTCAGAACTCTTAGTTCAGTTCAGAACTTTCTTATCCAACCATGGAGTATTTTAAGATTAAACGCATTTATCAAAATATGTTTTAGTCATTTGTACTTGGAAAAAATCTTTTTCTAGTTCCTTGTAATTTATTTCTCCGTCAGCGTGTCAAAGTTTGAGTGATCGCAATTCTAACTCTTATCTTAAAGCAATGTGCAATTTTGCAGGGACAAAAACATTCCACATGATGAAAATGTCAGCTTTTTAACTTATGAACATGCACATGATAAAATGCACATCTGAGAAAGAAAATATAAAATAATGTTAGAGAGAGAGAGAGTGGTAAGGTCTGTATATGCAGATGGAGTGGTGAGGATGATGAGTGTCCATATTGTTGAACAAATACATTGACTTTGATTAAATGATTATTATTATTATTTATTTATTTATTTGCCACAGTTAGATTTAGGGTCGTCTTTCCTGATATCAGTGCAATCAAATATGTGAAAGCAGGTGATGTATCGTGAAGTTCTACATTCCAAACTTTTTGTCTTGCACATTCTGAATGTGACAAGAATGATTGCAGCCATCAGATTAACTAAAGTGTAATGGGGTATCAGATTAGATTAAGCACACTTAATCTTTTAGCCTACTCATCCTTTCCAACTTTCATAGTGTCCTTGGTTTTTTTGACTTAAATATCACCTGTAAGATAAAAAAAAAAAACTTAAAGGTGAAGTATGTCTATATTGCCAAATGTTTTGGGACGCCTGCCTTTACATGCACATGAAATTTAATGACATCCCATTCTTAATTCGTAGGGTTTAATATGTTGGCCCACCCTTTGCATCTATAACAGCTTCAACTCTTCTGGGAAGGCTTTCCACAAAGTTTAGGAGTGTGTTTATGGAAATTTTCAACCATTCTTCTAGAAGCACATTTGTGAGGTCACTGATATTGGACGAGAAGGCCTGGCTCACAGTCTCTGCTCTAATTCATCCCAAAGGTGTTCTATCGGGTTGAGGTCAGGACTCTGTGCAGACCAGTCAAGTTCTTCCACACCAAACTTGCTCATCCATGTCTTTATGGATCTTACTTTGTGCACTGGTGTGCAGTCATGTTTGAAGGGGCCATCCCCAAACTTTTCCCACAAAGTTGGGAGCATGAAATTTTCCAAAATGTCTTGCTATGCTGAAGCATTAAGAGTTCCTTTCACTGGATCTAAGGGTCCAAGCCCAACCCCTGAAAAACAACCCCACACCATAATCCCCCCTCCACCAAACTTTACACTTGGCACAATGCAGTCAGGCAAGTACCGTTCTCCTGGCAACCACCAAACCAAGACTCGTCCATCGGATTTCCAGACAGAGAAGCGTGATTCGTCACTCCAGAAAACACGTCTCTATGCTGTAGAGTCCAGTGGCGGCGTGCTTTACACCACTGCATCCGACGCTTTGCATTGCACTTGGTGATGTAAGGCCATGAAGCTCTCTACGCACTATTCTTGAGCTAATCTGAAGGCCACATGAAGTTTGGAGGTCTGTAGCTATTGGCTCTGCAAAAAGTTGGCGACTTCTGTGCACTGTGCGCCTCAGCATGCGCTGATCCCATTCTGTGATTAGTTTAGGTGGCCTACTACTTCATGGCTGAGTTGCTGTTGTTCCCAATTGCTTCCACTTTGTTATAATACAGTTGACCGTGGAATATTTAGTAGTGAGGAAATTTCACGAATGGACTTATTGCACAGGTGGCAACCTATCATGGTACCACGCTTGAATTCACTGAGCTCCTGAGAGCGACCCATTCTTTCACAAATGTTTGTAGAAGTGTCTGCATGTCTAAGTGCTTGATTTTATACACCTTTGGCCATGGAAGTGACTAGAACACCTGAATTCAATTATTTGGAGGGGTAAAATACTGCAAAAAAATACTGCAATATTGACTTTAGACCAGGTTTTTGTTCGTCAATGGCACAGTCATTTTCAGTTGCCTCAAAATAGCAATGCGCCAACAATGCGTCTGAACACACCTCGTTTTCAGACCAGCACGCCCATGGGTAAAAAGACGGGCATGAGTGCATTTGCTATTTAAACAACTTGGCACTGGACGTGAAAATGTTAACTGCGTTGGGCTGAAACTAGCAAAAAACACTTGCGGCGTGCCAGGTGTTGCATTGCGCCGGGTGAATGATAGGGCCCTTCATCTGAAATGCACACATTTCCCATCTAGAAATGGTCTTAATTTATGCTGTCCTTTTTCTTCTAGCACGTAAATATTGTTATCCAGTGGCCTCTGACACACAGGAAAGAGACATGACCAATCTGCAAATTGGATTAAGCCAAAAAAGCAACAACAAAAAAACACTTTCATTTATCTTGTGCTCATCTTGGTGTGAAATTAGTGGGAAAAATGTAATCACTGATGAATCCACCATAGGTCAATTAGTTGAGTACCTGTTTGACATTAAAGACATTTAGTCAATTATTTACAGTGTAAGGTGGCTTGGGTGACCGATTGGGTGGTAACAGATGACTGATATTGACTGTGCAAAGGAAGCACTAGGATTCAGCCACAGGTTTAATTAAGAGAGTCAGTCAGGGGTGCTCCTCTGAATACTGATGGCCAACACAATAACGCGTTAATGTCCGGGATAATGTGTTATGTCATAATTTAATTGAGTTAAAATGTATTTTGCATAAGGTTCAGAGACACTAAATTGGTCATGGTAAGAGATTATACAGCATAGGTGTCTTTTTGTTTAGTGTTCCTGGAGGGCCGCTGTCCTGCAGAGTTCAGCTCCGACTTGCCTCAACAGACCTGCCTGGACGTTTCTAGGGTACAACGGGGCTAAAGGCACACCTTAAGAAAAAATTTGCTTTTCACTACTCCCAAAGTGTTTGATTGCAGAAAAAAATATATGTTTGTATTGAACATTTATGGAGCAACAGATTTTGTGTGGAAAAAAAAAAAAAGGTTAATTTTGTTTAAAAATCTTATAATTGTATGAGGTGGTGAGGCTGGCCTTTCACCCCCAACACAGGGGAAAAGGCTCACCAGCATGAGGCAAAAGGCACAGTATTGATACAAATATTGGCTAAAATATTATGTTTTTATATTGTCTAAGGTAATACTTGTTCAAAACAATCACTTTTGCAAAATTTGTACTATTTTCTGTTTATTTTGATTAAATAAAAAACTGTCATTAAAATATGTTAATCTAAAAAAATATTAAAAAAAAAAAAATACAGAAAAAAATATTTTAAAAAGATTCTGAAAGCATTGAAGGAGATCCCACAATAATTTAATATAGATTTACAGTAGTAACAATAAATTATGTTTTGGAAAGCGCTGCGGCAAGTTTTTGTGCCATCTAGTGGTTTACAGGAAAATAAAATCAAAAGTGCCTTTAGCCCCGTTGTATCCTATGCCTAGTAAAACCTTGATTAGCTGGTTCAGGTGTGTTTAATTAGGGTTGAAGCTAAAATATGCAGGACAACAGCTGCGCCCCAAATCAGAGGCTGCATCCTTCAAATGCGGCCTCTAAATGCGGCTTTCATTTTATGTGAAATGAAGGATACAACAGATGAATCCTTCATGGCCTTACCTACCCCAGGATTCATTACACGCCAGTGACGACAGGATTTTTTGAGAGAAATTGACGAATTACACTTTTAAACGTAAGTATTGGGTTTTAGCTTACTCAAATATCTAATGATACAAATGTAAAAATAAAAACTTTAAAGCGGTTGAAAATTAAATGTTGAAATATCTTACGAATATGCGATTTTTATATGTATATATATATGTATATATCTATATTAGTTTATACTCTTTATTATATACAGAAATGGACCATGGTGTTTTGTTTTTAGACAGTTTAATATAACTAATATATATTTTGAAAAAGTCCTGTACAAACATTAGTCACTCATCAACAGCAGCTGTCACAGTTGCAAGGTGACAACAGTCCTCCATAAGCTAGACCGTCACATTTAACAATACTCTATCCAACCTTCATGGCCTTCGAAGGATGCAGCCTCTGAAGTCCGAGTCTGAATGGTTACTGTCAGAAAATGAAATGCGTTGCATGGAGGAAAAAAAACTGACGTAAATGTCATGTGGCTTATCACATCATGACAATGATTGGTAGACGACACCCCTTCACTAGCAACTATAAGGCAGCAGACTGGCAAAAAATAGTTCACTTTTAAAAGCCCTTAATGAAATTGGGTCCTAGCAAAACATTTGATATAATGAAATGCTTACCATTTGTATGCTGCTTTAATTGAAAAATGTGTTTTTGCTCCCAGATAGTGTATGGCATATTCCAGCAAGACCATTGCAATCAGCCAACTCTGATCCCCTGAGATTTCCCTTATAATAAACTCATAGTTCCGCTTTATGATGACATCATGTGAAAGGCATGGAAATGAATTCTACTGGCCTTGCTTGTGTGGCAACAAATAATATTTTACTTTTTTTAAATTACATTTTCCAGCATGAGAACACAGCTCAATGTGCATGCTAACGACTAGGTCATGTCTCCGACAGGTTATATGACTGTTTGATATCAACATGATAAAAATGACGCAATGCATGAAGAATGCATTACCAAGGTGATGCAATGCATAATCAATGCACAATCAAAGTTTCTGGACTTTTTGTTCTCTTCTCCAGATTGTGATTACCTTTAGTTACCCCATACCTTTGTACTAAAAGACTAAGTTAGCTCACCTCCACTGCCACTATGCATTTGCAGCTCTCCGTATTACTATTCATGCTCCGATGAAAATAGAAAAGCGCATTTTTATTAGTAGAAATGTCTTTGTGCTAGTATCATTTATTCAGTTTTCTCTCTGAGAAAGAACATGAAAAAGTGCTTTAGCTCCAAGCCCTTGTTTTAACCCCATCAAAGGAAAGTCTTCCCACAGTAGCTACAATGAAAGTGACTTACGAGAGCGAACTGCATGTGTATATGAAAGAATGCATTTAATGTCATCTAATGACAGTGCTGCACATTGACCCTTCGTGTTTCAAGGTGAAAGGCCTCTGCCAGCTGAACCGTCTCCTCCGGTAGTCTCACCAACTCTGACAGCTCCGAGAGTGAGCTACAGAGAAGATCTACGGGAATCGGGTGTTGCTCTGTTATCCAAACAACCTTTGTGGCTCGTCGCCCTGTTCTGTTTGTCAAAGATACAGTGCTTTGACAGAAATCCAAGGAAATACTTAAAAGGACTTTGGTGCATTGAAAGACGTGCTGTCATTCACACTAGCGCAGAAGTGAGCGTGCAGGAAACCAGGAAGCATTCTTCTTAATTTGAGTTTGAAATATGGGGACAGAGTTAGTATGCAATATACTGTGTATATTTAGTATCACATTTGACAGTCACCATTATGACGTATGACAGTAATGTGCAGTAATGAACTTCAAATTTATCAGGGATGCAAGAGGCGAGACATTAGATCTGAGGGAATCAGTGGAATTTTCAGGCCATTTTTATTATTTAACGAAATAGGTCTTGCGTTAAAGAAATAATTAATGAATTACAATTTGGACAGTTGTATAAAATTTTATTTTGGGGTGTTTTCAAAGCAAGTCACAAAATATTATTTACCTAATTTATCACATTTAACAGAAATCTGTGTTTACTGTGTGTGTGTGTGTGCGCGCTTGTTTATGTGATTTATGAGGACACATTTGTATAATGACATGGGTATTACACTGGTATTACAACGTAAACGTGGTTTGAGGACATTTCAGATGTCTTCATATTTCAAATAGCTTTAAAACACACTAAACAATGTTTTATTTAAAATGTAAAAATGCAGAATGTTTCCTGTGATGGGTAGGTTTAGAGGTAGGGGCAGTGTAGGAGGATAAGTTTGTGTGTAATAAGTGTGTGTGTGTGTGTGTGTGTGTGTGTGTGTGTGTGTGTGTGTGTGTGTGTGTGTGTGTGTGTGTGTGTGTGTGTGTGTGTGTTTCAATATCAGTATCAGTGCATCCGGAAAATATTCACAGCGCTTCACTTTTTCCACATTTTGTTATGTTACAGCCTTATTCCAAAATGGATTTAAATTCCGCATAAGGACAATGCTAAAGAAGTTTCTTTGAAATCTTTGCAAATTTATTAAAAATAAAATACAAAAAAAAAAAAATCACATGTACATAAGTATTCACAGCCTTTGCTCAATACTTTGTTGAAGCACCTTTGACACTCAAATCTTTTTGAGTATGATGTTACAAGTTTGGCACACCTATTTTTGGCCAGTTTCTCCCATCCTTCTTTGCAGGACCTCTCAAGCTAAATCAGGTTGGTGCACAGGTGCACAGCCATTTTCAGATCTCTCCAGAGATGTTCAATCGGG
The DNA here is from genome assembly GCA_018749465.1 of Paracanthobrama guichenoti. NCBI lineage: Eukaryota > Metazoa > Chordata > Actinopteri > Cypriniformes > Gobionidae > Paracanthobrama > Paracanthobrama guichenoti. The sequence goes on along the minus strand of CM031949.1, from coordinate 6,928,301 downwards.
TTCAAGTTTATTCATTTTTTATTTATTGCTTTATTTAATAGGGACAATGAACATTGTTGTATAAAAATACACCATGTAGATATGCCAGAACTACTAAAAATAACTACTTTTCATCTGCAGTCCCTATGCAGGTAACATAAGACTAACATAGACAACCAACAATCATACACCATTCATTCACTATAAATTAAAAAATACACGTAATGGTGACATATACATTGACAAAGCAAACAACAAAACAAAACCAAAATACATGATGGCAAAGACATTGTTCATCCACCTCTACACTGCATTCAATTTAACAGTGAAAGTGTATGGGTGATAATGTGTGACAGTTAAAAGTGAGTACATCTCTGAATTTCTAGAAGCCACTGTTTTATATAAGTTTTAAAGGTGTTGAATGTAGGACACTCTCTTATTGGGAGGGGCAAGCTATTCCAGAGTTTACCGCCTATTATTGAGAAAACGTTTTGTCCAAAAGTGGTGTGCCTAAATGATATCACACTGTCCCCTTTTACATAGGCCCGTGTACTACCTCCTCTTTCAAGTCTTTATGGAAAAAGCCATGCAGCGGGGGGAAGGCAGTTACAATATTATGTAATACTTTATATACCAAACAAGCATACTTGAAACGTTAAAAATGTATGTCTCTCTCTCTAAGATATCGCAATGGTGAAACGACAATGCCTTTTCATCAAAAGTTTGTATGGCTTTCTTAAATAGCGATTCAATGCTTTTAAGGGTAGTTATACTAGTTAATGACCAGTTTGTAAAACAATACTCAATATGTGAAAATATCATAGTATATAAGAACAACTTGGCAGCTTTGGTGTCAAGAAATGGCCTAATTTGTATAAAATTCTGCAAATTGAATTTAACTTTGATTTGCCACCTTTTTTGCATGATGTTTGAATGTTAGGGTGGAGTCATATATGACTCCTAGATACTTGCCAAGTCTAGGCTCTGGCTGAGCCACTCAAGGACATTCACAGAGTTGTCCCATAGCCACTCCTTTGTTATCCTGGCTGTGTGCTTAGGGTCGTTTTCCTGTTTACAGCCCTAACCTAAAATATTACATTATAAAAACGTAACAGGCATTGACATAACTAGCTAACCCCAACATTTAAAAATATTTTTAAACAAATGATGTTTTATTAACAAGGTTTGCGAGGAGCACGTTCAAACTGACACAAGTGGAGAGCACTCATCTAATCAACAATAAGAGGTATATATATATATATATATATATATATATATATATATACGCAGCAGTCTTACCTCTGTTCATTGACATTTTATCAGCATCCCTCCACCACCCCTTCTCCACACTTTAGTTCTATCCACTTACATACACGGGGGGTACTCTGGGTTCGGGCCAAATTCCGAGCTCGAAGCCCTCCCCCCGGACAGCATGCCAAATACGCATTTAAATTACTCTCTATAAATTATATGTAAATGTGAACGCATGAATTTAACAGTTCTATAGCAACTTTAAGCTGGATGTTACAGTGTATTTATTTACAAAAAATTAATACATTTATCAATAAATTTGATCAATTTATCAATACATTTGCAATACCGTGTTTACTATTAATGTGTTAATGTTTACATATTATATTATACATTATAGCATATGTTTTCTGTCTGTCTGTCGGCATTGTTGAAATAAACCGTGTCCGCAAGTGAGATTTTGATTCCAAAACTGCTGAAAATAAGAGGTGATTAATGTTTTACATTTGATGAAGAAAACATAAGTGGTACTTGCCTGTAAAAAAACATGCCTCCATGTTGCTAGGGTGAATGGTTGCCAGGGTGTAGCTATGCAGTTGTTACGGTGTTCTAGGTTGTTCCATAGTCTCTGTGATTGAGTCTCTGGGTATGGCTTGAATCTCTCCTTCAGTATAAGAGCATGGGATTTATCGCATTTAAATTACGGTTCCGTTTGAGAAAATATGCTGGTTACAATCAGATTTACGTCCATATTTCATCATTCCAAATGTTAAAAAAATAACAACATCGCCTCAAACAAAAATCTAAGTCTAAAAATGAAGAAGGCAAGAGCCAAATTATCTTACATCAGAATATTAAAACATGCATTTTAAATGTGAAAAATTTTGTGGAGGCATATACTGCAGTTGTTTACATGCTTGTCTATCTGCTTCCACCTCTGTAGGAGAACTTGACCTTCACACGCTGTCCTGCGATTGACAGGCAACATAAAGTCAAGCCCAGCTAATTAGATTAAGAAACATAGATCCGTGCAGGCAGTGGATGTGACAGGCACATTGATCAATCTGCTATGCATCCCTGTGAGAGACTCTGCATTCAGGGATTCTATAAAGCACAGAACTGGCCGTTTGAAGAATGTGTATAGATAATGGGCATGCATAGAAATCCAGCATTGTGGGTGCACTGCAGGCTGAACAGGTTGCTGATACCTGACAGAAGCCTATTGCAATATGCTGGGGACGTGAGTGCACTTTCACACTATATATTAAGAACTTTATGTAAGCTGTTCTGAATAAGAGCATCATCTTAATGCTTTAAATGTAAATAGCTTCAGATAAGTATTATGTAAATTTAAACAGTTGTTAGTTGTGAGAAGGCTACCTGTGAGTAGGCTATGTAAATCTGCGATACATATTTTAATCTTAAAATGACAGTTTGAAGACACAGACAAGATATGTTATGTTTCAAAATAAGGTTCCGTTTTTAAAAGATAAGCTATTACTCAATATTAATGAGAATCCTACTTAGAATCCTAAAAACAGCTGAGGATATTTCAAATGCACAGGTGACACTTTATAATACATAATTAACAGACATTACTTTGTGCGTGCTAAGGCACCAATATTATTGCTATTAAAATTTTTTGACTCATGTCTGGATACATTTAACTATTGATGTGTTTTATTATAATGCATTTAATGGTTACATAATGTTCAGCATTTTGAAATATGATAAAATAGTACTGTACATGTTTTTGTACCTTTCGGAATTACCTAATCTGTCAATTACAGCATAATGTTTTATTCTCAAATCAAAAGCAAAAGCAAACATAAAAGCTTTATAACATGGATTAAAGAAAGTTAAAGAAAGTGCTCAGCTATTGAGCACATAATTCAACCCTGGTGCATAATTGATGGAAAGTAGTCCATGATAGCCATGAAGAACTTTTAGATGAAATGACTGGAATGTTAGCTTTCTGCTCTGATCAAAAGGCCAATTAAACAATCCGCAGTCAGTATAAATGTTTGTTGAGTTCAGATGTAAAGGGCACCATGCATCTGCCTGACAACTAATCATTGTATTTCCAGTCTGAATTAAGATATGATGCATAATTTGTTCAGGGCTAGGATGCAGCAACACTGTCTCCAAACCCGTCAGGCCAAATTTTCATATACACTCACCTAAAGGATTATTAGGAACACCTGTTCAATTTCTCATTAATGCAATTATCTAATCAACCAATCACATGACAGTTGCTTCAATGCATTTAGGGGTGTGGTCCTGGTCAAGACAATCTCCTGAACTCCAAACTGAATGTCAGAATGGGAGAGAAAGGTGATTTAAGCAATTTTGAGCGTGGCATGGTTGTTGGTGCCAGATGGGCTGGTCTGAGTATTTCACAATCTGCTCAGTTACTGGAATTTTCATGCACAACCATTTCTAGGGTTTACAAAGAATGGTGTGTAAAGGGAAAAACATCCAGTATGCGGCAGTCCTGTGGGCGAAAATGCCTTGTTGATGCTAGAGGTCAGAGGAGAATGGGCCGACTGATTCAAGCTGATAGAAGAGCAACTTTGACTGAAATAACCACTCGTTACAACCGAGGTATGCAGCAAAGCATTTGTGAAGCCACAACACTCACAACCTTGAGGCGGATGGGCTACAACAGCAGAAGACCCCACCGGGTACCACTCATCTCCACTACAAATAGGAAAAAGAGGCTACAATTTGCACAAGCTCACCAAAATTGGACATTTGAAGACTGGAAAAATGTTGCCTGGTCTGATGAGTCTCACTTTCTGTTGAGACATTCAGATGGTAGAGTCAGAATTTGGCGTAAACAGAATGAGAACATGGATCCATCATGCCTTGTTACCACTGTGCAGGCTGGTGGTGGTGGTGTAATGGTGTGGGGGATGTTTTCTTGGCACACTTTAGGCCCCTTAGTGCCAATTGGGCGTCGTTTAAATGCCACGGCCTACCTGAGCATTGTTTCTGACCATGTCCATCCCTTTATGACCACCATGTGTTCATAGTAGTTTGAAAACATAGTTTTATTCTATTTCTATAATTTCCTCCTTGTGTTTTTAACTGTGAATTTGCACTGTCCATGGAGCGGACCTGTTTACATTTCACTGCTGGTTGTATATTCTGTATATAACTGTGTATGTGACAAATAAAACTCTTGAATCTTGAATCATGTGCCCATTCTCTGATGGCTACTTCCAGCAGGATAATGCACCATGTCACAAAGCTTGAATCATTTCAAATTGGTTTCTTGAACATGACAATGAGTTCACTGTAGTAAAATGGCCCCCACAGTCACCAGATCTCAACCCAATAGAGCATCTTTGGGATTTGGTGGAACGGGAGCTTCGTGCCCTGGATGTGCATTCCACAAATCTCCATCAACTGCAAGATGCTATCCTATCAATATGGGCCAACGTTTCTAAAGAATGCTTTCAGCACCTTGTTGAATCAATGCCACGTAGAATTAAGGCAGTTCTGAAGGCGAAAGGGGGTCAAACACAGTATTAGTATGGTGTTCCTAATAATCCTTTAGGTGAGTGTATTTGTAGGAAAATGTTTGTAGGACAATTATTGGCTGATAGTAGAACCGCAATACAAGCCAAAACCCTATAGCAGACAGGGAAATATAAGTCTATTTCACCCTTTTAAGAACCCTCCAAAAACAACTGCTCACTGAAAAGACATACTACACAATAATAAAATATTTGCAAATACATATTTCTTTCAAAAAAGTGTGCAATGGAGAAAAATGCTCTTTTCCGCCAGATGTGCAATAACGACATCTACCAGCCGGGGCCAGCGGGCCAAAATACCTGGGAAAACATTGACCCCTTGCTGGTCACCAGCTATCAACAGCAAGTAGCATATCACATTCATGGCTTTGACATGCTAAATGAACTGAAATAGTATTTAAATGAAGTTGTCATTCTTTTCAGCACAAACACAAATCTTATGTAAATTAGGCTCATTATGATCGTGTCTCATTCACAGAACTCAGCGCAATTAGCATCATATTGTTGCCCACGGAAAGCAGGCAGTAAATGAAATGTAATATTTACGTTTTCTATTGATCATAGCAGCAGGAATTCATCAAAAGATCAAAATAACAGAGAAGAGCGTGACAACCGAGCGTATATCCACATGTTCTGCATTTTAAAGAGCCGAGTGATTGCGAACTGACCATCAACGTCAGGAACTTTGTTGTGCAAATTGCATTCAGCTCAAAATTTAGTGAATTGTGTGATTGCAAACAGAAAGCTATTGGTGGTGGTACAATTCATTGTGAGAAAATTAAGGGGTTTTCCAATGGACCCTTTTCACAGTCTGTGTTGAAGCATTTCCACAGTTATCAACATTGCAAATCTAGAAATGTTTTTCACTTGTATAAAAAGTATACATTTATAACACTATATTTTGTGTTAAATTACCTTGACATTAAACAAAAAATGAATTAACCCTCCTGCGAGGGTGTTTCTAATACTACAGCTGATGGAGTGACAGCTAATTTATTTCTTCTGACTGCTGTAATTAATCTCTCTATATTTTTTCCTCTTTTGGAAAGTCATGGAATCTTAAGACTAGGTATTGCAATCCCTTCTTAGATCTTCACACCAGTACCACAGCCTCATTGGATGTTTCGGCCTTTTATCATAAGACACCCTCACCCTGTGCATGGTGACTAAATTGGTCATTTGGTGGCCCACACTGCCTTCTTTTGTTTCAGTCACAGCCAGTGATTACTATATCCTGCTGGACTTCTGCAACAATGGCAATTTCCCTAATTACTTTCTGCTGGGCTTGGCCTCCTATACCCACTTCCTTCAGCAGCCTTATGGTGGAACTGGTTACAAAGCCCCTGCATCCCACCTCCACTGGACACACCTTCACCTTGCACCCCTAGTTCTCTGCTTCAGCTGCCAACGTGGCATACCACAGCTTCTTTCTTTCATAAGCCGCCTCGATACCCTCCTCCTGAGGGATTGTCAGTTCCACAATGAAGACACAATGGCAGAAGTTAGACCAGAAGACCAGGTCTGGGCGCAGATTGGTCACCACGATTTAAGGTGGAAAGTTTAGTCTCTGGTTTAGGTTGACACGCATTTCAGTTGCATTCCTTGCTATATTCAGCAGTGCACTTTTTCTCTCCTTCCCAGATAAAAGGTTTTAATTATGGGAAGGCAGTCTGAGCATCTAGGGAAATGGCGTTGATTGATACTCTCTTATCCTCTAGTGCTGAAGCCAAGCACCTCAATACTTGGTTATGATGCCAAGTGTATTTCCTTGTGTTAAGCTGTTCTTACATCTCGCCAGGATGCGCTTGAGCTGCACACTGGTGATCCTCTCCATACCAAAGATGTAGGTTTGTTGAAGAGAGCAGCACATTATATGTGGCCCTGATGATGAAACCTGTTCGCTTCCATGTTCTAGGTCGCTCCATATGATTTTACGTCGCTCTAAGGCTAGGCCAATCCCACCTAATCCAGCTGCCTTGCTGAGCTTGTGAGACCGCTCTGGCTTCTTCCTCTTGGCAGTGCACCTCCTCAGGTGACAGCGTTTATATAGTGTAGCCTTTTGCTGTGTGGTTGCTGCTGTTCCCAAACCAATTCCCCCCTGCCATGTTGGACTTGCCCCACAATGTCCTGGCTTCTGAGGACCACCTTCGCTTCTGCTACTGCCGAAGCTTGATCCTATTTCCTCCCAGTTGCTCCTTGACTCCTTGAGTGTCATCTCCAGTCTAGCTTTGGTGCATTTATACTCCTCCACAAGGCTTGATATAGGCAGAGAGAGGGCTCCGTTCCCATACTCACCTATGGTGCTATAAGGCATCTTGGTGGTCTGAGCTACTCCCTCACTTGTGCGCTCACCAGCCACTCAGCATAGGCAAGTGTGACCTCATAGATGGTAATTTGCCACGTGAGATAAGGCAGCAACCCAAACTGGAAGTGCCACAGCTTCAAATGGAAATGCTATTCCGTTTATTTATTGATTTATTATTTTTTGTTGCTGTTATTTGCTGTCATCTCAGAGCCGGCGCCAATAACAAAAGGGGCCGATGACATAACGCAATATATCCCCAACTAGAAAAAATTCACGGATTTGTCAGATCGTAAACAATTCTGTCGCTACTACAACTATGAAAGCTACTTATATAGATGGCAGAGCACTGAATAATGTTGCTACATAAAACAAAAAGGAAAAACGTCTAGGCTAACATATTACAAAATTTGACTTGTCGATATAAGGAATAAACACGTTTTAGACCACCATATAAATACATCTTAAATGCACAATTCCAGTGACTTTATGAATACATAAGTTATCATAATCAAGTTATCAAATCATAACCGTGATACCACCACAAAATAAAAAAATAAAAAACATTTCATCATACCTTTAGCCTACTCAGCAGTCTCAAATACTTGTGTCAAATATGCCAATCAAAATGTGACTTTGTGAAATAGACTGTCCTTACCTTGTTTCTATAGTAGCCTATATTAATGCTAGTAAGCCTATGCACTTGGCAATTGGGATTTAAAAAAATAAATTCGATTCTATTTCATCATTAAAATCCATTTTCACATTCATCTTGACTGAGGGGGTAGGATAGCCAAGGTGAGAGGTGATGATTAACCTTTTTTTTCTTATTTTAAATCACATTTAAGTGTAAGCGAAAGCCTGCACACTAAAGGAACACAGGGTTAAAAGGTGATCATGCACAGTTGTGTGTGCAGTAATGCGATGTTGCTGCAGTCCACACGTCCTCTTTTAGATGGTACACACTCACACAGCAGACATGTAGTCGAGCTGTCAGACACACACAGCAGGCAAAGCCCCTGAGGGTTACAGCCCTGGAGTGGAGCTCCCATCCCCAGTGCATTCTAATAAGCTCTCGGCAGCCTGGCTCTCTGCAAACCAAGGTTAATCTAGGTGTCAACACCTGTCGTCGGAATTGGATATTGCTCTGGGCTGACATGAGCAAGCACCACGAATGCGTATAGTTCCTCAACGTGACTCTCCCTTTGTTCCAATTTTCCACATTTGGATCCGTCACTGGCTTTGCTTGGTTTGTTTTGAAAAAAAAAAAAAAAAATTATGTCCCCCCTCCTGTAAATGTAAAGAGTTACACTGAATAAATTTAACACTTGATAATGGTGCAACTGTGCGCAATAATTCATAATATTCTGTCATGACTAAGCTAGATATACTGTTTCTAAATAGGGCCGTTCTCTTGGGAGTAATTTTCACCTGCCAAACTAAGCGTTTAATATGATCGTAATATGCACCAACTGGTTACTTCTGCCAACACTGTGTCTATGAAATGGTGTAATGATTGTGAGGTTGAAGTGCAGACTATTAGTTTTCTGCATCACTCGATATTATAGTATTATAGTATCAATATTCAATATTTTAAGAATTTAAAACTACTATTTAAAACTGTTTCTAAACAAGAGTCATTTTGGATGGAGAAGCATTTTGTTAGGTTTGTCAGATATCAATCTTGATATTGTCTTTTCCTTTGTCACACTTAGTCAAAAAAATATTCTGAATCATCACATCTTTTAATTTCTTTCTTAATTGTTTGACTGTGTACAAGTTGCATACTGGCCCAAGTCAAAAGATCTGCCTCCAATTGGTGCCTTAAAGGGATAGTTCACCCAAAAATTAAAATTAGCCCATGATTTACTCACCCTCAAGTCATCCTATAGGTGTTTATGACATTCTTCTTTCAGACGAATACAATCAGAGTTTTATTAATATAGGGCATCTATCCATCATAAAAGTGCTCTACACGGCTCCGGTGCATTTGTGTTGTCTTTACAAACCGTAATCTCTAACTTCCGCTAATTGTCGTATGCACGGTCAGAGACTCACTGGAGAGACTGGCATTCCAGCGCATGACGTAGTTACTAGCATATTCTGAATATGCTAGTTCTCATGAGAACCAAGTTTTGTTTTGCTCTATCCTCTGCACTTACGTGTTCGTCACCAGAACTTACACTATGCCTGCGTCCTACGTCATATGCTGGAATGCCAGTCTCTCTTGAACACTCGTATGACAGTTAGCCGTTCACTGCCATTATAAAGCTTGGAAGAGCCAGGACGTTTTTTAATATAACTCTGATTGTATTCATCTGAAAGAAGAATGTCATATACACCTAGGATGTTGGGAGGGCGAGTAAATCATGGGTTAATTCTCATTTTTGGATGAACCATCCCTTTAATACTGGCTTCATGTCATTATTTTATAAATACTAAAGTAGAATAATGACTAAAATGTATTACAGTCCACATTTTGTTGTGCTTGTGAAGGCAATGTACAGGGGTTGGACAATGAAACTGAAACACCTGGTTTTAGAGCACAATAATTTATTGCCTCAGCAATAGCAACAGCATCAGTTTGTCTTGAATGACAGATTCAAGTCCTTTACAGTGGTCAGAGAGATTCTGAGCCATTCCTCTTCCATAAAAGTGGTCAGGTCACTATGTGATGCTGGTGGAGGACAACGTTTTCTGACTTGCTCCTCCCAAATACCCCAAAGTAGCTACAAAATATTTAGATCTGGTGACTGTGCAGGCCATGTCAAACCATCAAACCATTCTGTCACAAGTCTTGCTCTGTGTATTGGAGCATTATCATGCTAATAACCGACACCCCCTTCAGGGTACAATGTTTGAACCTTTAGGTGCACATAATCCTCCAGAATGGTTTGGTAGTCCTTGGCACATCAAGCACAGTAGGAAATGTCATGATATTGCAGCTCAAACCTTAAATGATCCATCCCATGCTTTACTCTGCGCAGCAACAGTCTAGGTGTGAAGCCTCTTTGGGGCTTCTCCACACCGTAACTCCCACAGATGTAGGAAAGACAGTGAAGGTGGCTCATCAGAGAACAATACATGTCTCAGATTGTCCACAGCCCAAGATTTGCATTATTGGTACTATTGAAACTGACATCTGGCATTGGCACGAGTGACCAAAGGTGTGGCTATAGCAGCCCGACCATGAATATTGACCCTGTGGAGCTATTGATGAACAGTTTTGGTGGAAACAGGAGAGTCGAGGTGCACATTTTATTCTGCTGTGATTTTATGTTTATTGGATACAATCCGGGTTAATACCTTGACATCCCTTTCAGAAAGCTTCCTCTTGTGTCGACAGTTACACCTGTTGGATGTGGTTTGTCCTCTGTGGTGGTATGCCGACATTACCTTGGATACCATAGCTCTCGATACACTACAAAGACTTGCTGTCCTGATCACAGATGAACCAGCGAGACGTGCAACAATTTATCCTATTTTGAACTCTGGTATGTCCCTTATCATGTTGTGTGGATTGCAATGTTTTATGTACAGCTGTGCTAATGCTCTGCTGAATCAACCTTCACACTCAGCTCTTACTGGTGAAATGTAAAATCAGTGAAGATTGGCCACCAGACTGCGCATATTGGCATGAAACCTCCAACACTATACTGGTCTGTGTTTCAGTTTCATCGTCCAACCCCTGCAGGTTTAGTGCTCAGTCTGTGCACCCTTGGGTTTCACAATATTCCCTGAAAGCCCTTGACAGGCAACATCTTCATCTGCCTAAAGCAATCACATCTATTTAAGCTTGAGTGGCTCATACATACAGAGTTCTAGTTAGGGGTAGAGTATCAAATGCTATCACTTTAAAAGCCATACGGTCATTATTTGTGATGGAGAAATTATACAGTTGCAAGAGTAATCTGTAGTTATCCAAAGAAAACTGTGATGCTTAAATAATTTCAAAATCAGAACGCTATATTTACAGTCTATTATTCATCTTTTAATTTCCACATTGTCATGCTCCTTCTCTATTGTCCATGTCCATGCATGAAATGTCCAGGTCATATTTCACCTCAAAATACATATTTTTTTATGCAAAACATTTTTATTTACAGTTTTTCTCAGTTGCTTTGGTACATTTCCCAGATCACAACTGAAATTATCAAAATTACTCAACCTCAACCTCTATTACTCAACTCAATGGATTATTCAACCTCCACATCATCAAGTCACTTGTGCACATCATAAAAATTTAACTTTTTTTTTTTTTTTTTTTAACAAAATGCTTTGGTACAGTCATGAAATTGATTATGTGCAATGATCTGCTGTTTCCTATCAATTGCTTGACTGCTTACTGGTTCTCATTGAATATCCTCAAAACATATTAGCATTATTTCCTTGGATAAGTCAATAAATGGTATAAACCAAAATGGTTAAAGAATGTGTGTGTGTGTGTGTGTGTGTGTGTGTGTGTGTGTGTGTGTACATGGTCTGCAATAATGCTTAGGTAGGTGGTACGTGTCAAAGTAACATCTACATGGATGGCAGGACCCAAGGTTTCCCAGCAGAACATTGCCCAAAGCATCACACTGCCTCCGCCAGCTTGCCTTCTTCCCATAGTGCATCCTGGTGCCATGTGTTCCCCAGGTAAGCAAGGCACACGCACCAGCCATCCACATGATGTAAAAGAAAACGTGATTCATCAGACCAGGCCACCTTCTTCCAGTGCTCTGCGGTCCAGTTCTGATGCTCAGGTGCCCGCTGTTGGCACTTCTTGAGCAATTTTAGCTACAGTAGCTTGTTTGTTTGATCAGACCACACGGGCCTTCAATTCATCTATTGATTTTTGAAGGCAGCATAAATGTATCCTTCACTGCCTTTGATATCCCATAATCCTGTGCATTCTATTCTGTAACAGTTGTGCTAGAAAAAAGATGCCGTTCGAAAGTTGCGTTTGCAGGTCAGTATGTGTGTAAATGTAAATTTTTGACCAACATTTTCCACTTCTGATGTCATTTATAGCGAGAAATTACTAATGTAGTAATTAAATATGTGTTTAGTTCTCACCAAAGCTCTCTCTGTTTTGCTGTAGATCATTAAACTGTTACACTGCCTTAGAAGTCTGTCCAAAAATCAGTTTCATGAGGTGCCTTCATGCGCAAACGTTGCCTTACAAGTCATTGTCTGATTAGGCAGCGAGGCAAAAAGTCAGCTGCCTAGGTTTTTGGACGCAGCCAAAATGCAGTAGGCCTACGTGTGTGTGTGTGTGTGTGTGTGTGTGTGTGTGTGTGTGTGTGTGTGTGTGTGTGTGTGTGTGTGTGTGTGTGTGTGTGTGTGTGTGTATATATATATATATATACACACACACACTTATAGTCTTGTGAATATTCAATCATTGTCATCAAAATCATAGCCATAGTTTACATCTGAAAATACGACAGTTATATTGACAGCATGACTAAGCATTTTGACTATTGTTTGTGAACAATGACACAAGGACTTGTCATTCTGATGGCACTGATGTGTTCATTGACATAAGTTTACTTTTGAGAGATGAAATAAGGATTTTGAGCAAGTTACATGCTTTTGCAGGTAATCCATTGTGTGGTGCTGTTTGTATGAATTGTTTTCAGAAATGTACTGACTGGTTTGCAAATCTTAAGGATGTTTCAAAAAATGTACCAAAGCTGAGAAAAACTGTAAAAGATGCTGAAAATGAACCCAGTATTGATAGGCTATTTGCATTGTGACATTTTCATGACAAGCAGATATTCGAAATATATTCGCATTAAATCAGATACTGTATCATTACAGATTAAATTAGATACTGAATATATTAAAATCAATATGCATACTACCATGATGTACGTAAACAGTAAGGTACGAGATGCTGTGCTGTATCATGAATAACCTTCAGGCGTGACTTGGGCCTATTCGGGATACAGCCCTAGCCTCGAGTACCTACAGATTTTATAAAACGGTTACCACACAATGCAAATATTAAAGCCAAAAATTATCTATCAATGCAACTTTCATTACGTAAAATCAATAAAAGCATTCCTTCTGCTGGTAAAAAAAATTGTCCCTGACCGTGAACAGCAACAGAAGTTCAACAGTCTTTATGAGTGAGTCACTCAGTAGAGAAAAGACTTTTACATTGAAAAGACAAAAACTTGTTAAAACGGAACAAGACGCAACCATAGACTGTAATGACGAGTTCACAAGGCCCGATTTTAGCCCCAGTTTTGACTTGCCGACAGGTTTTGCGAAATCGCAGACAAATGCCCAAAATCATAGGCAAATCGTGCACATGAGTGACAATCACGCAGTGTGAATGATCAAAGACGCGATCAGAGACACTCGCCGATGAGTCGCTGTGTGAAATGAGTTCTGACCGACAGCCAATGAGAGAGCAAGATACAGGGCAGCGGGAAGTTCGGGGAGGAGTAATAGACCAGAATATCAGTATTTCAATAGATATATTTACAATTATATCAAGCAGAAACAAAGCACAAACATTTGCTTGACCAGCCACACATTGCTAAATGATTTATTTAACGTTACCTCCAGCTCTCTTTGCAGAACACAATCCATGCTCCCTGAGTCTCCCCAACCATTTCCTCCGCCATAATCTTTTTTTCTTTTTCTCCTTTTCGCTGCAAATCAGCGCACAGACTACTTGGATCGCAAACATTCTGCAATTTATCATTTTTAATAACAATTCCAGTCTCGCGCGAGAACTCCAGTCTGATGCACGCGTGATCTCGTTGTTTCCTTGTCACACCGCACGTGTGTTTGGTTGTGAAGTAGTTTGCAGACGGGACAGAGTTGTCGGCGATTCTTCCCATTGTGCAGTCATGCAGTGTGAAACCCCCTGTCGCCGATCCATCGTGCAGTGTGAACACAGCAGTGACTGAGTGCTACCCCAGATAGTCACGCAGTGTGAAAAGAGCAGTGATCCGACGAGTTTGAAAATCGTGCAGTCTGAACTCGGCATAAAAAAGGACGCAACTGGCAAATGCTTTGACTAGCGCTGTCAGTGTTCGCACGGAAAATCCCTTGACATTAGATATCGCAGCGGACATTCAAACTGATTTTATTTTTTATTATGAACATAGGACTGACCTGAAGGAAATGCATGCTGTATGTAAATGCAGGTAATAAACTCGCTCGCTCACTCGATATTTCTTTCTCACAATACTCTACATAATAAGCTTTAATGAGCAATATCAATGAGAACAAACATGTAACATTACTTGCGTTGCTAAGGGTGTTGTGTAGTGAGTGAAGCGGTCATAGCCATGTTTTATTGTGAATAAAACACAGATATCGACCAATTAGAATCAAGGACTGGAACATATTGCATGCATATTGTATATGTTCCACATTATATTAATGAGAGTTGGAGGTTACATGTGCTTAATTGTCATGAAATGCTACAGTGCTATTTCAAACATCCTACTTGTCATTTTTGAGTGAAAAATGACCTGGGCATGTTTGTAGATGCACATGTTAAATTGCCTGGATTGGTAAAGCAGATAAAACATGTATTAAGTGTTGACATATCAAGTATAATGAAATATAGTAATTGCACAATTTGCAACATTATATTTATAGCATATAATTTTTCTATCACAGGCATGCAAGCATATTTTACATCTAATGGTTTAATCGTGTGATTGTGGTTAATTGTTAAGCTTGACAGCTGTTGCGAATGGCCTCAATTTCAACATGAATAAACTAAATGCACTGCTGAATACATGATATGGTTTGCCCATTCTATGTAGTTTAAAATGGCTGTTTTATTACAAGGAGTTATATTATTAAAATCTTTCAAAGAAATGGCCACATTAAAACATGTTTGGACCCACAGGCTTTTTCCTCAGATAACTGCTAGCCAGCAAGGCACTACATCAGTTGTGTGGACCAACTAAGGCTATTATTCACACTTCATGCATGGTGGCTAAAACCAATTCCTCTCTACTTTGGCTCAAGAGCAGAAGACAGGGCATATCCAGCCGTCACAATGAACTTCATGACAGTCTAGATTATGCCACAAATCTGCCTAAACACAATGAACAAAAAAGACTTAAATTGACAAGGTTCTGATATTTATTTAATACTTAATCTAAACATACATTTGAATATGTTGTTTGCAAATATCTGTGGTACTGCAAAGAGGCAAGAGAATCCATTGACATCGAAATCCTGCTGTCAACAAGATTTGGTGTCGCATTGACAAACATCTCAGAGAAACAGCCCCTGGAATAACATGGAACTGTTTAGCTACAGACAACAACATGAAATCGTTAACTTTAGATGCGATGGCATTTATCAAACGCTATGAAGATTGCGAAACATTAATTCAAACAGGTGTCATTTTAGGATCTCAGTGACATCGGACCTGCAGTTTAGTTCTTGCTTTCCCACATTCAGTTTTGGTGATCAGAAAGTTACGGCAGCATGGTTACAGACCGTGACAATATTAGAGACCCTGTATTAATAATGAGCCACCGAGCGCTCATTTTAAGTTACTGTGTGATATTTATGTTCTCTCCTGGCTGACCCTTTCTAAAGAGTAAGTCACAAAATAACCCTTGTGTCAAAAAAGAAATCAAAACACATAAAAATAAGTTAACAGGTTGACAAGAATATAAATGTACAGTATATACAATCACGTACGATGAAAATATATCAATGCTTTAGTGTTCTAAAGGTTCCAATTTGCCCACTTAAGAGCTATAGCTCATCAAATCAAAGTTGCAGGAACAGAAAAATAAAGGAGAAAGATGCTGACTGCAGCAGCGGGAAAATAATCAAAACGTAATAAGGCTTTCCTCACGATATCCCAGCTGTTAAAGCAGAGCAGAACCAAAGAGCAGCCGTCTTGAAAAGATAATATATCAACAGCACTAAACATGACAGGCACCCATACTTTACCTTCAAAATGAAACAAAATAAATAAAAATATATTCATATATGTGTATATATGCTTATAAAATGAAACACTGAAAATCATTTCTCAAACACAGTGCCGCCACCTCGAAGGCAACATTCTGCTTTCGCCACCACTTTTTAGGAAACTTTTTTTTAATCTTTGTAGAATAATTCTGTACACTATATACTGTACCAGTAAACAAAATGTAAAAGTTTGTTTTTAAATATTTTTTACTTTTTTTTTTATGTATACCCAGTGTATTGAAAAAAGTGTTGCAGGCACTTAAAGTCCATCTCCGACGTGTTGGTGTTTTTACAGTGGAGCGCCGACGCGGGAAAAGGGCTTGTTTGGTTATTCCTGGATTGTGTTGGATTCTGGTGAGAGACGTTGCACCAGTCTCAGCCAAGGATGTCCAAGTAGACAGGCGTGGCTTTTCCCAGAGCGTAAAGGACTTTCTGAATGTCTTTGATGTTCAGTCGTTGTTGCGGCTCTCTTTGCCAGCAGCCTAACATGAGGTCGTACACCTCCTTAGGACACAGGCGAGGCCTGTCTAGAACCCGACCTTGGGTAATGCATTCGATGACCTGCAAAAAAGAGAGAGACGGAAATGAGAAAATGTGTGGAATTGCAATTTTGTTTATGCTATTTCTCAGTCAAATATAAGTAATGTTGCACACACTGTGATTCATTGTTTGAGCATCCCAACCAGCCCGATACAGCAAAATTGGATGAAACAAGGTGAGATTTGAGACTGTTTGTACCATTCCCATAATTCACTCACAATAAACTCCCAATAAAGCTAGTGTTAAGCCAGGTTCACACTGTTTAGCCACGACTCAACAATTATGTGAATCCTAGAAGATTCCTATGCCAAAATCCAATGTCCCTGATTGCTAGTTTGATGTTAGTTGATGTTTAATGACCACTGCGATAAACTTTTACCTCTGACAAAATTCTGCCAGTGTCAGAAGTCCTGCCATAAGTCAAATCAAAAACCAATAGGAGCACAGAACTTGAAGATGCAATTAGTGAGACAGCAACAAACCATCACTTGCTCCATACACACGTATCCGTTTCCCCCCAGTTTTCTTTTAAAGAAAAGCCATGATCAAAATGAACACTAGAGAGCTGTACAGTCTGACATTAATGACAATTCAGATGCTACAGTGTGACATGGCATGTTTGTACAGACTGACGAGCAATAGTCATGAGGGACTATTATAAATCGTACACTTTGCACCCGGCTTTAGCTAATAATGCAATAAAATACATAGCATGCATTTAGACTAAATTTATCTGATAAAAATATTATGAAATATTATTATAAATATAACTAATTTATATTTTAATATATTTTAAAATGTATTTCATTCCTGTAATGTCAAAGCTGAATTTTCAGCATCATTACTCTTCACTCCACTCTTCAGTGTCAACTGATCCTTCAGAAATCATAAATTATAATCATAAATAAACATTTCTGATTATTATCAATGTTGAAAACTGTTGTGCTGCTTAAAAATGTTGTGGAAACTGATGCATTTTTTTCAGGATTCTTTGATTGAATAGAAAGTTCAACATTATTAATGTCTACTGTATTTTTTAATTAATTTTTTAATCTAATGCATTCTTGCTAAATTAAAGTATTAATTAATGAAAGTTTTTAATTAGACTGAGCTATTTTTTTAGGTCCGGGGCAAAGGTGGTGACGATTTTAGGGGCCCCTGGCCTTAAGTGGGGATCCGCAATTTCAACCGAGGGCCCTCTCCCCACACACACACACATATATAATTATTTTATACTGAGATATACACAAACACATATACACATGCATGCATGCATACATACATACAGACATTTATGTATACACAGAGACAGACAATATGTTTTTCACCATATGTCATGTCAATGCTTGTCTTGTCAATGCATTATTGGACACAATAGTCTTTATATACAATACTGCTTTAGACTTTGGACTTTTTGGAACAGCCCTTATGTCTGCAGTGCTCTCATGATGTCTCAATACTGTCTATGTAGATGGCTCACAAGGTTTTCAAATAGAACTGTTTGTGTGGCAAGATATGAGCTGCTGATCTGATCTCTGACAGCATGACACCCCTCCTGTAGAGATTACACTCACATTCTAAAAATGGCATATTCACACTGACATTCTAAAAATGGCTTCTTTTCGCTTTGTGAACATTTACCTCATTATTGGATAACTGAAACCATGGCTGTTTCCCATAGGTGAAGATCTCCCACATAATGACTCCAAAGCTCCATACATCACTCTCTGTGGAGAACTTCCTGTACATGATGCTCTCCGGAGGCATCCAGCGTATGGGCAGCATGGTGTGACCTCCCACCTAGAAGACAGATTACACATCAAGCATTGCTCACAAACATCTTACGTGGTATGGATGACATTTTCCTTTCTATGTAAACAAGTGAACAGTTTAGCTCTAACTGGTTAGGAAAAGCTCTTTTGATGAACTAAAACAAGATACATATGCAACGTCACAATAACGCATTAAAGAATGACCTAGTTAAATATAAATTCTATATTTTAAGGTTCAGATTGATGCATGTTCTGCTTTTGCAGACCCTAATAGATAAATACACATGCTGTGAATTGCATAATCAGTGTGCTCTGGGAGATCATGTGCTTTAACGGTTTTAGAGGACGACTTTGACAAAAAACAAAACAGCATTGCATATATTTTCTATCAAAATTTGAAAACATTTTGGAGCTGCAATTCGTCACAACATAAAAGTTTAGATGAATTGTTATTTATTACCGGTTGCTGTGTAAGTTCAAGCAGAGTATGCACTGAGTAGGAGAGAGACACTGTTTTTTTTTTTTTTTTTGGTCTGTGTCTGTGTGTGTTCGAGGCAGTGCAATACACAGTCCCTATTGAGGGCATGATAGAGCACATACACCTACTATACAAGAACATTAAATGTACACTACCATTCAAAAGTTTGGGATCAGTAAGATGTTTGAAATTAATACTTTTATTTAACAAGGATGCATTAAATTGCTCAAAAATAACAGTTAATTTTACATTATTACATACATTTTTACTTTGAAACTTTCTATTCAAGTATTCTGAAAAAATATATATCGCTGTGCACAGAACAACCGTTTCTGCTCGATACATGAGTGATATTGGTTCTGACTTTATAACTCGCAATTGCGACTTTGTCACGCAATTCTGACTTTTTTTCAGAATTGCGAAATGTAAATTTAACTTATTTGTTTTTGATTCTGTGGCAGGAACAAGCTTCCATAGTTTTGTCGATTTCAAATATCAAGTGTTTTTTTAGAAATCGCTTACTGCACCTTTAACCCCCTTAGACCAGCTCCCTAGTGGTGAAAAAACTCCAAAATAGGCGACTACACACAATATAGAAATTTAGGACACAAATTCTTCTGTCAGTTCCCAATCATATTTCTACTCCTTTTGAACACTGATATTGCTGCATTTAGACTTGACTATATTTGTACCAAGTTTAGACTGATTATATTTTTGCAACCCAATTTTATAGGTTTTCGAGCAAAGCTTCATTCAAAATATTCTCTTTGAAAGTAGTATCGTATTATTATTATTATTATTATTATCAATGTTGAAAACAAAACCATCTAACACCTCTCCAGAACTGGAAAGTGTTCTAATATTAACATGGGTCCAAAAGCTTGCACCTGATCGTAACCCTGATAATCTCTCTTCCTACAGTCTTTCTACAAATGTTCAGATTGCTCACTCTCTCTCCTCCCTCATCATGAGTGTATACGCTCCCTAATGCTGATTGGCTACGAGAGTATTGTAGTGCTCTATAAATCGGTCAGATCCACTTTCTTTTTTCTCCTATTTACACAGCCAAGACTATGTACAAACTCAATATTTTTTTCAGCACACACGTTTGATTTTGTGAATTGTGGGGACATTCCATAGGCGTAATGGTTTTTATACTGTACAAACGATGTATTTTCTATCCCCCTACACTACCCCTAAACCTAAACCAAATTAAACCCCTGATATGTCACAAAAACAAGCACACACACACAGACAGAGCATGCATCTATCAAATATTCACAAATGCCTTTGTTTGGGTGTTGATTCAATTTTTTCAAAAGGTGCAGTAAGAAAAATCACTTGACCCATTAATACTATCAGTTACTATTGCTAGGCTAATTGGGACTAGTCACAGCACTTGCCCTATTGTTGGTTTGATTACTTCTATTGTTCTCCTCATTTGTAAGTTGCTTTGAATAACTAAATGTAAATGTAAATTGCTTACTTTTACTCCAGCCATAGTTGACAGACCATCTGAGAGGTCCTTAATGAAAGCAACAGACAGAAAGTTTCTTCTTCACAACACATGTGGGACTCTTATGTAACAGAATAAGACTTAAAAAACAATACATTGCAGCTTATCGTCTATCCCGACCCACTCTGTAAAACTTTTTGATGTGAGAATGTAACAAATAAACAGAACAAATCCTTAGTATTATTAAAGCAAATAATATAGATATTATTAGCTTTAATAATGATCTCATGTCCTTGTTTAAGCCCTCTGCTTGTTGAGCCAAATTGACTAAACAATAACGTATTAATTGTGCACGTACTCAACTTCGATTAAAATGGCTTACTCTCAAATCTATTTCTTCTTCATGTCAATTCCACTACATTCATCATGTTGTGCGGGCATGAAATGCCTGTGAAGAAGACTGCTGGGTATTGCTGGAGCCCTTCCAGCTCAGTGTGGAATTCTCTTTGTAATTACTATTCCCTCTGTTGTGTGCCGTTACATTGATCTTACTTCCGGCTGGCAGAGAACAGACTAATGAATGTCTACCGCCACATTAGAAATTAGCCAAGTAGGTTCCTGTGACTACTGTCCACTGCATATAGTCAATATCTCATCGGAATCCTTGGAGCCTGTGCTCTGTAAATGTCTGAGTCCGTTTATTTGTGATTTTGCTGCTCTTATTGCAAGTGCAAGTCAGGAGAGGATGCGAAATGATGGGGTGAACAGGAAGTTCTTAATGCGGTAACTCAACCTGCTAATTCAGGAGGGTAATCAACCAAAAAAGGGTCTTGAAATAGAGTTACTCTGCAACAAGACATAATAGCATCACGTTATGAATTGTGTAGTGACATTTCATAAAGCAATGACACGCAAAATCAAACTTTTGTACTGTACCTGGGTGTGGTTGTGTGTGTCCATGAACAACAAGATGACAGACGGGCTATATATACTGTATAAAGAGTGTACTATTACAAAAATCCAGTGGCGTGCCTTAACAATTATTGCTCTACTTCTTATTTAAGCTCTGACACGTTCTCTTTAGTTCTCTTAGTTTGCTGAAGAAAATTCAGCAAACTAGTGATGTAGTGAAATAAAAGCTGTATTATACAGATCCTTCTCATGTTAGTATCGTCATTTGTGATATTAGATTATTTTTAAGGAAGCAAAGTAAAAGTGTTTCAGATGACTGTTTTTTTACTAAAAATACTGTACATTTGAAAGTGGCTAATTAAAAACAACATGTTCCGTCAACCCTTGTAATCAGCAAGTTTTATCTACAAAGACGTCTAAAAGTCAGTGTCTTGCACGTTTGTTCACCATTTATAGTTAAATTGAGGTTGACTTTTAAATTATAATTTCATAAATTCAAAATTCTTTTAAATTTAAATTCATACATGCATCTCAGCATAATTAGTGATTCAAATGGTATTTATCACATATATATAGT
The DNA here is from genome assembly GCA_018749465.1 of Paracanthobrama guichenoti. Classification (NCBI taxonomy): domain Eukaryota; kingdom Metazoa; phylum Chordata; class Actinopteri; order Cypriniformes; family Gobionidae; genus Paracanthobrama; species Paracanthobrama guichenoti. Next base: position 6,906,540 of record CM031949.1, on the reverse strand, counting down.
CATTTGTTCATTTAGTTTCATTTTCTTGGACTTTTAATTTGCTTGTCATTATTTCCTGTTGTCTTTGTTCACTTTTCCCGCTCTCATCCGTTACCATGGCATTTTCATTTCATTTCATGGTGATCATCACACCTGTTAGTCTTTTAGATCATTATCACTTAGTTCCTGGCCGTTTCTCAATACCAAGTATGCGAACTTCGGACTTGCGTCCTTGGTAGTTCGGACTTGCCAAGTTCGACTCAGGAGAACGAACTTCAAAGGGCGGGAGGACACAAACCCGGTAATTCTGCAAATGGAAGGTCATTCAGCTCACTCTGGCTACTGTCTGTATGTATATTTTAGGCTACAATAAAACAAAATATGCTATAAAACACCACTTTCATACCCTGCCTCTTTTCATTTTCATTTGAAAAAAAAAACATAGGCTATCAATAGCCACACAAATGTGGTTCAGACAATGCATACATTGATTATATAGCGTGGTGCAGGTATGACATCACTTTGTAGGCCAAACGTGGAAGCGAGTTACCATTTTAGCACATCCGGTTCCCTCGTACCGAAGTCAATGGGTTTTTTGAATGGGGTTTTGGTTAAATGGCTGAACACAAGCTCAAGACACGTTAATGTTTTATTCTACGACATAAAATACATCAGTATTACCCCGCTCGTGAAGGCGGTTGCTAACAAGTGGCTAAATGGGACTACAGAGGCTGTCGAGGAGATTAAACGTCATCACACCGAGCAGGTAAACTCAGTCTGCTTTTACTGCCTCATTATGCTCATAATTGTGCTCTTATAAACTAGACTAACTCAAACATTTTGGGAAAATGTTTTTAGTTTAAAACTGGAAGAGTTGTGGGAAGCTTAGTGATGGTGACGTTGAAATTGTGGGACCATGGTGTAGTCCGTTTATAGCCTACCTTTAGCTTTTAACTTCTGGCGACTGCATTTAGGCTTCAAAATTCATAAAAGTTGTGTTCATCTGTGATTAATTATGTTGGTGGACAAAACTTGTAAGTATCATAAACTTTTGTTGATCATAGAGCTTGTTTTTAGCCATAATCCAAAAGCCTATGTGAAAATCCTTTTGTTTTTTTCTCGAGGGAACCAGCGTGATGCTAACTGCCGGTTGACCTACAAAGTGACATCATACCTGCACCACTCTATTCACTGCATTTATATAACTAAATGAAATATAAACACAACCCTGCCTCTTTTCGTTTACATTTAAAAAAAAATCTAAAACATATTAATATGTAGTTCAGTGGTTCAATAAGTGTGCATATATATGATTATGGTCGCTGTAATAAAATTAAATATGAGATATAACATAGCCCTGTCCCTTTTTGTTAAATGTCAGTTTTAATGTGCAATAATAGCCATTATAAAATTATGAACAAACGGTAACGCAAACAATTCAGTCAAACAAAGTCAGCGCTAGTAGGCTACAATGGTAAAGTTAAATAGCCTAAAATATAAAGTTACGAATTGCCCTCAGCCAAAACGATTTGCCAGGGAACAAATTATAGATTCATGAGTCTGATCGCCAGTTAGATCTACATAAGACAAATTATATCTCATGTTTAACCACAGAGACATCAGAGCCAGTGCCAAACGTAAGAAGGACTAGCCGAGGAAAGGCTGCTCTCGGCGGGGGTTAATGTGATCGACTGGATCTCACACCTCAAACATCAGATTCAATTTTCAAATAGGTGCTATCTTTATAAATAATCCACAGATTTGAGCTTTAAACAAGTACATTCTCGCCTGAAAAAACTCTTAAAACTACATTTCATGACATGATAATAATATTATTTTTAAATTATGCTGGTTTTCCGGTCCACTATTGACACTTGCTGGTTGGTGCGAGATGCATTCTGGGATATCTAGCTGTCTCAAGTCTGCACAAGTCACCTCTCGATGCATCCTCGATTAAAAAGGGCGGATCAAAGACACATCGGGGGATTTGAACTGTACTTGGCTAGTTGTGAACTTTGAATTGGAACAGTACTTCACAAGAACAGTACAAGTACAGACAAGAACGCATATTGAGAAACAGCCCCTGTGTTTCCTCCGTTCATTGCTATTGTTTGTGTGTAGACATGCTGTTACACTGAGTATCTGAGTTATTCTTTTATTAAATATCTTTTGATTGGAACTTTTGACTCCTCTTCGTCTTTGGACTCCTTAAATTGTGACATTATTAGAGTTACTGGATATGTTTGTGTGATTTGTTAATTGCTAATTTAAACTAGGTGAGTAACAGCAATCTTAATAGACTTACAGGAGACACGCACAAGTCCTGGCCCTTAAATAATGTAAATTAGGCTACTTTCAAATCCCTCATTAAGACGAGCAACTGAAATTAGTTATGGAATCATTCAAACCACAATCCACTGTATATCACCTTGGGCTTTGTGGTTGAGACTAGAGCAATTAGCCTGGCATCGTGAAAATTGATAAGCCCAATAGGAAATAAACGATTGAAAGAGGAAAAAAGAAGAATCTCTCTACTGATATTATGACCATATTTCCATTCTGTCAGCATGGTGTGGGTTTTAGGAAGAAGGCAGCATGTTTTTTCTTTATTTTGGTAGTTTGTAAACTGGATTACTGGCTAGTCTGTGGCTCAGTGGTAGAGGGCTAGATTGGATTATGGGTATGAAGAGCAAAGCAGCATGGTGGAGAACGGATTACAGCCCTGCTAGAGCTAGTCTCTGGGCATTTACACTTTTATACTTAGTAACAGGGGAAGCAGATTCATGCATCCATGACCGATAAATTTCTCTTACCATTTAAAACACTTGGCCGAATTTCAAGTGGAAACAGATCATCAGAGTTCAGAAAGAAAGCACTGGCTACTGTATTGTGATGACATCAACATTAGTGGTTTGTTTACAGGGTGTAAAAAAAAAAAAAGTGACAGGGTGACCTGTACGTTTCACTTGTTTATAGTGTGTAATAAGCTGTGGTGAAGAAAACCTAAGATGACATCTAAGACAATCTGCAGTTTATACGTGGGATCGAGCCTGTGCTATCATTTCCCATGAATCTGTTTACAACCATCAGCAGCTCTAAACAGAGTTATCAAAAACATCTCATGCAAAAAGATATTCGGCAAGCCATTAGGTGACAGGATGTCGATGTGCCACTTATAACATCTTGACGAAGGCGGTGGAATTGGTCACTGATGAAAGTACCTCAATCTCTCTTGCAGTCATGCTCCATTCCTGTGGCCAGACGCTCGGGCCCCAGAGGACAACAAACGTCAATATGACTCGCCATGTGTGGATTGCGTGCTTGGCAGGATCCGCTATTTATAATCACTTGACACAGTGAACGTGTCCAATGCGGTAATAATTTCGTAATCTCTCTGCTTTGTCAATATTGCAGACTGTGTGTAAGTGCGCGTATGTGCGGCTGATAAAGATGTTTCTGGCCTCTTTGAGACCTTTAGCTTACGACCGGCTTGAATGCAAAGACTTTCTCCGCAATCCAATCTTTCAGAGATTTTGTTGTCCTTGCATTTAAGATCTAATAGATAGCTATTGTTATTTCAAGAATTATCTTCCTTCATTTGTGCTATTTATTGATGGGCTTGCAAATGGCACATACATTTACCATTGATTTAACATATTCAGTTCAGGGGCCAGTTGCATAAACATAGCCTTTATGTTAAGACAGTGTCTTATGATCTAGTAAGACCCACTACACATATGTAGTTAGTCAAGAGGCAGTCAGTCTTTTCAGGATCAGATTAGACCAATCTACGTTTTTATGTAACCGATTCAAAAAGTAATGAACAGTCGTAAAGAAAAAAATGTGATGACTAACATGTAAGACTAGCTAGTCTTAGCGGTTTATGCAACTGGCCCCAGTTTAATCTCTAAACAGCATTTTGTCATAATGTCGACTACTGCAGAAAATAATTTAAACTAATCTATCAATTGAAAAAAAAGCTAAAATTGTGGTTATAGTCTGGCATTTACAATGGAAGTCATCTTCTGGTTTCACAGACAAGGCTTTAGTCCTAGACTAAAATGCATGTTTGAGCCATTTTAACTGAAAGCAACTGGCTCTGACATATCTTAAAACATATCAGCAGGGCCATTGCGAGGGAATTTTGGGCCCCCTGAAAAAACATTGATGTGGGCCCCCAACACCCTCCACTCATATCATATACGGTATATATACTAGGGGTGGCAATGTAGCCTTGTGCCCGTATGTTACCTCAGACAGTGGGTGTCCTTTTCGCACGAAATAAGAGGTGTGTGTGGAGATACAGTAAAAGACAGTAAAAGTGGAGTGCTGCAGGTCACGTCACGTGTAGAAATGGAAAGTGGGAGAGATGGGAAGGGTGGGAAGGCTGCCCGGATTTGGAAGATGCGCCAGCGTCATATAACGGCGGCTTCACACCGCACGCGCAAGCAGTGCGTTGGCAGGGCAGAAGCAGTGCGTATGGAGAGCGGGAGTTGAACCGCGGCTCGTGTATTGCAAATACAGATGAATATTGTCCATTCTGTCACATTTTTCCGGTGTTCTCCTCCGACCCCTGTCTCTCTCGTTTGATTAAGGATGGGCAGCATATATCTGCTGCAAGTACGACCTTGTTCCCTCTGTCCCAAACACACATGCTTATAACATGTTGTATATAAGTAGTTCACATGATAAATGTAACATTAAAGTTAAGATATGCTTCTACTTTTAATAATTTAAACAGGCCTTTGAAGTTTGGGCAAAAAGTTGCTCACGCTGAATTAAAGCCACAGTGCATTGTTCTGATCAATATTGACATGATTAACATGAAACAGGAAACAACTTTTTTTAATACTGTATCCTAAATTGTGGATATTTAAGCTATATATCGTATGCTGAAGTGAATTTCTGGAGTGTTAATGATTAAAAGAAAAAACAACAAGAACCGTACAGAACCGAAAACCGTGACCCTAAAACCGTGATACGAACCGAACCGTGGGTTTTGTGAACCGTGCCACCCCTAATATATATGGTAACGGTAGGCCTATAAGATATAGGCATGGAGGCCCACATCTGGTGCCATGCACCTAATAAGGATTTCTTACAAAATAACTAAACAGACAAATAAATAAATGCAAGTAAAGGTTATTGCTTTTACTTATTTTATAGCCTATACAAAGTTGTATATAAATAGTTTATCAAAGAATGGCATTAGGCGATTAATAACTTTGTTTACAGTCATCAAGCAATTATGCAAGAACAAAAGACAAGAAATTAATAAAATGATAAAATAAACTTTTAAAATAAGCATACCAGCAATATAATAGGCCTATGTCCGTCTGGTGTCTAACAGTTGGGATAAATATTCAGATATGAAAAAGGTTAAAAGTTAAAATAGTTAAAATAAAACTAAAAAGTTTCTCACTGTCTTCATTTTTTTTATGACAATAATGTGCTATTTTGTTAAATAAAGCTAATAAATGTATCCATCAATAGCAGTGAGTTGTAGTGGTGTTTTTTCTTGACAGTAGGTTATTGTTAAAAATATCACATCAGCAGCTGGCAAGTCTGTGACCAGCATATTTTTCTGCATGTTATACAAACCAACAAACTATATAATAGCGGAAAAAGACGGGGACTTTGAGCGCATTCGGCGCACTAATCGTTCGGGCTGTGAGCGCCGCGCAGATATACATAGATGTGACAGTATCGGGCGGCGTCCTATTCCCGCGAAACAACTAAATCGAGCAGCGAAAAGATCAGGGCACGGCATTCATCACATTGACTCCCTACAGTGCTCTAAAACAACGTTTAAAAGAACATCAATGTTAAAGAACATTTTGATAGACTTGAGCAATTTTCCTTGCCTCCCTTTACTTTTCATGACATTACTGGTACCCAGATTTTTTTCCTTACATTTTCAGTCAGTCTCACTCCCACTGTAACGTTATACTTCTAATTTCAACTGTTCTTGGAGCGGCCTAAACTATGATTGGTTCTGTTTACTAGCTGGGGTGGGACTTGCGGTTTTATTTGGTCTCTCTGCTGTTTACCGCTAACTGAGCTGAAATAATTCATAACTATTAGACTAAACCATTTTTTAGGGAGGGGAGACAGAGGAGATTTGGAAAACTTCTTTAACTAAATTGCATGTTTTTGTGGTTATCATTGAACTAGCAGGCATACAAATGTATATACTATAATGATTCATAAGAGTAGGGAAATATATAGCATAACTACTGGATTTAGTGGGCCTCCGGGCAGTGGCGGCCCCTATAATTGTCACCACCTTTCATCCCACTAGCGACGGCCCTGCATATCAGTGGAACTTTTTTGTCTTAAGATGCACATCAGTAATGTTTTTTTTCTAAGGGCACGTTTATAAAAGCTACTTAAATGTCCTAATTGAACTAAGGCTTAATCCAGGCTTAATTTAAGCCCTGTCTGTGAAACCAGGTCTATATGTTAAAGTGAGACGAATGTGATTAAACATTTTTTAATTGATTTTCTTTTTAAAGTTATGCTACAATATTTCCACTCATTTAAAGCAAGAATGCTTCTGCTATTTTTGTCCATACATTGAAAGTCAATGAGGTCCAATGTTATTATGAGACCATTTCAAAACAGTCAGGAAAGTCATACAGGTTTGTAAATGACATTAGGGTAAGTAAATGATGAATGCTCTTTTGTGTGTGTGTGTGTGTGTGTCCCTTTAATGTAAGCATTTTAACAAAAAACTGTAAGTACAAAGTACATGGATTTTACTTAAATTGAAAGTGCCTTACGGTGACTGTAATTTTTGTCTTTAACTTAATAAAGTAAAATTAACAATAAATTATACATTCTTTTCTATGGTAATTGGCATTAAGCCACAAAAACTGGCAATATGATTCAGAACTCAGAACATTCCTATACTTTAGGTCCAGAAATGTACCTGAAATGATGCTATGAAAAGTTTTTGACAGCAAACATTAAACCTTAATTAAACTGTTGTAATACTTACTCGATAGTAATCAGAGCTGTATATGTCTCTGGACATCCCGAAGTCTCCAATTTTCACGAGCAGGCCGTTACCCACAAGGCAGTTGCGGGTAGCCAGGTCACGGTGCACAAAATGCTGAGAGGACAGGTAGACCATGCCTGCCGCTATCTGTGTAGCGATATGAAGCATCTGTGAGAGACCAAGTTCCCCGTTCGACTGCATCGGTTGGCCGTCCACAAGGATCATGGCGTCGGGACCATGGGCTCTAAAAAAAGTGGGAAGAAAGTCATGTTGGTTACACTTGTTAGTCCTGGCAGAATTTGTCCTTTACTGCTGAGCTACGTCCAGGTTTTTGCAATTACTTGCGTTTAGGATCCGAGCAGGGAAAATTGATTATGGATCAATGTAAAAGGGCACAGGGTCGAAATGTTCAAACGCACTGCCTTATTGCTCCATAAAATAATTCCCCCTCTAATCCTTTAATCCTGTAAAGCTGTCTGATTTGAAGTAAGTCAAGGCAAAGAAAGATGTGCTTTGACTTCAACTGTGTGGTGAAATAAAATCACCTATTCAGTTAACTTTTTCGATTTTTCTCTTCACTCAGGGAAAATGATTTTTGTCTGATTGCAGCAGCATTTGCATAAGGTGGCTGTTCAAAAGGGCTCGAATGTAATTTGTGCATCTCTTCTGGTCAGTGCCTCTTCAGCAGCGTGCTCTTCAACTGTATGTTTGAAGAGCTAACAATCAGGGAGCTAACAATCCAAGCGGCAGCTCTGCTTTAGAATGCAGCAGTCTGGTTCTGGAATAAAAAAAGAATCCCATTCATTTTCTCAATAAAGAACTTGAGTTTTAACAACATTTAAAAAGATGTAATGTGTCTAAAGAGGTGATTCTGTAGAAGCCACTGAAGAGTGAAGAGTAGAAAAATATGTATTTAATTGCCAAATTCCCAGTGAAGAACTACAATACCCATAATACCGGTTTACTGATCAGAGAAATTGCTGTTACCATGGAAATGGGAATCCCACCAAAAGTTCTCAGCAGTGACTGTCAGTCTCCCTACACGAAAAAAAAGTAGTATCTATGTTGTGTATATATTTTAATATTGTGCAATAAACTATAGTATATTGCATTTTATATGTACATTGTATATGTTACCATTCAAGTAATTGTTTAAAGACGTTTCTCATGCTTACAAAGGCAGCATTTATTTGATCAAAATACAGTAAAAACTGTAATATTTTGAAATACAGTATATAATTGTTTTCTTTAATATATTTCAAAATGCAATTTATTCCTGTGATGGCACAGTTGAATTTTTAGCATCATTACTCCAGTCTTCAGTGTCACATGATCCTTCAGTTCAGAAAGCATTCTAATAAGCTGAAGAAAAACTAAAAAATCTTATTATTATCAATGTTGAAAACAATTTTTTGTGGGAACCATGATTAAAAATAGCATTTATTCAAAATAGATTTTTAGTATCAAAAAGTATTTATTTAAAAAAATAAAAACATAAAAAAACTGACCCCAAAGGATAACTTTGCAACTACATGTCAACTAACTCTCATTAGAGTATTAGTAGACTGTTAACCAGTGTTGGGTGTAACTAGTTACTAAGAAATTAGTTACTGTAATTTAATTACTTTTCCCTTGAAAAAGTAAAGTAAGGGATTACTCTTTATTTTTGTGTAATTGAATTACAGTTACTTCACATGTAATTGAACTAAATACTGTGGAATTATTTATAATACAATAGTGGAATTAACATCAAAATGTAAAGTCTAACTTTAAAATGCATGTTTTTATCTATCCTTCTCATACTTTGGTCAGTTAATAAGAATAATTTATTGTTTTAGGCCCAGCCCACACAGAGACGCGTTTAGCTGTATACATTACAATTTTGTATCGTATCAGCGTTTCGTCCACACGGATCCGGCATTTTGGGAGCATGAAACCGATATTTTTTTAAACCGGAGTGGATAAATCTGAAAACGACATCCTTGCGTTTTCGTGTGTACAGCCAATCCGTATATTTTGTGAAACAGTGATGTCATCACACCACGTCCCGCGTGGGAAAGACTAGAAAGGGATACAACTACGGGCACTGGGCACATCAATGTTGCGTCATTTAATTACTGTATTTGCATTATTGTAAGGGTAGGTTTAGGGTGTAGGCATTAATAAAACACATCTGGTAAGTAGCAAATTTATTTATTGTTATTTTATTGTGAGATTTTGCCTCACTTCCTACCATCGCTGTACCCCTTCTAGCCACAACTCTTCTTCTCCGGTTTTAGTTTATTTCTGTGGCAGAATTACAGCGGCACACACTGGCCTGATATGTATACTACATCGTTTTGAGTCGTTTTCATTGCTTTCATGTGTACGCAGATATTTCCTGAAACGAGGAAAAAAAAAGAATGGATAGGGAAAGCTCTAGCTTCGTGTGGACAGAGATCAGAGGTCTTAAACCCTGCTCCTGGGGACCCACTGTCCTGCAGAGTTTAGCTCCAACCCTAACCAAAGACAGGTGAAGCTAATCAAGCTCTTCAGGATCACTTAATAATAACTTTGCAGGACAGTGGGTCCCCAGGAGCAGGGTTGAAGACCTCTGTTTTAGATTATGTATTTGAATAAGTAAAAGAGCCATTTCATGTCTATCCTTGAATCACTTACTAGTTGAGGTTGATATAGGATTTAGAAAATAATTATTAATAAGTACTTTTTGGAGAAAGTAATTTGTACAGTAATCTAATTACACTATTGAAGATGTAATTAGTAACTAGTAATTAATAACTTTTTTAGAGTAACTTACCCAACACTGCTGTTAATAGACTGTTGGGTTAGGGTTAGTAGAAAATGTTGACATGTAGTTGCAAAGTATAGTCAGTAGAATGTCTGTTGGGGAGCATCAAAATAAAGTGTAAGCAGATATTAAGCAGACTAATACTCTAATGACTGGTTAACATGTAGTTGCATAGTTGCAAAGTTACTTATAGTTAGGACCTTTTTTTTTTTTTTGCTTGTGCGTCATGAACCTAACAACCAACTCTAAGTTGAATCACAAGTTGGGATTCAACTCAGTTACTTCATGACTTATTCCATCAAAACTTATTCCTGAAGAATATTTTAGAAATGTCTATGGATAAATGAATGGAGCAAGAAAAAGTTTTTGAACCAAGGCTGCTGAAAAACTAGGCAGTACACTGTTGTGCAGTGTTCCCCAAATTATATACACTGACTTGTCTAGTATGCTTTACATGAAGTTCTCGCTAAATCTTTTTAATTCAACACGCATATCATCTGCATGAAGCCTGGAGTTTGCTGCCAAAATCTTTTTGGTGTCCATGAAAATCAACCAGACTTGTATCATTGCAGCTTTTCAAAAAAGAATTTCATCATTTTTTTTTTTTTTTTTTTGAATTGCAAGTCCGGCCATCTGCATAAGTGTAAGAAAAAATTCTCACTACACAAAAGACTAATTTATTATCATCACCCATCTCTTTGCTCCCACAAGACAATCATCTCACTCCAGAACTCGATCTGCCTTTATATTTTCACAGTTCTCCCCTGCAAATTACAATTCGCATGGCCTCAATCCACCTTGCGACGTGCATGCAATGAAGTTCAGTCCTAAACTGCCACTTTGAATCTTAAGGATTTTGTGTTTCAAAACCTAGTGAGCTGTTTCAATATCTAATGCAACATGGGCAGCTGTCTACATAAACTGCATTGTAACCAAACTTCATAATTTATTGATTTTTATCAACCTTATGTGCCTAATACTTGAAATAGTACAATCTGTTCTATCTGTGTTTTTATTTATTTTAAAATATTGTAAGAGAAATAATAGACAATAACAGAACTCAATTAAGTCTCCTGTGCAACCTCTGAGCAATAAAATTGTCCTCTGGCTCCATCCACCATATTAAATGGAAATTTCCATTGCTTGTTGCATGGCATGATTCATTGAATATATCCAATATATTTTGACCAAACTTAGGTATCTTAGGAGCTAGAATAATTTGACTCCCTAAAATTTCAGCCTTTGCTTAGGCTTACCTATAATTCCAACACATATTATTGTATGTCACTTCTTGCATGTTTCGCAACACTTTCAAATCGAAATGTGTCCAGTGAGTGACACTAAAAGTGTTCAGTTTTATCTGAAACAGATAAACGTGAATTTGGCCACGTTTTATTACGCTGGCTGACGTACATAACGTGGCAGTTCAGAAATTAAATGTTTGGTGAGTGGTGCTAAAAGGCCAATGCTCTAGTGCAATTATGTTAACAAAAGCAAATAAGTCTTTGAGATCTTTTATTGTGACTTGTGTTTCACAGAATTCGTTGCTTTCGGCATCACAAGCAGTTCTGTACCAGGTGAGCTACTGAGCATGGTTACTACTTCAGAAAACATGCACATGTGAAGCTAGTTATGTGATGCAAACATCACAATGTATTACCGGTAGTTTGCAAATCATTAGCTATGGTAAAAGTATGTCCCTGTAATCATAATATGTGTGAAAAATAATAAAAGTGGTTGATTTGAGCTGAACCAACATTGAATTGTTTTTGGAGTTTTGCAAAAATATAGATAGAGGCATGAATTTCCAGTAAAAAACATGCTCAATAAAAGCTAGCCAGGTAGGTAGCTAACTGAGTTTTGAGATAAAGCTTGGTTCTTGAGCATGCAGTGTTCTTTGTATAATAGGAAAAATAACTACCTCAGAAACTTATTGAGGTCTCCATGCTTCATGTATTCAAACACCATGATGAGAGGGTCGCCGTCCACACACACGCCGTAGAACGTCACAATGTGCTCGTGCTGGAGGTTGGTGAGAAGCTCAGCCTCCCGCTGAAAGTCTTTTCTGGCAGTCAGGGTTGGATCTTTGAGAGTCTGAGAGACAGAAAGAATGTTTACTCAAGGGGATGTAAAGACGAGAACAAATGCAACGAGGGAGAGTTAGATGCCACGTTTTTACTTAAGTTGTCCTCTAGCCAAGGAGAAATGAGACGGAGGTTAGACTAATATGCCTAATTGCATTTCAGGATGTCTGCCATCAACTGAAATGAGACCAAAATGTACAACAAAAGGCCATAGCATTATTTCTCAAAACAAAAGTGGTTCAGGGACATAACTTGGCATAACAATGTAATGTTTAAGGGGCACGACACACCAAACTGGTGGTCGTCCGTTGACCAACAATGGGCCATCAGTGAGCATCTATTGGGCTAGTTTTAGTAATATAGACCATTATACCTAAGCACACATTTTTGGCCAAAAATGCAGCCAACGTGAGGCGACAACTCTAGTTTTGTCACAAAAAGGCTTTGTCAACGCTAGTTCTTTGACGTAAGCTTTGTGTGTCACAGCCTTAAGAGCGAAGTTCATTGGGGAATGCACAATTTACATTTCAAATAAAATATTAACACAAACAGTAAGATAAATCACACTCTTTGTCTTATTTTGCAGGACATTATTTGCATTTTCATAAACCAGTCTGGCAGAGGTTTAATATTCAGAATATTTGAATGTAGTGTAACAATTTTCAATATTTTGTAATAGTATTTCCTGACACAGCTTACCCCATACACATCTACCATTTTGGGAAATACTTTATTCTTTACCAACATGTCTGATGTATATTTTTCGACCTAGATAAATTTGCTTTGACAGAAAACTTGAGAAATGCGATAACATTTTATAGTACATCTCAGTAATCTGTAGGATGGGTATTCTTACCAAAGTATTTATAGCATGACAACACCATTTCATAGGCGCCCCAAAGCGCTATAGCCTTTTCATTGTGAGTCCTGCTCCTACAGATTAAATAACTTAGCCTGAACAGCACATGATGCAATTTGATTTTAATTACAGAATTCCCCTGATCTCTATGACACAAGCTGAGGGAGACATTGACAGAGAATGGCATATATGACACAGATGGTAAAGCACTCGTTCTGTCAGGGGATGTGTTAGCGCCATGCGGTCAGCACAGTCCTCCCGTGCTGTCTTTCTGTTGCAGCGTTCTGCTGGGGGAACTGACCTGACAGCCCTGGGTTCATAAGATATCCTCATGACACTGGAGCATTTTCACAGTAACTCCAGTTGTCTTTATGATGTAATAGTTTCAATGGGCTCTGGTGAGGCAGTACATTGAATTAGATGAGGAAGTTCAAATGTGGAGAGTGCTTTCCAGTGGTTTAATGATATTATTGGCCTTAAGTCATTCTAGGCCAGTTCTCAAATGGTTTGGCAAAAATCAATTTTGGATTGGACATCAAGTGGAGAACCAACACAAAACAAAAATTGTTTATCATACAAAAGTAAACAAAATGTCCTTTTAAAATAAAGCATTAAAGTACATTAACTGGTTTATTTTTATTTATTTTTTGCATAGTTTTTAAAAATTGTGCTCAACACAAACCATGTTGATCCTTGTTGCAAGTGAAACTATGTTCACTATGAAATAATAATAGTAAAAAAAAGCCAAAAAGTAAAATTTATATAATGCAGATCAATGAGATTTATAACAGTATAGCAGACAACTTACATAAAAGGCATATACATATCAGTATCTCCCACAATGTCTATTTAAAGTGATATTTAATGCTTAGTTTTATGATCAAAGCTCTGTAGTTTTCATTGTGGGAGGCAAAACACAAATTCAATGCAATAAAATGATGATTGAGAGATATACATGAAATACAACAGGATTTTCAGCAGTTTTGACAATTTAGAGGCCTTAAATTGTTTACACGACACCGTTTTCAACTAAAAACAAAACTTTTCATGCGTTTCGCCTTTTCATTTGGGGGCCTGAAAATACAAACATTTGAAAACGGGTTTTTAAGTGCAAGTTTTTGAAAGCGATGCCTTCATTGTCACAGTGTAAACCAGGGGTTTTTAAACTTTATGATGCCAAGGACCCCCAAATACGATGAATCTTTTATGAGGGACCCCCATCCTAATTCCATCTATTTTTATGAAGAAACATTTAAACTGTTAGATAAATTGTGACATTATAAATACAAAATATTGTTTCCAAACTTAATAAATTGGCTATGCTTAATGGTGTATGTATAAACCTGAAGAAGAAAATCTTTCAACTAAAAATTACTTGTATAAGCAACTTTCACAATAAATGTATGTAAGCAGCTTATGTACTGCGTTAAGAATACTGCCTTACAACCCCAGCGAGCAAGATAAAGGGCACTCACTAGAAAGATACAAAGCAAACATATACAGTTCTGAAAAGTACCCTATGTATATGGCAAGAAAGGAGAGAAACATTTAGAAATGAAATATTCGGTAGACTTTATCCATTTTTTTCTTTGCCTTTTTATTCTCTGAAATTTTCTGAGGACCCCTTAGGACCTTCTGTAGGACCGCTGGGGGTTCCCGGACCCCAGTTTGAAACTACAAAAAATGCAAATTTGTGAAAATGGTGATGTCATGCGCATGCGCATTACATGTTCAGTCTATAGGCGCGTAGTCTTTTCTTTACAAAATAACATTGTCGATGCTAACTACTGGACTGGCATGAATAATACAGCGTTTTTAATTGTTTTTTGCGGATCCGTCTGAATGGGATCATTTTTGACAGCGTTGTCATCTGTATGCAAAAAAACGCAAAGGAAAAACTTTTCTGTTTTTAGTACATAGTACTAACATACACTTAGAGAAGTCAAGTGTGATACAGTAGGCTTTATGGGGTTAAATATGGGGTTAAAAATGAAGTGAGTCACTTGTAAGTGTTTCAGTGTTTTTCTACATCCTATGCACAATTAAATAGTTGCAATTTGCTATTTGCATCTTTCTTTTTCTTTTCTTTTTTACCACAAAAATGCCATTCACAATTATTTTGGATTAAATAAGAAAAAGATTGATTTAATCTACTGGTGCTTGATTTTATTTGAGAACTGACTGGATTGTCAAAAATGGGTGTGACAAAACCTAGTTGAAAGTACAGCTGTTTCAAAGAAAAAAGTTTTACATTTTGATCAAAGATTTCAAAGGCAACCTTTTTTTTTTTTTTTTTTTTGATGATGATGATGATGATGATGATGATGATAAATTGTGTGCAATAGTCGAGAAAAGTGCATTTACTTTCATAATGCACATTCCTGGTAATGGAATATAGTGCACAGGTGAAGTGAATCTATTCTGAGAGAAGTCAAAGCAAAGCACAGCCAGAAGAAGGTGCTTTTAACTGCAAAATCATGCCTCACCTTCACAGCCACCAGCATCTTATCTTTGGTGGGGCTGAGGTTGTAACATTCAGCCAGAAACACCTTGCCAAAAGCTCCCTCGCCAAGCTCCCTCTTCAGAACAATGTCCCTCCGTTTAATATGCTGAACATCTGAAAGAGAAATACAAAAAGAGAAAGAAAACCATAATGGTTATTAAAGTTTTGTGTCAGGGTCATCAGTTCACAGTAGTGCAGCAATATGAACATGGATTTCGAAAGAATACTGCTTTAAAGAAATGGTCACCTCAACCTGCTTGAGGTGCGAGAGCAAACCGCATTGGTTCTTGCAGAAGCTCAAGCGCTGAAAGCCTGAATTAAATCTGTTCATCATATAAAGTGATCGTGTCTAAGTGTCAGTTGCTTGGACTGTCAGTGGAGGGACAGAAATCTCATAGAGTTCATTAAAATCTTTATTTGTGTTTCAAAGATGAACAGGTCTTACGGGTTTGGAATGACATGAGGGTGAGTAAATGATAAAATAATTTTTGGGGGAACTAACCCTTTAAACTTTATTTTATTTGAGTTTTTCATCTAATATCTATTTTACTTTTGCTTAATTTCAATTAAAAACATTTTTAATAATTTTAGTTAACCATAACAACACTGGGAATTCAAAAATAACATTCACTCACTCTCATGTCATTCCAAACCTGTATGCTATTATCATCACAAAAAGGACACACAAAGCTATGTTGTATGGCAGAATGGGGATATAGCATGAATAGTGTGGACTTGTGGTTCTTTTATTGAGTATTTTTGTAGGTGTGATCACTATGAATTGTTGTACAGTATGTCTTGTTTTTCAGGGTTGGGAATTATTATTATTATTATTATTATTATTATTATTTAAAAAAAAAAAGCACTGTCAGAGATTCTCATCAACTTCTATAATATATGATCAAACAATGATGAGAAAGATCCAGGCATACAATTATCCCAATAATATCATCATGAGAGACAATGTCCCTTGGGAACAGGTGGCAAAAATGAGGACGGAAAACAGAGCCAAATGAAATATGAGTGACAGGTTATCTGTATGCGCCCGTTGTGCATGTTGTTTACGCGTACGTGTACAAGTGTAAATAAAGGCTTCAATCGTGAGTTGTTCGCATTGTGTAAAAGGTCAGTTCCCGTGCAGATGGTGTTCTAGAATTGCTGCTCACAGTCACAGCTGGATATTTTCAGCATGTTTTTTTGTCTCCTCTGAGTTCTCTTTTTCAAAACAAAACGAGTGATGCAAATGAGAGTCAATTGTAAAAGGTCTCTTTTTGCCATCTGTTGGGAACTCACCTGGGACTTGTAATGCTTTGCCATCAATGCTCATTGTCATTTCCAATTATTTGCGTGAATTTAAAGTAGCTTATAAAAGCAAAAGTGCTCAACCACAAAAAGGCACGAAAAAAGACTCTAAAGACAACAAAAATGTCTTTTTTTTCTATATCTAATTCTTTAAATTCAAATAAACACATCTACTCAGTGGCCTATGCCTAATGCTTCATTAATAAAGGTGAAGATCTACATAGATATAGGTTTCTGAATGAATTACAAAGGCAAGATTTTTATTTTTTATTTTTTGTAGGCCTGGCCTACCTGCATAATTGTTTACTTACCTTCTTTTTTATATAGGCTACTCATTTAGCCTATTTAATAATTTAGCCCGTAATTTTAAATAATTTTAACTAATAATTGTATTATCACAGGAGATGACGTGCTCGACATGTGAATAATTGTTTGTCCATCATTTTGCGACCAACTTGTGATTAAAGAACACCACGACGTTACACTATTTAAAATATTTGCATCTTAAACCATGAGAGCAAGCCAGTGGATATCGTATCGCAATGTGCAAACTTTGCTGTTATGCTGGTGAAGAAGTCTCAAAATCCAGTCAATTAGGTTATTCACCACAGAAACTGAAAGTAAAACCTAGCCGAGTTTATGCCATCTGACGCTGCATTAACGGCGCATATTCTCTTAGAGACGATGAGAGATTAATCTAATTCATTTTCTTAATATTTCACTTGTGGCCCATGGTGAAAAAAATTGTATTTTTGTGAGTCGAGAACCAGCGTGTCGGTTATGGGTTGATGCGCTGTGAAATTGCGGGGGCAAATTAATTGTAATATTAATTTAATAATAAAAGTAGCCTAATTATAATAACAATAATGTGCCTTATGTGTTTTATATTAATTCCTTTGGCACCATAAGGAATAAACTGAGAAGGCTCACTATGTTTGTGCTCCGCGCCAGTGGACACGCACCATTATGAATGGCTGTGTGCATTTTACGTTCACTTTAGAATTAGCGCCAATTCGGGGGCGACTTATAGGAGCTGACTGCTCATATCGGGAAACTCTGTGACTACAATAAATATGGCCCCCCTCTAATGCAGTCCATGACAGAAACCATAGACTATTATTCAACACATGATGTAAACATATATTGAATAACCTGCTACATGCTGTCAGATCATTCTTGTAAAAAAATTGCTCAAATGATTTTTTTCCTACTGCATGACCTTGTAGATGTTGCTTAGGTGAAGCCACACACAAGAGATATTGTGAATTTATATTATATTTGTGTCATTAGATCATAACTGCCATTCTGAGTCAAAGCAGCGTGCTTTGCAATAAAAGCGTAAGTAGCCCCGTACTTATCCTGTTTTCATAAATCAGCATGTTCTGGGTAAACACACTGAACAAAATTATAAACGCAATGTAATGTGTGTATGTAATGCATTAATATAATGCCTTTTAATGCACATCAACTGAATGTTCTTTTCATATAGTTGTAACCAGAGTTAATATATTTACATTTACGCATTTGGCAGACGCTTTTATCCAAAGCGACTTACATTGTATTCAAGGTACACATTTTTAAATTCAAGGTACACATTTTTTAAATAAAACCCATTGCAATCAAATAGGGTTTTATAATTACAATTATAATTAAAAAAAAATATATATATATATGATGCTTTATAATATGGATAATTAATACTTTTGTAAGACATATCGGTTTCAAGTTAAGTAAACTGGCACTGAAACAGCTTGACAAGCAAGATTATATTCAGTGTAACACTTTGTCATAAGGGCTACAAAATCGTACTGACACTTGAGCCACTGACAGACATCTTGTATCAGGTGCTACTATCATTATTAAAGCTCAGAGACTCAAGCAGCAAGGACCCAGCAGACTGAAGCAGAATCAGGTCAAGTCTGGAGCACTTTCCTGTCCCCAAAAACCTAATTTATATTCACTCTGTTCTTTCATTAAGTGGTCCGCTGGGTTTGTCCCGTCCTCTAAGCGAACAATTACATGTGCACCTGCCGTAGGAGTTTGGGATGGGTTAACTTAACCTTCAGCTTCCTACCCAACCGGCAAGTCCCGCTCCCCCCGACAACCTATTTACCCTGATCCTGTTGTGGAAAGCCTCTGAATTAAAAAGGCAATATCCTGAGACTCACTGTCATTTATTTATTCCTCATCCTGACTGAATATGTATCAAACCCTGAGGGCTCAAATTAGGAAAGACACACAGGCAAGTTTGTTTTCAGCAGTAAAACTCTATGATTAGAAATAGTGCTGTTCATCAAGATTGGTCAATTAAACGGGTCCTATTATGCCCATTTTTACAAGATGCAAAATAAGTCTCTGATGTCCCCAGAGTGTGTATGTGAAGTTTCAGCTCAAAATGCATGTTAAAATTTTCACTTTTTGAGGCTCGTTGCACATGCAAATGAGCTGCTGCTTCTGTGTGTAGGTACATTGCTGTCACTGGGGCGGTACCCTAAGGTTCAAAACCGAAAAGGTACTAATATGTACCTTTTAAGGTACTAATGTGTACCATATCAGTGTGAGTAAGGTACGAAGATGTACCTTTTCACTTTTGTACCTTAGGGTACCGTGCCAGTGACAGCACTGTACCTTTTTTACTGCGAGTACATTTGTTGTGTGTTCCCAGGGCCAGGGTTTATGTAGATTTTAGGGTTTGTGATGTCACCAACCCAGGAAGAAGCTCATCGAAGCCCATATTTACATATTCACAATTTGACCAGTAACTGGAGGTTAACCAATCAGCATACCATTAGAAGTAAATTGAGAATGTCTTCCTCAATTTGAATATAGGAAAAACAAGATGCAGAACATTTTAATTTAAGAAAGCAAAACTGAAATAAACTGAAATTTATGAATGCTATTAATGTGGTTTTCAACCAAAAAAAAGAATGCATAAATAAAAAAAAAAGAAATGCTCAAAAATATCTATTCACAAATAGTGATCGATATAGTGGGCTGATATTTGCGTTTTTTACGTGTATTGATTGGCTGATACAGGGCTGCTGCGTTCGCTGATAGTTTTTTCCCGTCATTATTTACAGACAGGCGCCCACAGGTAGCTCTGTGTTGCTGGAGACGCTGCAGTTCATGCACTGCCCTTCCCCCACTAGCAGAGTGCTGGAAACTGCTCTTCAAGACAACGCTGTCTTTTATCTGTTTGACTTAGCTGAAATATTGCCACGCACTTTGAAAGTGGAAACTAGTGTTGTCAAAAATATAGATATATCGATATGTATCGATACTGAAATATCTAAAACGATTCCAATACTCCTTTCTGCAGTATCCCAGCTGCGCTTTCTTGCTCTCCTGTCCGACAGGGACATGCACCGCCTCTCATTCACTCCGGTTAGATGGTGCTTGTGTGACCGAGTCTGAATTTCGGTGCGGGATTGCGTATAATTCCAGTCATTCACGCAGACTTCATGCTCACATCCGACGCGCACACACATAATAAAGCCGCCGGTGAAATACAAGCGCCAAATTTAACTATTTTTTGAGGCTTATTTATGGTCAAATACACTCAAAAATAATGTCACAATGGCCATCTTGTTGAGTATTAACGTAAAGACAGTCGTAAACCGTTCAGGAAGAACGTGTAACAGGAACAGTGTTTTGGATCAGTGCGTGCGTCAGCTCTTAAAGGGACAGGCAGCCTAATAAACGTGCCACTCTCTATGTTGTTAATGTTACTCAAATAAAAAAAGACCAGGAAAAAAATCACTTACTGCTCTTAATAATCTGCATTTCATTTTTACAATGAAGATTATCCAATGTTATTTTAAATTTGATTACTGTTTCTTTATTCAGTTTCTTACCTCAATACCTGAAAAAATAAAAACAGTCTATTTGATTTGTATCTCTATTCTATTGTATTTATTTGTGCTATTGCTAGTCATTTGTTTATTTGTTCTTATTTTATTACAGTTTACTTTTTTTAATTCAATTTATCATTTGAAATCAAGCTTCCTTGTGCTATGTGTAAGCTATTGCAACAAAATTACCCCATTGTTAAAAACAACAGAGAAAAACTAAAAACATTGAGTTAGCAAATATTTGTGAAATAATTGTCATGGCAATTGATCAACATTTATATATGAAAATATATAACAATAAATTTTCCTTTTTTTATTTGAGACTTGTAACATTTGTTATCATCATGATCATTGTGTCATTTTTATGATGTAAATTGAAGGAGCAAAAGCAGTATCGGCTCCAAATATTGGCTCAAGAAAATCGGCAGCCCGTATCGGTCATCGGCTAAGGCTGATGAAAAAAAAAAAAACGGTATCGGCATCGGCACTAAAAAATCCATATTGGTCGATCCCTATTCACAAATATAGCTAATCAGTTGTTATCAAGCACCTGGTTTGTGTTAGTGTCCACTTTCATTGAACTTCAAATGAGGTTGGATTAGATGGTAGCCCAATTATGGGCAGTAACAATAGATCAGTTGAATCAGAATCTTTGTGAAGCTGTGCACATTCAGAGCTCCATTAAACCTGGCCTGCATTCATTTACAATGCCCTTTTTCTGAGCGGATGCCTTTGTCCTCTCACTCTTTAGGCTGATAAATTCAGCTTGTCATCAAATGTTACCTTGAAACAATGCAATCGAAGTAATTGTGTCCAGAACAATAAAGGTGTACACAGGAGACATCGGCATAGACATATCTTCTCCAGATGTCCTGAGCAGTTCAATGTGAACAGGACTCAAAACACGGTCACTGCAGGATTCAAATATCAGCAGCCATTGCCGCTAATCTGATGAAGCGGGAGAAATGGACGGATATTGCAGGAGTACGATAAAACAATTGCTCTTCTCAACTGTATCTTTGAGACAGGTTATTTAAAATGGAAGGTCATTCTGTTCACTCTCGCATATATAATTGCAGTTTTGCACTTGCTACAAATTCATATGTGACAGCTTTAACTTCCAACATATTAAGCTATAGCTATGTAGGCTAATGTGTTTATCATTTGTGATCTTGTGTTTTAATTGAGGGACATGATGTGACAAACTGATAAATATATCTGCAATGGACAGTCAGAATCTTGTATCTATAGCCTTTGTAATCACAAGAGCTCATTGTAAATGCTGGTGCACTCACTTCCTCTAGGAACAGTGTTACCTGAATAATTATCTTCAGTCTATTGCATGTGATCCAGCTGCTGTATTTCCCATGACTTAAGCCAGAAA
The DNA here is from genome assembly GCA_018749465.1 of Paracanthobrama guichenoti. Taxonomy (NCBI): domain Eukaryota; kingdom Metazoa; phylum Chordata; class Actinopteri; order Cypriniformes; family Gobionidae; genus Paracanthobrama; species Paracanthobrama guichenoti. The sequence goes on along the minus strand of CM031949.1, from coordinate 6,884,790 downwards.
TCCCAGCAGCAAATATTTCATTATTAAAGGGGTCATGGCATGAGAAATCAAATTTGCCTTTATCTTTTGACATTAAAAGGTCTATATCTCATCTCCTATCTTAAAACATCCTCCTCATTATAAAGCAAAGCATTTATTTAATCAAGCTCCAAAGACAGCTCGTTTTGATATTGTTGGATCTGTGAAGTCACACAGTTAAATACATTTGCATATGATCGCACCATAGGCCCCGCCCACTGGCATTCAGTCACTTAAAGGTGCATTGTGTAATATTTAGGAGGATCTATTGACAGAAATGCAATATAATATACATAACTATGTTTTCAATGGTGTATATGAACCTTACATAATGAACCGTTATGTTTTTATTACCTTAGAATGAGCCATTTCTATCTACATACACTGCGGGTCCCCTTACAGTGAAGTCACCATTTTCCACGATGAACAACCTCAATGAACATTTAAAATAATAAAAAATGTCATGACCCCTTTAACAATATTGTAAATTAAAGGAACATATCATGGAAAACAATTTGCCTAGCTCTTTTTAAATAAATGTATGTGTTGTGATCTTCATGGAAAAACACAAAGTGAACAAATTGGATCTTGGATATACACTGTAAAAAATTTCAGGCCACTCCAATTTAAAATTTTCTAGTGACTGGTCACATCTAAATTTTTCAGTTGGCCAAATTGAATATCTGTGAATTGATACACTGTCAGAAAAAAAGGTACATTGCTGTCACTGGGGCGGTACGCTAAGGTACAACAAAACTGAAAAGGTACTAATATGTACCTTTTAAGGTACTAATACACGCTCTTAAAGTACTGATATGTACCTTTTAAGGTACTAATATGTACCATTTAGGGGTGAGTGAGGTACAAAGATTAACTTTTACCCTTAACTTTTGTACCTTAGCGTGCATCGCCCCAGTGACAGCACTGTACCTTTTTTCTGAGAGTGTATAATTTAATTCACAGAAATTCAATTTGGCCAACTAAAAAATGTAGCTGTGACCACACCTGAGATGCTGTGTAGATCAGGAATGAAGTCATGTTGGTTTGAAAAGGGAAGTAAGTAAATGCAGCAGAACTCAATTGTAATTGCAAAATAGCTTTTGTGAGTCTGTGATCTTATGGATTCCTGAAAAGTCAGCATGTCATGGCTCAAGGGACTTGCTTACGTGCAATCGTGCAACAGCTTCCTTTTAAATAATCCTACTGCAGAAGTCTACAAGTAAAACCGTAATCATGCAAGTAAAATTTTGAATGTCAAAATTGTTGTATGAATAAAACTCTAAGGGGAATTTCACAAAAACATATCCGTCACATTTCACACAAAAATTATAACATAAAAAGAATTAAGATGAGTTCTTGTGTATTTCCCATTATTAGATTCGCTTTACTGTATAACACTAAAACAACACAATACAAATATATGAATTAAAACATGAAATATAAAATATTACTGTGTGTAAATAATATATTTAAATATTTAAAAATAATGAATAAAATATAATTATTTTAGATATTATAAATATTATAATGACAAATTTGATAAATATCTCAATGGAAAAAGTCTTAACACTTCTAAAATAGTCTGTATTGTTTACGCTATGCATATTATTTCTCATGGACCTCTGGATTATTTCATTATTGCCTATTCTTTATGGATTTGGATTGTGATTAGTCATGTCTACAAATGTAAACTCAGTATATTAACTGGGTGAAACTGGTCTGATACGCATCGCTCTACTATTTTATGTTCTCTCTCTATAAAAAAGCATGAGCTGAACCTTGGACCATTTTTATAAGGTGTATCTTTATATAAATGATTCAGCTCACTACAGCTAACACATAAAGTGCCTTCTAGTTGCTCAAAGCCTGAGAAGTAAAAATATACCCTCTCTTAAGCAGCTAACTGTCATTTAAATATCACACACTCATCAGATATGGGCACGGCCATGATGGTTATGTATCTACAGCCATAAAGATTTTATGCCATCCATTATGCATAAAGAGTTAATTTATTCATGAGGGCAAAATGTGATTGTCCTCTGCCTTTTGGATTCCTTTTCATAGCCATCAGTGCACCCTGTGAATAGACCACTGTTTTGTGCCTGGAATATAAATAGACTGTGTGTGTTGATGTGTGCAAGTCTGTGTCCCCATATATATATGATACTACGTGCCATAAATCAGTCAGCCCCCCTTTTAACCTCTAAATTTGGCTAACAAAAACACTTATGTAAAGTGACAAGTATATTTGTTCCAATTAATTACATTAAAGGTCTAAACTAAGACACCATTTGCTCAAGAAAAGTAATTGTCAATGCGGAAGTCTTCGGTCACAACGGGCCCCAAAAATAGCAAATAAATATATAAATGATCTCATAAATCTTAGCAGGAGCGCTGTGTATTCATTCATGGCCATTTATACAAACAATGGAGTTGGCATTTGTTCCCATGCAATCTGAAATAAGTGCAAGCTCATGGTATCCAAAAGTCCTGTATTTTTAACATTATTGTGCTTATTTAAACATCTTCATAGTGACCCATATACTGCACTATATTATGAGGATACACTGCAGGCTAATTAAAAAGGTCAAGAGTAGCAGTTCTTTCATAAACACAGCTATTATTAAAAATATTCATTTTGAAATATGTAATACTGTTTGTGGCCATGAGACAGTATTTAACTTTTTTTATCATGTAAAATTCATTTAAAGTCAAATCGAAATGGTTTCATAAACATTTTCCGTTATGTATTTCTGAGAGAAACAGTATAAATAAAAAAATTAAAATAAAAAAGGGCGAGATTTTATTTTATTTTATCTTTTATTTTATTTGATTTTGAAAAGTGGATATTCCAAACCACAGCTGAAATAACTGTAGATGAATCATACTGTAAGATCGGGAACAGTATTAATACACTACCGTTCAAAGGTTTGGGGTCAGTTTTATGCTCACCAAGGCTGCATTTATTTGATCCAAAATACAATCCTTCAGAAATCATTCTAATATGCTGATTTGCTGAATTTCTTATTATCATCAATGTTGAAACAGTTGTGCTGCTTAATATTTTTAAGAGAAGCCGTGATATATTCTTTTCGATTATTCGATCAATAGAAAGTTCAAAAGAACAGCATTTATATGAAATAAAAACCTTTTTAACATTATATATTCCTTTACTATCGCTTCTGATCAAATTAATGTATCCTTATGGAATAAAAATATTAAAGGAATAGTTCACTCAAAAATGAAAATTATCCCATAATTTACTCACCGTCAAGCCATCCTTGGTGTATATGACTTTCTTCTTTCACCCAAACACAATCAGAGTTATATTAAAAAATATCCTGGCTCTTCCCACCTCCAAAAAAGCTGAAGCTCCAAAAAGCACATAATAAATGCCTTCTGAAGCGAAGCGATGGGTTTTTGTAAGAAAAATATCAATACTTAAAGCTTTATAAGCTATAATCACTGGCTTCCGGCAACGGCCGCACACACGTTCATGTTCAAATTCCGGCAGAAGGGTGATCTTTGACCTGACGTATAAAACGTCGGGCATAGCGTAAGCTTGGGCGAGAATTGACAAACACGGAAGCACAGAGGATAGACCGAAACAAAAGCCGGTCATGAATTAGGAGTCTAAAATTAGAAGTTTTAAAGAAAAATGTTGGAGTATTTCGATAAAGAAGAGGAGTCAGATGTCGAGTCATATGTCGGGTCAGAGGTCACCCTTCCGCCAGAACACGAATCTCTTGTAAACGCGCATACGGCCATTGCCGGAAGCCAGTGAGTATAGTTTATAAAGTTTTAAATATGGATATTTTTCTTAGTAAAACCCATCGCTTCAGAAGGCATTCATTAATCCAGTGGAATCATATGGATTACTTTTATGATGGACGGATGCACTTTTTGGAACTTCAAAAACTTGGACTTAGAAAGTTAGGACTAATTCTGATTGTGTTCGGCTGAAAGAAGAATGTCAAATATATCTAGGATGGCTTGAGAGTGAGTAAATTATGAGATCATTTTAATTTTTGGGTGAACTATTCATTTAATTTCTTTATTTAAAAAAATATATCTTTCTGACCCCAAACATTTTAATGGTTGTATAAATAGGGTCAAATTTGAATTCGCATACACTTTGAATTGTATTTTTAGAACCAAGCACACTGAAATGAATCACATCATCAAGTAGTGAGACGTGTACTCACAGGTGGTTGGCTTGTTGCAATTGTGTCCATGTCGAAAGTACTGCGGGTTCTCGATGACAGGAATACGACTCATACCGATTACGACGGCGTCAGGTCCTGCATCGAGAGAGCAGGGTGTGACGATACCATGGTTGACATGATGAAGAGGGCTTGCAGAGTCTTCCTCCCCGCTGATGACTGCCACTGGACCTGTAAAACAAGCACAAAGTAATGATAAATGTACAATCAGTGTGAATGTTACAGAGAAGCAGATCCAAATCGGTCTTTGTAAAGAACCAAAAAAAAACATTATACTCTAATCATCAGCTAAACAGAATGACTAAACAACCATCGGCTCATCTCATAACATAAAATAAAGCCTTTGGAGTGACTTCACAAGACTACAAAGACATCTAAACACTTTCATCAACTTTGCATTTGTATTCATTGTGAAATTGACAGTGGTTTAAAATCATCTGAAATTTGCCACCTGGGAGAGAAAACCATTGAGCTGAATTGAAGAATTAGGAAACTGCCGGTAAACATACAATTTTCAAGAACACTACTCAAAACACTACTTCTCGAAAACACTCAGGGGACCAGTTTGAACATGGGCAACCAAGCAAATCATCAATACAGAGTGACTAAAGTATACTGCACATTGGTCTCAAATGTTTAAGCATTTTTCAAACACAAAGACAAATATCTGTAAACCCACCTAATGAGCATTATTTCACTGAATTCATTCCAGGCTGAGCACTTGTCAGTTAATACTTGATGTGAAATTCTGTTATTCTAATTAATCCTACTTGTCAGAATACCTGGAATACTTCAAATCTAATGAAAATCTCAAAAGCATAACCTAGTGAGCTGCCTTGCTGTCTGCAGGAATGAGTGCTAAAACGCAGAAATCTCTTGAACTTCCGTTTCCATGCTGAAGTAAAAAATAAAAAAAATAAAAATGTATGGCTTTTGGCTAAATGCCTGAAATAAGGTCTTAAAATGAATAAATAAATCTGAGGCTGTTGGGGACGTTAAACATAATCACGCTCTTGCAAACTATTCTAACTCAAACTTTTAGATTTTAAATAGAGAGAGCCAGAGTTGTCGGATGCTTAGTGTTTGTGACACCCTAAGTCTTCATGGTGTAGCTTTATAGCCTAACTTTAGCTTATTTCTTCTGGCTATTTGTATTTAGGCTTTAAAATCCATAAAAGTTGTGTAAAATTGTCAAGATTATCTTGATGAACAAATTCAATTTATAAGTATCATAAACTTTTTTTGGTCACAGAACTTGTTTTCAGCAATAACCCCAAGACAATGAAAAATACTATTGGCTTTTTGTCAAGGGAACCTGGGTGATGCAAACTTCCGGATTGGCCTACAAAACTATGTCAGCCCTATAGGATTCTTTATGCACAAACACATAAAAAGACACAAGATAAAATTGGATAAAATAGTCATTTTTTTATATAAGATTGAGATTTATCTCCACTAGTCATCTTGGACTAGTTTTCACTTAGCTAGTCAGAATGCATTCTGACTGAAGCGGTCTTTGTTTTCATTAGTTCAAAGTTACTGTTTAATGTAAAAGAATGTAATTAATTTGACAGTCAAATTTTCTAAGAACTCTGTTTTACTCCAAAAATCTTATAGTGGCAGTAATTTCTTAATTTTGGGTCAGGAGTTATGTCAATACCTTTAATCTGAGACTCGGCCACATCCATTGAGGAAAAAACTCCTGTACAGTCATCATGTTTCGCTTTACTAAACAACGTCCCTCAGGGCTCCCTCAGTGTGCACATTTGGAGAAATATTATCAGAATTTTACTTCAAATTTCGATATAATATTTATTCAATTTTTATCCAGAATCTCAGCAAAAGTAGTAGGTCATCCAGGGACTTTTCGCCTACTGTTTTTTTGAATACTGTGTTTTCAGACATACCACTTTTTGGTGCAATTTTTCGTGTGTCATATATACGATTACATACGGTGCACTCGTATTACTATGAATGGGAGAAAGTGCAATATGGCGGAGTAAGTCCCACCTTCTAAGTCAAAGAGGTAATCGGTGAAATCATTAGAAGCTCCGGTTGCTATAAGAGAACAGTCTTTGTTCTGACTGTATATAGGTTTTTGTCATGATTTGAGCATTTAGAATCAGAATTTGTGAGACAGTTGTTGTCAGATTTCATTGGTGATTTCAAATATGAAATTTAATTGTAAGCTTGGTGAACAACTTTGGGGAATTTGATGGTTCCCCATTCAAAGAGATAGGAGCTGCAGTTGCATGACTGAAATAGCTGTCCGAGGGGCATTTCAAAGATGGCTGGCTAACAGGTTAAAATGATTTCTATGAAGGCAACTCAATAGGTTTTGGAACCGAGCTTGTCACAGGTTGAATTCAACAGGTTAATATAGAAATAATAGATTTCTATATTAACTTCAAATCTCACCAACTCTTGTGTCAGTAGCAGTTGAAGAGACCTGAAAATGTGTGTTTTTTTTTTTTTCTCACCTTGACTGTCTCAGGGTTATGGAGCATTGCCCAGACTTGCTAGGTGTAACCCCCACAAATACAACCGTAGGTGCAAGGTGTGTGAAGGCTTGCCATAACAGCAGACTCAAAGTGACATGCACAAGTAACATGGTTTGTTTATTTGTATTATGCTTTTACTTGGGCTAAACTCTTATAAGGCTTAAGTTTTAAGCCTTAGTACTTGTTTGTTTTAAAGACAACTTTCCTAATTGTTTGACCACTATAGTTTCTTATGTGCAAAAAAAATTGTGACTCATTGTGTACACTAGCTCATGTAGTGACAAAACACGCAGATTAAAGTAAACACACCCCATGAACAGAACCACACATCTTTGTGTTTGACATTTAGGGTCCTAGTGAGAAATTGCTGCTTCTTGGCTCAAAGTAAATCTGAGAGTTCGATTTTAAACATTTCACTGTAACTCTTGGTGTTCCCAGTCAAATCTCACTCTGAGGGATACAGAACACCGTTATTGATGGTCCTTCACGCAGTAGGCTATGGAAAATGTATGACTCCTCCATTGGGCCGATCATTTATTTGGTTTATGACTCTTTGCGAGACAAGCAGGAGCATATTTTATTCAACAAGAATGCTAAACATACCTCATCATATAAGCTTATTTTGTCTTAGACACTGATGTTAATGGGCTAAATCTCACAAAACATCAAGATCACATTTTGCTCTTAAAAATAAATATGTACTTTAAATATTTATTTATTACATTAAGAAAATTAAGCACATTTTAAGACCACTTACAATTTTTGTGACATTATTTTCTAGGGGTGTGACGAGATTTCTCGTCGAGGTGAAAAGCTGTCTCGCGTCATATTTTCATGACGGAGTGTGAGGGTGAAGTTAGGATAGAATATGCCAATGCTACGTTCACATTACGCCTCCACTCTAGTTTTGCTTTTAATAGAAATAAAAACAATTGAATTCAGGTGGATAATCATAACAGTCGCTTCAATTCCATCAGCTCATTCAACACGAGCTGTTTGAGTCGTGCATATTGCACAGCACTGATCACTTGATGTGAAGACTTGTGTGTCATGAGTGTGTGTTACGTGTTAGTGAAGCATTGAGTGTGTGTTACGAGTGTGTGTTACATGTTAGTGGACTAGACCTTGGCGGAGGATTCGTTGCGCAGCAGAAGACTTGTATCTTAAAATGCTCTCCCTTTTCACGGAGTACGCACGATCGCGAAGGTGAAAGTAAATGGGGTCGCGCATTCAAATGTGATTTATGTTACCGCTGTTTGAAAGCGACTCCCTGAGGCATGCGAATATCTCCCAATATAAAAGCTATCTAGTTGTAACCATCTCTTAGCTCTGTATCATGCTTGAAGAAAAATGTGGTCTCTTTGCACTTTGAATATTGAGCACTTTGATTATAGTTATTGTTTGCACTTAATATCTATGATCAGTTTGTGGGAAGGAGTTCAGTTACGAGGTCAAAAGAAGCTCAAGTGCAGTTCTAAGGTCTGAAGAGACGATCATAGAGTTTTTGGCAAAACCTGTACAGTGCTTGTTGTCTTTTACTGTATATGATAACTCATACTCAGAAAGTAGAACTGAAATGACAAGGTGAAGAGTTAAAACATTTCAAATGCACCTGCAAACAATTTTTCTAGTCATGTATTTCATCATTGAGGATTTCTTAAAAAATACTATGTAAAAATCTTGTCTCGTCTCGTTCTCGTGAACCCAATCTCATGTCTCGTCTCGTCTCATGAGATAAGTGTCTCATCACACCCCTATTATTTTCACAACAATTTGTCAAATTTATATTTGCCCATAGGGGGATATGGTGAAGAAAAAAATTTGAGATAGGAGGAAAAATAAGTCGTCAATGCTTTTGCGTTCTCTCGCAAATGTTTTGCGTTCCCCTGAGAAACTTTGGGCTTGGTCACAAGACCTTTGCGTTCCCTCAACAACAACAACAACAACAAAAAATGTTGTGCAAAAACATTGCCAAATCATTTTTCATCCCATCTCATTTTTTTTTTTTTTTTTCCTTACAACAATTATTTAAACAGTTCTTCTTCAAACAATTATTCTCAGTGGTAACTTTCATTAGTACATAGCCTAAAATTAGAATGAATTAAATTCAAATACAACAAATGTGAATACTAAATACTAAATAAATCATTTTTCATATTAATGATTAAAAGAATTTTGGGAGAAATGTGATTAATTGTCATAAAAATAAAAACCTTAATGGTCTTTAAAAAGGCTTAACATACAAATGAATGGAATGAATCGTTGTCATGTGAAACACAAAAGAATCATGAATCATGAAGTTGTCTTTGTATAGTACAACCACGTCAGTTCTCAAACAATATGTAAACAATGGTAAACAAAAATAAGTTACAGTTCCAGAATGTTCTCAACCTAATGGTCAAAAACATTCTGCAAACTGTACTGAAGAGACTGAAAACCAGAATCGACTAACTCGAAAAACAAAAACTACAACTCAACCAAGGTTCCATGTACATTAGAAAAGCTAAGCAAGCACCATACAAGCATTGGCTCAGCTTGATTCCTGGTCTACACTAGCACACAATCTCCTGAACTGAACTGTAATGAAAAAATAAAGAGCCACTTTCATCAGTCAGACACCAACCAGTTAAACAGAGGGAGGTGGGAGGAAAAATTGATAACGTTGCATCATCCTGGCAGTCGGTGGTGGGCCACGATTCAGCAGATACCATTAAATATTTATCTTTTATTACAGAGTCGCAGGGAGCATGTAGAAACATGTGATCATTCAGATACTGACAGTAAGACTGCTATCGATCAGGCTATGTTGCGGCCCCATGACTTCACTGATCCAACAGTGATCCAACAGAGAACTCTGTTCGACAAGCCATATTCAAAACACGCAATGGCAAGCCCAGATGCAGCGAAAATAGATTTGGACTGTTCAGTGCTAGTGCTGTAGTTCATACTGTACTCAAATGAGCAGATGCTACAGGCTTCATGTAGACTAAATGTCTGCAAATGCTGCAAATGATCTGATAAAGCAAACTATTTAAGGTTTCATAGACATGTACCACTCATTTAGTGACGTGAAATTGACTGCTACAAATGTCATGTGTTAAAAAATAGGTTCTGAAAAACCAAAAGGTTCTATACAAGGAGAACTGTCTTGATTGCATAATACTTTAATGTTTAAGGGGTCATATGATGCGATTTCTTGTTTTCATTTCTCTTCAGTGTGTTAGGTAGCTGTTTGTGCATGTATAAGATCTGCAGTTACAAAGCTCAAAGTCTCAAACCCAAAGAGATATTCTTTATAAAAGTTAAGGCTGAGCCACACCTTCCTAAAACACTTTGTTCAAACACGCTTCCCACATCTGTATGTCAGTCACTTTTATTCTCGCTGTAGTATTGTTGTCGCTGGCGCTGTGTTTTTTGTTGCCAAAGCCAAACTACTTTTTTTGGCCTTCCAAAAGAGGGCACAATTAGAAAATAGTGGCTAAGCTTTAGTTATAAAAACAAAATGAATTAATCCAGTAATCCAAAATAGCTGTTTTATTACTGAAATATAATTTGGATGCTCATTGAATTAAACATGGTCATGTGGCAAAAACACAGCATACTACTTTTTGAAGCTTTCATACAACATACATTCTGTGTCTTGTTTTTTTTTCTTGTTTTTTAAAAAAATCAAATTTAAAGCATTATACATTATACTATCTGTGCACTATATTATCTGTTCTAAATTCACTGTAAACCATGGCTTCACTGGGCTTATTGCTTTTATAAAATGATTTGTCCATAAACATATTTATTTGAATAAGTTCACAGATGAATGTTTGTAGAGCAATTTACTGTACAACGGCTTCGAATGCGGCTCAACCAATCGGAATCAAGGAACGGAACTATCCATTTTATAATGTGCAGTATGCTAGAACTGCATTCCAAACACAACCATGCCTTTTGTTAATGGTTAAGACTGGTCAATAATCAATCCCAGTTTATGGGTTGCATTAACTTGAGTGTGCTGTTTATTGTTGGCTACTATGGTAATCAATGTAAACTTCTATGAGAATCTGACAAACGACAGAACCTGGACCTTTCATTAGCTATAAAATAGAGCCTTTTTTATTATTATTTTAACCAGTCTCAGTCAGGTTCTTCAGTTAGTCTAGAACACAGCCACCAGTCAATAATGTAGTCAAGAGAGCCGACAGCTGATTACACTAAAGGTTTGAAGCAACGTTTCGGAGTACTTGCCAATAGTGGGTGAAACTGTATTTTGCTAAAAATATGGGTTTTTTGTTTGTTTTTTTCTTTTGTTTTGTTTTTTATAAATACCCAAAACAGGGATTTTGTTCCTCGTATATTCATTTTGGTGGATTAATGTGGGAAAAAAATTATTATAAAGCTTGCAATCTGATAATGCATGTTACCTTTTATATATAGTTTGTATATCTTTATGTGAATCCAAATGAATTTATAGACAAATTAATGCAGGGTGCCAAGTTTGGTTATTCACTATGAGGCCTGAAGGAAAGGAAATCACATCAATAACCTATAACACAGACTATTCTAATCTCCTGAAGCTCTCCAGACCAAAGCAGCAGCGTTGGTTCAATCACAACCCTTAGAGTAGGAAATACATCTGCAAATACCGTGGCAAACAGAGAGCTGAGGTACACAACAGCTAATCTTAAATATGCAGTACAGATAATCACAGAGGTGAGCCACTGTCACCTAAAATCTGGGTTAGCATAATGGGCTCAATCAGACACAGTGCTGGAGGCAAGAATGTAATTATTGTCTGATTCTCCTCGAGTCATGCCGCACGGTTACGTAACGTGTCAAATCAGCATTTCTTTTTAGCTCTCCAGTTTTAATTCTAGATAGGATTCCACGGGTACTCCAAGAGGTTTATTAAAGCCTAACAACACACACATTGGGTTTCCATGTTTTATGGGGACTTTCCAAAGACATAATATTTTTTACACTGTACAAACTGTTCTGTCCTCTAACCCTAAACACAACCCTCACAGAAAACTGCATTTTTACATTTTTAAAAAACATTCTGTATGCTTTATAAGCTGTTTTCCTCATGGTAAAAAAATGACTGGTATATATCTTTGTTGGGACATTTGGTCCCCAAAATGTAGGGTCTACCAGGACCACACAAAACACATGTTGGTATAGGTGGTTTACGGGGACATTCCATAGGCGTAATGATTTTTATACTGTACAAAACGTATATTCTGTACCCCTACCATCACACCATAACTTTCAGTATTCTTACATTTTTAATAAAAAACTATTTAGTATGTTTATTTTACATTTTGAATTACAAAGACATCGGCATGTCTTCATGATGTAGGGGGCGTGGCCTGAAACCTGAATACACACCATAATATAAGGACTTTGCATCCTCACACTTGTACAGTGCACATCTTAAATCATAATGCAGCTGTACTAATCCCATCTCAAGAACAAAGCGTCAAGTCCTCAGGAACAAACAAACTCAAATTGAGAACAAAAGAGAGAAAGTGCAAAACGCTTAATTTAATAATTTATCGCTTGTTAAAAATAAAAGCATTTTTGTTTTCATGTCATGTCTGTGACCCTGTTACAGTGTCTAGAACACAGGGATTCCCCTGTCAATGCTCCTTTGCTCATCAAAGGCTAATATATAATTTAGATTCATGTAGCTATTTACAGTTAATTACTGGAGATTTGACTAGTAGTTCCAGACATTACATTATTGAAATGAATATATTAAAGAATTTATTATATATATATATATATATATATATATATATATATATATATATATATATATATATATATATATATATATATATATATATATATATATATATATATATATATATATTAGTCTACAAACAAATGTAGATTTTATATACACATCAACACCTATACACCACCTATACAGGGCCTAAAATTAACACTTGCCAAGTGCCAAATCCGAGTAAAAATCGGTGTTGGCAAGTATATGAAACAACATCAATCGCCAGTTGGCCGGTAACATTTTTATGAAAATGCAAAATTGTGAGAATGCGAACAAAGGTGAACGACATTCAGGACTGTTGACGGCACAATACGGCATTGTCTTGAAAACTTAAGCCTTGCCAATTGAAATATTGAAGAGAGAGCAGATGCGAAAGGGAGCTCAATTCGTTACCCACACGCTGTGTGGGAAGTTTTTTGTGTGCAAATATCGCCCAGAAATCCAAGTGTCACAGACAGTGCGCAAATACTGAATTGAGCTCTCTTTGTCGTCTTGTGCTTGAACAGATATATTCAAACAAAATCATGTCAAAATGCCCATCTTGGCAAGTATCCTTGTAAACATACTCAGTAGTTGTCTTAACTGAATGTAAACAGTTGAGAAATAAAACAAATGTGTGACAGTTTAGTCACTGGATGCATGCATTAGCTCCTAACATCCTAATATTCCTGCTGCTGTCTGTTTTTAATGTTAATCAAACAACAAAAGACAAATAACAATCACTCATTGCTCTTGACTAAATAACTTTTGTAAATTTAATGAGGATTAATCTATGTTCCATGGCTGGTAAAATATATTTGTGGCCGGTAAATTTTGGTGGGTGTGGCAAAAAATAAGTTTTAGGATCTGGAAAAAATTAAGAGACCACTCTAAAATCAGCATCTACATGTATGGCAGCCATTCCATTCCAGTGTCTGTTGAATTCCAACTTAGGCACACCTCATTCTGCTTAATGGAGTACTGATTAGGTGATCACATGAACCAAATCTTATTTAATGAGGAAAAGTATAAAAACCACTACTGTGGTCATCACTATAATCTTGAAATACAGGAGGACCAGCTGAATGGCAAAAACAGTGCTAGTAGTACCTCAGAAGTAATTGAAATAAAGTAATAACTATTGACCATGCCAAAAGAGTTGAGAAGAAAGGTTTTGAGTGAGGAAAAGAAGGGTACAATTCTGGCTTTACTGGCAGAGGGATACAGTGAGCGTCAGGTTGCTTCCATGTCTTAAAATGTCAAAGACAGCGGTTCATAAGTACGAGGTCAAGCTGTATACATTGGGGACAACAAAGCTACAGACTGGCAGAGGGCAAAAACAACTGTCCACTGACAGGGATGACTGCCAACTTATTCGAATGTCACTCAACAAAAGTGACATCAAGTGACCTACAAAAAGAATGGCAAATGGCATCTGGGGTGAAGTGCACGGTGAGGGCTCCCAGGGGCAGGGCTGAAGTCGTACAAAGCTAGAAAAAAATCCCTTCATCAATGAGAAGCAAAGAAGAGCCAGGCTGAGGTTTGCCAAAGACCATAAGATTGGACCGTAGAGGACTGGAATAAGCTCATCTTCTCTGATGAGTCCAATTTTCAGCTTTGCCCAACACCTGGTCGTCTAATTCTTAGACGGAGACCTGGAGAGGCCTACAAACCACAGTGTCTCGCACCACGTACAGGTTGTCCTGGAAGAAAACTTGCTTCCTTCTGCTCTGACAATGTTCCCCAACTCTGAGGATTGGTTTTGGCAGGACAATGGTCCATACCACACAGCCAGGTCAATCAAGATCAACCACCAGATCAAGACCCTGTCATGGCCAGTTCAATCTCCAGACCTGAACCTAGGGCTGTACAATAATTCAATATCTATATATATATCAGGTTTCGGTGTGCTGCAAAATGTGCCGAGATCGATGCATCGATCTAATGTCTAACAATACGATGCATCGCTGCCACATAACACACTCCACATTTTCACACATTGTCAGTCTATGTATTATCGCCAACGCGTTCATTCTCGTTTAAATTACCTTTCAGAGCTTGTGAAAGACGCTCGGACAGTGCTTCATGAAGGTTTATCATTTGCTTGTGTTTAAAGCCTTGCAAAAAGCAGCACGCACTCGTCTCAAACAGAGCACAAATAGGCCACTGAATTGAGTCTTATTTATTTGTTGTGCTTCAGTAGATAAAGGTCTATGGTTTTGCATATAAGGAGAATATATCGCTATGAATTGTTCTTCACACTGAAATTTAAAACTATTAATAGAAAATGCTCAATAAACTGCTGCATAGGAGCGCTGTGAATCTGTGTTGCTTCAAGCACATCATTCTGCACACGGGATGCGCATAAGTGCTTTGTGCCGCGCTGTATTGAGGGTATGCACGTGACGTCACCGTCAGCTGGAGTGACTGCGGTTATGAATCGCGATGAACCGTCCGGTTTACACCCCTGGTGCCGCGGGAACACATCAAATCGGTTCCACCATCTGCAGCAGTTCCACCCGATAGAATATTCTGAGAGTCAGAAGATGAAGATTCTGTTTTCAGCTAATCTGAGCACTTTTCATATTCTTTATCCTGGCTGAAGCACTTTTGTTGTAATCTATATTTAGAATAATATAATCATGTTGTTATAGTCTAAAATTTAAAGATATTAATATTAATAAAGTGAGTAAGAGTCTTATGTTTATTTGACGGTGATTTCACATTTCTTGTTTGCATGAAGGCTAAATACAAATAAAAGGTGAACATTATTTACGCACCGTTATCGTACATTAAGTACCGTTTTTATTTCTAAAATATTATAGTTTTATAGGAGGAGGTTTCATAGACTTAGCAAATACATTTTTCTGAAGTTTGTAGCTACAGACATCCGTTGTGGGTGTTCTTGGCAGTTTTTCTGAGGCTTTTATATAGTTCATATCGATATCGGAATTATATCGTATTGACCAAAATTAAGAAAGATATCGTGATTATAAATTTTGGCCATATCGTCCAGCCCTACCTGAACCCTACTGAAAACCTCTGGAATGTGATCAAGAGGAAGACGGATGGCTACAAGCCATCAAACAAAGCCGAGCTGCTTGAGATTTTTGTGCCCAGAGTGACATAAAGTCACCTAACAGCAATTTGAAAGACTGGTGGAGAACATACCAAGACACATGAAAGCTGTGATTGAAAATCAGGGTTATTCCACCAAATATTGGTTTCTGAACTCTTCCTAAGTTAAAACATTAGTATTGTGTTGTTTAAAAATGAATATGAACTTGTGGTTTGAAAACACTGCATCTTTTTTTGTTATTTTGACCAGTTGTCATGTTCTGCAAATAAATGCTCTAAATGGCATTTTGGAATTTGGGAGAAATGTTGTCAGTAGTTTATAGAATAAAACAAAATGTTAATTTTACTCAAATACATAGGCCTACCTATAAATAGTAAAACCAGAGAAACTGATAGTTTTGCAGTGGTCTATTAATTTTTTCCAGAGCTTAACTGTATATTGCCCTTAAACATGTTATTCAAGGTTTCTTTCATAGCCAGGTTTACTTTTTAATTGGTAAATCAAACTATTTAGTCTAAAAGCATCAAGAAAAGAAAAAAATCACAATATGACCTTTAAGCATAACACTTTTATGAGAAGCAGCACTATTCTAAACAGCACTAATGACAAACTTCAATGTTATGCTGTAGTCAAATGAGAGCATCTGATGCATTTAAATCATTCCTACAGTTATCAAACATTCACACTGTGTTTTCTTAATTCCTGCTCTTTCAGATGTCATATAAATACTCGATGAGGGGGCTTTGGAGCACTGAATGCTGCCTGAGGCTTATCATTGTTTGAGAGAAAGCAAACAGCTCTTGTTAGAATTTCAATAAATTCTGTCCATAACCCTTTCAGTTTCTTTCTTACATGAGGCAGAATATCCTCCAGCAATCAGTGTGCTGCTGAACGATAGGAACGTTTTTGAAGTTCCAACCATTTTTCAGATTTTTCCGATGCCATTTTGTCATGCACGAATCAAGAGAAGTATATGTATCTCTTGCTTAGGACATGTCCATCTGTGATTGCTGAATTAAAGCCAAGTGCATACTGATGCATACTTGATTTATAATAGTCTTTTACAATTGTTGTGTCACATTGTAAGATCTCAGTTTTCATTAATGTCACACTGTATGGCAGTCAAGACATATTAAAAACGGACGCACACAAGAAAACTCGTCCGGACTGAAATGGTGGCTACAAAGAAATCTCTACCGTTCATTTTGGTCATGGTTTGTCTTGAAAAACGAAAACAATTTGATGGTTGTCGTAGGAGAAATCACACTGCAGGACTGTGAGTCAAATCTTCTGACAAAATTCTGGTAAAATTTGATCGCACCGGTCATTAATCGTTAGGGGTGTGACAAGATCTCACGAGACACGAGATTGGGTTCACAAGAACGAGACCAGATTTTTACATAGTATTTTTAAGAAATCCTCAATGATGAAATACATGACTCTTTGTTTTTCTTTTTTTTGGATTGTCTCTTCCGACTTTAGAACTGCACATGATTTTATGAGCTTCTACAACTTTTAACCTCCTAACTGAACTCCTTCCCACAAATTGATCATAGATCAAGTGCAAACAATAATCAAAGTACTCAATATTCTCAATATTCAAAGTGCAAATAGAGACCAAATTTTCTTCAAGCATGCTACAGAGTTAAGAGATGGTTACAACTATACAGATAACTTTCATATTGGGAGATATTCGCATGTCAAGGGAGTTGCTTTCAAACAGTGGTAACGTATTGAAATCACGCTTGAATGCGCATTTACTTTCACTTTTAATTTCGCGATCGTGCATACTCTGTGAATAGGGAGCGGTGGTGCTGCACGCGCATTTTAAAATAGACATTTGTCTGACGCTTCTGTTGCGCAAAGAAATCCTCCGCCACGGTCCTGATGGTCTTCTCGTCACGTGATCAGTGTGCACACTATGTACAACTCGGAACAGCTTGTGTTGGATGAGCTGATGGAATTGAAGCGACCGTTATCCACTGGAATATTTTTTATTTCTATAAAAAGCTAAACTACAGTGGAGGCGTAAATGTAAATGTAGCAGTGACATATTCTATCTTAAAACCGTGTACACACCAGGTCCGGTTACAGAATCAAATCACTGAGGGTGCTTCTGAAATCACTGAGGGTGCTCTAGTAAAGTGCAGATGTAGGCTAAGCAACGGCTCCACCATAGCAGTGTACAGTGAGAAATGTAAGATTATTGTGTGTGTGTGTGTGTTATATGCTATATTCTCTGTAGAGGACACAGAACCCATTTATTGAGAAAATTAAAAGGCATGAATAGGCAAAAACAATGGGATTTATTTTTAATTTTTTATCCAAACTTTGTGTAAAGATGATTCTCAACTATGTAATGGAAGATATAACAGAATAATTTGATATACTATTTTACTTTATGCAATATGCGTGTAAACATGGCCATACATGTGTTTTCAATGCAATGTATCTACACTGTATTTAATTTGCATATTAATGTTTTGTTTTGTTTTTTTGGGGACAATATGTAATGGAGTAAGACGTTAAAACTGTGCATGTTGTCAGAGAAATTCGCTAAAATATGTCTTCTACAGAGGCAAAACATCGATTCTGGGTCTCAGGAGGATATTTTTTGACTCGTGCAGAGTGAATCTAGCATTTATATGTCACTTCCGAAATTTTGCAGCATGCAATTGGCCGTCGGTCCTCTTAGCAGCATGAAAATCAATAGTTGTATTCAGTGGATTTTATAGCCTCGAAAGCAAACCAAGATCGCTCACTAAAATGCTGTTGCTTTGTCAGTTCATCACGATCTCACAAAGTTCCGTTATAAAAATAAATTTGTCAACAATGCACAATGAATCTCTTGCTTATAGTGTCTTCACTTTGTTAATGAGAGGTTTTGCGAGCCTGCATTAACGCAGCACTGAATAAAAACTCTGGTGAGATTCTGACTAACTTAAACATGTCGTGTTCGACAGATCACAACTATCTGTGATAGGCTACATTACTCACCGCTGCAAAGACAGGTTGTAATATTGACGCTCTCCAATCTGTTTCGCCAGTATATTATTACAGTATCAACTGAGGGTGCTTTTGCTTGCGTTTGAGGGTGCTTAGCAATGATTTGGCCGTCTGAGACAAATTTTGCAAATCCTAAAAGATTCCTCTGATCCTGGGCTAAAATCTGACATCTAAATTCTGGCAGTGTCAGAAGATTTGGCGCACAGTCCTGCAGTGTGACTTCTCATACGACGACCGTTAAATTGTCTTCGTTTTTCAAGACAATCTATGACCAAAAGGAGTGCTAGAGATTTCTTTGTAGCCACCATTTCAGTCCCGCGTGTAATGCAGCTCACTGTTACCGAATTCGTCATTGATTGATGATATAAACTCTGGACTAGTTTTCTTGCGTGCGTCCATTTTTAGCGTGCCTTGACTATCATACAGTCTGACATTAATGACAACTGAGATCTTACAGTGTGACGTGGCTTACAGAGGGGATCATGTTCGTACAGTCTGACAAGCAACAATCGTAAAGGACTATGATAAATCGCACTGTGTGCACCCGGCTTAACTCCGTCATGACAATATGACGTGTGACAGCTTTTTACCTCGACGAGAAATCTCGTCACACTCTAATCTCACGAGATCTCGTCACACTCTAATCTCGCGAGATCTCGTGGCCCGAGATCTTGTCACACCCCTATTAATCATCCGTCAGTGAACATGACAAACTAGCGATCAAAGATTTCAGATTTTAGCCTAGGATCAGAGGAAGCTTTTAGGATTTGCTAAATTTGTCTTCGAAAGCCAAATCATGGACAAAATTGTACAGTGTGCACCAGGCTTTAGTCCTAAGAAAGACGGTCTGCTAATGCCTGTTATTGACATTAGTGGGCAGCTTTTTGTGCCACTTAAAGTTGCTTTCTGCAAACACTAACCAATGCAACATGATTCATGCTTTTTCTTTAAGTGATTTCCAGAAACCTCATGTCCCAGAGGGGGTAATTAGATTGTCACTCAGAGTGAAGACCAAATAGGACAAGTCATACATAATATAACAGTAACAAATCACTCAAAATTCCTCTTAATATTTACGTATATCTGCCATCAGACAGTCTGAGATGTTGCCATAACGTGTCGCTTACGGGTTTGCGTCTTACTTCAAACTTGACTGACAGATGGGCATTCTGACACTGCTTGCTAATCACTCTTTTGTTGTTGTTGTAATTATTCTGCTCACTATGAAAATAAAATAGGCTATAAAGATGGTTAAGTCAGTAGTTACATTTTCAGAAATGTGGCCACACAGTTTGCGATCAAGTGACACAAAAGTGATCAAGAACCGCAAACCATATGGGCTGCTGTATGGCTCTCTCAGCGATTAATAATGTTGATTCAGTTAAAAATCTACATATTACATATTTAAAAAATATCGCATAATCCATTGATGCCTGCTTGTCATGTATAATGCACAAACCAATCATGATGTGGCACAATAAGCTCCAATTTCATTGGACAATGTGAAATAGAGTGGTAAGTTCCTGGTCTTATACAAAAATCGGTTAAAAACTACATAGCCAGCTTCTGTTTTCAGTTTATTCACTTAGTTATTAACAAAGATGAAGTACGTGTATCATTATTTGCAGTCCAAATTGACAGAAGAATTTGCATTTGTGTAGTGATCTGGATCTGCGGTTAGCCTCATTTACAATTGAATTGCATCACTTAAAAATCTAATGAGAATTGACTACAAAGCTTTCTGCAAAACCTTGCAGCACTAGGGCCTGGTTTTACAGACAGGGCTTAGATTAAGCCAGGATCAAGCCTTAGTTCAATTAGGGCATTTAAGTAGCTTTTATAGACTGTTTCATCGGACGCACGCACGTTGCCACGGTTATGCGCCTGGCCCGAAGTTAACTTCCGGTCTGTGTTTGTTTATCGGTCTGGCTCGTGGCTAGTATGGCGCACTACTCAGTAGAAACACATTTTTGACGTACTATTCTTGGATATAAATGATATGAATATTAACGATCAAGCAGAGAGCATATGACACTAGCGCAAAAACAGTGCCTTGAAAGCATCATAAATATCCAGTCTGACTGCATACGAGAGCAGCGTCTAATGTCATTTAGACTGTATGTCTAATGTAATTTACTTGTTATTTATTTGCTTGTTATCAGAAATAATCTAGAGGTAACGTATTCTGGCTGCGTTTACACTTGGCATTAACATGCGATCATGTCAATCTGGACACCATCAGGTCGCCATCTGGATAACTGCTCGGATTTGCGCTTTCCATAAAATATTTAAATTGGGTATGTAATGGGCCTTTATCACGGAGTGTAAAACAACTTTCAACAACTTTATCCTCTATTAATGGCAGTGCCCATAGAGCACGAGGTCTTTGTGATGCATTCATATACAATCAATCTCAAATAGGGTACTTCATCTACAAGTTTAAGTTTCACAACATTAATCTTATACTATGAAACAAAGAAACATGTTATTCAGACACATTGCATGATTGAAAGGCGAGTGCACAAGCATTTATATAGGCTACTGTACAGAGAACGGCATTACACAGTCCTTAAAGGAGGTTAGTTCACCCAAAAATGGAAATTATGTCATTATTACTCACCCTCATGTCGATCCAAACCCATAAGACCTTCGTTCATCTTCGGGAACACAAATTAAGATATTTTTCTTCTTCTCTACGGTTGGGATCGACATGAGGGTGAGTAATTAATAACAGGATTTTCAGTTCTGGGTGAACTCACCCTTTAAGGAGGGCGTTTCCCCCACTCTATATTGCAGACAGAAATGGGAGATTATTTGTAATAAACATGCTGAAACAATAAAAACATATAAATGAAGTTAATGTTGCACAATTAAAAAGAAAATAACGCATAAGAAAGATAACGCAGCCTCTGTTGATTTTTTGCAGACGTCTACCGGAAAGTTAAGTTTGGGCCACAAATTCGCGTTTGTTTATGTTGTTGCCGTTGAAACCGTCTATAAACGTGCCTTAGAATTTTTTTTTTTAAAAAGACAAAAAACATTACAGGTGTGCATCTTGAGACAAAACAATGGCAATGGCATATTTTAAGCCATGTCAGAGCAAGTTGCTTTCAGTTAAAACTGCTCAAACATGCTTTTTAGTCGAGGACTAGCTTAAGCCTTGTCTGTGAAACCGGGGGCATACATTGCCTTAATGAGAAGCGTTCAATTTACTCTTATTTATGTACTGCAAATTGATTTAATGTCTGATGAAACGTTCAAGTCCAAATTCTATTTACAGTCCTGTTATGTGAAATGTAGGCTTTTTTTGTTTTTATTTTATATACATTTGAGCCCCTGCCTCTGAGGAACTTTCAGCACGTCCCTGGTCGCATTTAATTGTTCCCTCTTGTTAGAATTTACGTTACTAAAGGCCAAAGGAGAAAAAAAAAAAACCTGACACTAAGAATATTCCTTTTGTTTGATCAACATAAGAGGAAGATGAGAGCGTTACGTTCTCAAACACAGTGTGTGCTGACATTTTTCAAAAGCAAATTGTGATCTTTAAAAAAGCAACTTCCTCCTACATCTGGGATTAAAACGATTATAGACTATTTTCAGGGTGTGTGATTCTAAGAGCACAGTGATTTCTGTGCTGTTTAACAAACACTAGAGCGCTGGAAATAAGACTAATTTGCATTCGCCCACTCATCTACAGTGAACATGACGCATTCTCTGAGGGATGACGCTGGTACTCAGAACATGGCAGACGGTGTTTTTGAGATGTACAGTGAAAGGCTACAAGTGTTTCTCTAGCAGATCAACTGGATGAATGACTGTGTTTTTGACTAATGTCTGAGATACGTGACTCTTCGCATGCCTTCAACAGACACCCTAAATATGATGAAAAAAATAATAGGTTTGGGAGTTGCCAAGGATCCCACAATGCAATATCACAATACGCCATAAATTGCACAAATTATCCTGTCTGGCAGGACAGCAATTTAACCCTGGTGACCAAAAAAATGACAGGTTTATTTTCATTTGCCAGATGCTTTTATCCAAAGGAACCTACAGTATGTTTACTACAGCAACAATACCCTTGAAGCAACTGGGGTTCAGTGCTTTACTCAAAGGCACAATGGTGATACTTCATGGCTCTGATCTCCGATCTCAAACCAGCAACCTTCTTCCCTTCTAGCCACCATGAAATAATCTACAATTAAAGCAATACCCTTTGAATTGGAATTTAGTGTCTTACTGATAGAGTTCCAATATAATTCACTTTCTTTAATTAAATAAACACAACACGTCCCATGACGGTGACCTGTTGGTCGGATGGCCTTAACTCGGTGAACGAGTCACCTTGCATTTCATTTTTTAAATTTAAAGCGGGTGCACACTGTGGGATTTTTTTCTTTTTTTATTTTTTTTACTGTCCTGCTTCTCAGATTGTACAAGATTCAGCACAAAGGCAATTAATCAGCCGTTGGTGAGCATGCCACACTATGTGACCTGCAAATTTAGTCTCAGAAGAGAAAATCGTGGCAAGAATCATATAGTGTGCACCCGGCTTTAAGCTAATAGGCATGCTTTGCTCTGTTGAGGTTGCCTAATCTGGGAAATTACTTTTACAATTGTTGCTAATTATCATGCTCAATGAGTAAAAATTGGCTGCATTTGTTCCCACTGGAGCAGAAAAGCAGCACTAAGACAGATTAAGTTAGAAAAGCTGTGACATGAGAACAGAAGTCTTTTAGAAGTGAACACTCATTTAAACTTCGGCCTTTTGGGTGCTGACTAATTGTACAGTCATTAATTAATGCAGGACTTGCATTACGGAATATGCCGCACATTTTTGTTTTCCTGTTTTGTCAGTGATCAAGACTTAATTTTCTGTGGTTATTGGAGTAGGTTTTACAAGAAAATACTATTTCAGTCTTTCTACTTTAAAATTCCATGTTTAATTCAATTCAATTGTCAAATTTATAAGAAACGTTTTAGTGAAAATTGTTTCTACACCATTTTTTTACAGTGTTTTTTAATCTCATTGTTTACTCATGAGGTACAAAAAGCCATTTCTAAACACAATACATGTACGCTACCCTTTCAAAAAAATGTGGGGTCGGTAAAATCTTTTCAATGTTTCTGAAAGAAGTTTTTTATGTTCACCAAGGCTGCATTTATTTAATCAAAAATACAGTAAAAACTGTAATAATGTGGAATATTATTAAAATGTAAAATTAATTATTTTCTATTTCTATACGTTTAAAAATTTAAATTATTCCTGTGATCAAAGCTACATTTTCTGCATCATTACTCCAGTCTTTAGTGTCACATGATCCTTCAGAAATACGCTGATTTGTTGCACAAGAATTAATGGTATTAAAATGTCTGTCACTTTTAATCAAGTTAATGCATCATTGCTAGTAAAAGTGTTTTTTTGTTTTTGTTTTTTTGATCTGGGACTTACTCAGGCTGAAAAATCTCTGTGTCAGTGATAGACCATTTCCAAATTGGTGTCTGACATTTGAGAACGAGGCTATAACCTTATCACTGTACACACTACACTGTAAAAAAATATTGTTGGTTTAACTTAAAGTAACCTGGTTGCCTTAAAATGTTGAGTTCATTGAAATTAAAAATTTGAGTTAATACAATGAAGGAAATGGGTTTAATAAATAAAAACTCAAAATATTATTGTATCTGAACCACATAAATAAAAATAAAAAAACCTGATAAATCATGAAATAGCACAATTTGGCATGTTTCACTGCATTATAACAAATAAAACACAATTACGCAATATGCTTAAATCTTTTAATACTATTTGAATAAAGGGTGATGTCAATTCTCAAAAATGTTCATTGTATTAACTCAATGAAGTCAAAATTTTAAGGCAACCAGGTAACTTAATTTTTAAATATTTTTTTACAGTGTACAGTGATTCTGAACATCATTTCATTTTCAGTTTTACAATGATGTTTAACAGCTACACATGTTTTGTGCCTGAAAGAGTACGGAGAACAATAATGCATGACCTCTCATAGCTACTAGGCTTGCTGCGATAGTCAGTGCTAACGGTGTTCAGACACACACCGATTACGTTACTAGCCCACCGCAGCACAAAAGCATTTAGTTCAGTTAGAGAACAGACAATTAAAAACTGAGCGCGTCTGCAGCACAGATCAGCATTATTTCATTTATCGCGTGACCAAGTGAGGCGAGCTGACTGACAAAAAAACGGCGGAAGATTTGGTTTCAAAGCGCAATGTTAAAGCATCTATTTAAGTGAGTTTGTCATTGTACTGTTTTGTTGTTGTGTTTTACATTAAGAACAATAATGAATCCATCATTCAAGCAATTGCCGCCACCAACTTCCCGCTAATTCGAAAGTAAAATGCACTAGGGCTGCACGATATTGGAAAAAACTTACATTGCAATATTTTGTTTTTCTGCAATATATATATATTATGCGTTATAAAACACCATATTCACCAGATGATTTGAATAGCTCTATTTGAAAATAATTAATCATTCTAGAATAATTGGGGTGATTTTTTTAGGGAGTGAATCTGTATAGAAAATAAACAAATTACAAGCATAGATAAATACAATAGAAATAAAGATAATATTGAAATAAGCAGTTTTCAGGTAAATCTAATAGTATTCAGGTACAAAAATTGAATAATCAAATGTAAAAGTCTTCGCTGTATAAATTAAATATAACTAATAAAATTTATACATTTTACCTTTGTTAAAGGTGCACTATGTAAAACATTTTCAGTAAAATATCCAAAAACCACTAGGCCAGTGTTATATATATTGAGTACTTACAATATCCCAAATGTTTCCAACGATTTGTAAATCGTGAGAAAATTGCTATTTTAACCAAAGAACCGGGACGTGTGAGGGATTCGCCTGTCAATTGCGTCATGTCTGTGTTACCCTCAGTTTCTGGTTGTATTTTTCAGGAACACTTTACTCTTACTGCAGTGTGCAACACGTGTCATAGCAACCGCTGAGCGAACGCACAGAGTATCGTCATAACATCATTTTCAACACACTCAGATGTATCTAATATGATAAACAGAGCTGCGTTACCTCATACTCATGACCGGAAAAGTGGAAATGGCGCCGGCGAATGTGGCATAATAAAAGTCCCGCTTCTCGCGAGGTGTGTGTCGCGTTCATCTTATTAACAATCGCTCCGGCGGCCTTGCTCAGCTCCCACAACACTTGGTCCTGCTCTGCTTCATACTACAGTAACGCTAATAACCGCATCCATGAACATGATTTCTGCCCGAGTCCTATCCCGATTATTTTCCACCGGCTGTGAGGTGAAGACCACATGTCCCAAGATTCTGCGCTCAAACTTGGTGTCATCAAACTACGTCTTTGTTTTGAAAAGACGACCTCTAGCGGACGGAAAAGTTACATAGTGCACCTTTAAAGCTACCAAAGTCATTTTCTCGTTTGTTGTTTGATCACCATTGGTGACACAAAGTGACACCGGCCTTATGTACTCGCAGCTGTTTAAGACGAATGCATGGACCTAATAGAAATGACACGCATCCGTTTCCTTTCTCAATAGTTTACAACACATAACCGACTGTGTTTACGAGGATACTCGCCGCAACGGGCATTTTGACTACATTTTGCATGCACATGTCTGTTTAAGCTCAAAAGAAAATGGAAAAAAAGCTGTTTTCTGTGCGCACCATGAATCCGGCATTCACGTGCTGTCTGTGTGGCTCTGTGTGTGCACGCAGAAAAGAGTTCTCTTGCACTTGATAACTGACTTGACTTAACACATGAAAATTATAAACTTTCTCTCTATGATGGTTAAACTTTGCAATTAATCTGCAAATCACATGCGTTCTGAACTGGGGTGCAGCTGCCCGTATGGATCAACAATGATCCCTATACTTCACATTGCACATTGCGATATCCATGCTAAAACGATATATATCGTACAGCCCTAAAATGCACACAGCCTCACGGGCATTAATAAGCAATTTAAAAGCGAGATGGAAATGAGGAGAAAACTCCAATAACCCCATACCCACCACGGCGAATTAACCGGTGGGAAAAATGTCCTCACCGTCACGTCCCTAATGACTACATTACGACATAAAACATGTAAGTAATATTTCCAGACAAAAAGATATTGTTACAAAAAAATATTTAACATCAGAATGGCATTGTATTATATAATTACATGGCTTAAAATTAAACATTGTATTCATATTCCTTTGATCTAAAATTCCGTGAAGCCTGAACCACATAACATACAAACTCCATTCAAACTTATAAATCTAATTTATAATTTCAGTCTCATGTGTCTTATCTATATTTAATTACTACAAACCGTATACTTTTTAAGAAAGTAAAGAAGAAAGTTTGAAAATCTCAGATGTTCAGTATTTAAATATAATATCTATAACTTTTTTTATATAATATCTGCATTCTGAATTGCAGTTGGTCTTATTTCTGTCATCTGTTTGCATACTGAGATTCCTTTCAAGAAATGCAAATCGACTTTCACATTTAACATATTAAAACAATACGGCTTGAGATGTGTAAATGAACACACTCTATGAATCTGCACTGCAACAGTTGCGTTCACTGATGTTATAAGCATTGTGGAGCCTCTATTAAATTAAGTGACCTATCAATGGATGCAGATCACTGGTGAAGGGGGAAACACAGTGTTGATTCGGTGTGGAAAAGAAATGATTTCTCCATCCCTACAGCACTCTTCACTATCACGTCCCCCTCTCCTGTGACAACCGTGACAACACACCATGACGATCACAGAAATTGCCTATTATAGATGACAGTTCCGCTAAAGTTAATGCACAAAATGCCCCCATGTTTTCAAAAACGTATTGCACAGGTCAGACAGAGAGTCTTTAGAAGAATAGGATATAGAGTGTGGATAATCAGGATGAAGATAAATGCACATATATACAGTATATACCTGCATTTGTGCTTATAATATCTGCATTCCGAATTGCAATTAAATTATTTTATTTAGCAATTCTTTAATTTTATATACATATATATAATGCTGTTCTTTTAAAAATTTCAATTAATCAAAGAATACTTAAAAAAAAAAAAAAAAAAAAAAAAAACTTCCTCAAAGGTATTAAGCACAACTGTTTTCAACATTGGTAATATTAAGAAATGTTTCTTGAGCACCAAATTAGAATGATTTCTAAAGGATTTTTAAATCTACCTAAGCTGAAAGACTTATTAAACCATCCTATCAAATATTTAAAACCACACAACCGCCCACTTTGTCTGATCGATCACTGTGGAAATTTTGCAACACATTTCCACAATTTATTCAGAGACTATTTCTGTCTTTTCTGATTTATAATGTATATCATTTTGCAGCACACTTGGGATTGCATTACACCTTACAGTCAATAACCTCTCACTCTCAAATATAGCTAGGTGATTGTGATGAAAGTTGTTTCAGAGGCAGAGCAAGCTATAATATTAATGTTTTAAAATGACATTCACAATAACTTTAAATTCTGATCTTCTAGCCCAAGTTTTTCTAGCCCTGAATATTTCTTCTGAAACACAACCCCAAAATAATCTAAACATGTCTGTAATGAGAATTCTGACCATGGACTGAATGTTCTACAAAATTGAATTTCACCAGTTCATAAATAACTGCACACAAACTGTTTTTTTTTTTTTTTTGTTGTTTTTTTTGGTGTAATCTACATGTTCTTACCCCTATCATTATCAAAGCACGTCCAGACCGTGTCAGCTTCTATCATGTTTAATGGTGTTACGACAAGAGGGACTGAGCCATTTCACTAGCATGAAATTGATTTAGTGCACTACCTTTAGGGGGGCAATAATGACCCCTCATCTCTGCATGACACACACCTTCATCTCCATTTCATACAGCCTTAAGAGGGAGAGAATGGGTGTTTATCAATGTCCCCTATTCCCTATATAATAAAGTTGAGATGGGCAGTATCTGTCTGGTGAACAGCATTGAAAGGCTAAGTGTTTTTACTATGTAGTACTTATGCTGGAAAAAGAGGTTCTTTACAGCAACTCAATCACACAGAAGCATAGCATATCAACAGGCTACTACAAACACAGACCATACTACGAAAAATGTATTTTTACCAGGGTTGTGTGTAATTCAGTACTGAACAGAGAATACCATTTTTAACTCCTGAATTTGAATAGAGGAAACAAACGGGATACAACTGTAATTGAAATTAAAATTTCAAAGTAAGGAAACAGAATTAAAATGAATTACATTTATTTTGATTTGAAAATGAACTTACAGTAATTTTAACCAAATAATGTCTTTAAGTTTTTAAGATGGATGGATGGACGGACAGACAGTTGGATGACAGATAAATGGATTTATAGGGATGGATGGATGTGGATGGATGGATGGATTTATGGGATGGATGGATGATGGATGGATGGATGGATGGATGGATGGATGGATGGATGGATGGATGGATGGATGGATGGATGGATGGATGGATGGACAGACAGTTGGATAGACAGATAAATGGATTTATAGGGATGGATGGATGGATGTGGATGGATGGACAGACGGATGGGAGTGATAGATGGATATATAGAGATGGATGGATGGATGGATGGACGGATGGACAGATGGAGATGGGTGGATGGACAGACGAACGGATGGATAGATGGGCAGACAGTTGGATAGCCAGATAAATGGATTTATAGGGATGGATGATGGATGTGGATGGATGGACGGACGGATGGGAGGGATGGATGGATGGATGGATGGATGGATGGATGGATGGATGGATGGATGGATGGATGGAGATGGGTGGATGGACAGACGAATGGATGGATAGATGGGCAGACAGACAGTTGGATAGACAGATGGATTGATATATAGAGATGGATGGATGGATGGATGGATGGATGGATGGATGGATGGATGGATGGATGGATGGATGGATGGATGGATGGATGGACGAATGGATGGACGGACGGACAGACTGATATGGATGGCCAGACGGCCAGATGAATGGATAGACTGATGGATGGATGGACAGACATATGGATAAAGAAGGACAGACAGATGAATAGAGTGATAGATGAATATTTATGGATAGGGATGGATGGATGGATAGGGATGGATGGATGGACAGATTTGTGGAAGAACACTTAATTTCCCATTCCTGAACTGAATCTTCTGAACTGAAAATAAGACAATTATTCAATTCTTAATTTTGCACAACCCTGAAATGATCATTTTCTGGGGGGGAAATGTGAATGTCTATGCAGAGCTCAGCTCACATCCATGATATGCCTACAGGATGTTTTAGGTGGTTGCATACTATCCAATTTCAAAAAGCTGTTCTGTCTATGGGGTTTTTCTAAAGTCCACTAAGCAAAATAATGGTCTGATCACTTAAAAAAGGAATAACACATTTTTCCTCACTAGGCCACACAATTTGAGGTATCATTCATGTCTTTAGTGCAAACTGTGCAGGATCAGTAATGCGTCAAAGTTTTTTGTATGTAGGGTTTCAGGTTTGTTCAAATGCTTTAGCAAACACCACTTACAATACCAAATACTGCTATAGTCAGGCATAATGGGTTCATATTGGCACTGTGTATGAGCTAGGGAGCACTTAAGCAACAAATGAACCTGAAACAATGATAAAATACGAGATGAGCAAGGATTTTTTGGAACAGAGGTGTTTTCCATCTCAAGAGGGGTATATGTTCATTTTTATTACCAAAATGATGTGATTACAGATACTCGTTTGGTCGCTGGTAGGGCAGGAATGTGGCTGAAAAAGCACCATGTATTAATTCAATGGGGAAAGTATCCTTTTAAACCCCAATCATAATGGAGTGAAGTGCTTTTCAAAATTGAAAAATGGAGCTGAATGACCCTGTTTCACTTTCAAGGATGGGTAAAAAAAAAAAAAAAAAAAAAAAAAAAGGCAGCTCTTTTTGGTCTGATTTTGACTTTAGAAAGCGGTTATTGTTCCGTATCAGCGACAGCTTCAGAGTGTTTTTCGTGCGTAGCCGTCTGTCAAAGAAACTGCATATCAGGGTTGTTTCAGACATGTTCGCGGGAGTCTTCACATGTGAGCTGTTGTTCTATGTGTGGCTCCATTGACTGCTTCATTTGCTGGGGCAAGGTGAGTCAGTCAGGCGTGAAATCTTTGGGTTTGATGATGTGTGCTAAACAGCCCTTGGCTTGCTGCGGTAATGTAGCCGAGGAAGGTTTAAGCCCCTGTGACAGGGATGATAAGATCTTAATAGGCAGGTGAGCTATCAGGGCAAAGAGCGTAGAGGGGAAGCAAAGGGAAGGGTTTTTGCGGTGATGCTAAAATAAACCCTGTCATATACAGTTAGTGAAGTTAAGATCATGTGTCATCATGTCTTCCTCTCCAATATTGGGCAAAAAGCATATCTCATGTCATTTCAGATTTCTGATGATGACATTAAGATGTAACCAAGCACACTATATAATATATGCAATTAGTTTGGGTTCAGTAAGATAATTATTTTATTTTTTTATTTTTTGAAAAATTATTTATTTTCACCAATGGGTGCATTACATTGTTAAAATGTGACAGTAAAGACTTTCAGGGTTATGTGTAATTCAGAATGAATTATTAATAATATTAATAATTCTGAATGAATGGATGGATGGATGGATGGATGGATGGATGGATGGATGGATGGATGGATGGATGGATGGATGGATGGATGGATGGATGGATGGACAGACGGACGGACACAGATGGATATATAGAAATGTATGGATGGACAGACAGACGGAGATGGATGGATGGATGGATGGATGGATGGATGGATGGACGGATGAATGGACACAGATGGATATATAGAAATGGATGGATGGATGGATGGATGGATGGATGGATGGATGGATGGATGGACGGATGAATGGACGGATGAATGGACACAGATGGATATATAGAAATGGATGGATGGATGGACGGATGGATGGATGGATGGACGGATGAATGGACACAGATGGATATATAGAAATGGATGGATGGATGGATGGATGGATGGATGGATGGATGGATGGATGGACGGATGAATGGACGGATGAATGGACACAGATGGATATATAGAAATGGATGGATGGATGGACGGATGGATGGACACAGATGGATATATAGAAATGTATGGATGGACAGACAGACGGAGATGGATGGATGGACTGACGGACGGATAGACGGATGGACGGACAGACAGCTGGATAGAGTAAATGGATGGATGGATGGGCAGAAAGAAAGTTGGATAGACTGATAGATGGATATATAGAGATGAATGGATGAACAGACGCAGATGGATGGATGGACAGACAGACAAACTGATAGATAGAGATGGATGGGTAGATGAATTATACACTATATCAAATATATTATTAGTTTGGGGTTACTAGGAATTTTTTTTTTTTTTTTTGAAAGAAAGAAAGAAATTATTATTTTTATTCACCAAGGATGCATTAAAATGTTTGAAAGTGACAGTAAATACTTTCATAAGATTTCTGTCAAATAAATACAATTTCTATTCTGTCCTGAAACAAAATGCATCCTGGTTTCCACAAAAATATTAAGCAGCACAGTTTTCAACTGTTTTCAACATTGATTCAAATCATTCAACATTCAACATTGATAATAATCATAAATGTTTCTTGAGCAGTGAATCATCATATTAGAATGATTTCTGAAGGATTATGTGACATTGAAGACTGGAGTTTTATTATTATTTTTATTTGGGATGTATTATTTATTGAAAACAGAAGCCCTAGAGCGCAACATCATATCCTGATGAATCCGGATAATTCTGAATGCAGTTGCACATAGCTGAAGTTAGTAATTATCATAATACCAAAACATCATACTTATGAGCACTTTTTGCATTAAAGCACATGCACATTTATTTATTTTTGTTGCATAAATATTATTCCATAATATAGCCATATATTCACACACACACACACACACACAAAAATGTATACATCAATGATTAGCTTGTCAATATACGGCCACTGTTGTGATTGGCTAACGTCACTGCATAGGAAAACCATCCATATAAAACCTTCATTTACAGACAAAGCATAATGACATTTTTTTACAGTTTGCGACGTAGCTTCTATCCGATTCATCTTTCAACAAAAGTTTCCATTACACTGTGCCTCGTTTACAAATCAATCTGCAGTCAAATGCTCTGAACAAACACATAACCCTTTCGACAAGGTCCGGGATGCCAATAAAAATAATCCATCCACTTGTTCCTGACACTTGGGTCCTTCTGAAGTTTGTACAGAGACGCAAATCAGCTGTTAAACCGTGACACATGAAAGCAAACGTTCTTTTACTCTTATTTTGTCATTTGTTTTTTGTTTCTTTTTGAAAAAAATTCAAATTTATGGATAAAAACAGCATACAGGTTTTACACACGAATATGCGTGTGCACAGTTAGTGAGTGAGACCCGATGTATCTGTAATGTCACTTCTATATCATGGAGGGATGAAGCAAGCTGATTATGTTACAGATCTGAGGCTGGACAAAATGTCTGATTATAATTCAGATAAAACACAAGACTGAAGCTGTCTTAAAACATCATGTCCTAAGACAGGAAATGCATTATATGGAACTCAATTCAATAAAACATCTTAAATATCCCCAGCGGAAATGTTGTAGAAATGCTTGAAAACAACATTTCCTGTGTACTTTCTTCTTGGTAATGCAAATCAATTATTTTCTTATTGGCCTTTTTGAAGGATAGGGGACAGGAACGGAGCAGAAGTTTCCTTCCACAGAACCAGGAAATTGTTCAAGCAAAGACCAAACGCTTCCGTTTCAAATGTATGCACATTTAAATAAAAAATTGAGACAGGATACAATCAATCCGCTCTTTGTACTGAGAGAAAAGAAGGTTTTATTTCACCAGTAGTTGTTTTATACAAGGATGTGAGGATGATTTATATGCAATTAATCTGTGGTTCGACAAACACCAAGGTTGTCAAATAAAATCTTATTCTCTTAAAGAGAAAATAGAAATTGAGCAAAAATTAGGTTCTTTCTGAGCACTGCTAAGTGCAGTAGGGCCAACATCGAATCAGGTGTTAAAAATGAGCATTATAATGACAGCAACAGGCAGGCTATGCATTGACGCTTTGCTTCCTTGCCGTAATGTTGCAATATGGTCATGTTACAGAAACAAACTTAGACACTGTAAACCCTAATGCTCAAAATAATGAATTGGTTTGAATAGGAAAACTCAAATTAAACAAATTCGTTCAATCAACTTTTACAAGTATTTAGAACTTTCTTTTCTTTTGAGTTCATGAAACTGACACATTGTAAGTAATCTGAACTGTTTCATTGTTTTGAGTTTCATGAACTTGTTTCTTTTAATTTAGACAAACTTACATTTAACTGAAACTGGGCTGGGATTTCGATTTCCCAGCATGCTTTTGCCATGATACTCAAAAGGGAGAGTAAATGCTAAAATTAAGTGTTATATAATGTTTTTGTGCAAGATTAATGTTAAGTGGGAGATTTAGTAGTGTTTAATGCTTTGCTATGCTAATTTAGAAGAGTTTCTGTTATATACGTCTTTTGGGGGTTATCCTCATGGTGACAAGTGGAGCCTGAGCTTGGTTTGAGATATATGTTAAATGTTTTTTTATTGCCGTACTCTTTCAGCAATTGCTATGCTAATGTTATAAAAGCATTGTGTCACCAATTAGCATTTATTGAATTTCCACTATTAAAAATATTTGAATTAAGATTACGTGATAATTTTAAGTTAAATGTATGAATGAACTTACTCAAAGTTTTCAAGCAATTAAAATGTATAAGTACACAATTGCCAGTGCTTGCTTAAACTTTGAATTTCTTAACTTAAAAAAATTGAATTGCAACTGATTAACTGTTTTGTCAACTTATTTGGGCTTACAAGTATACACGTTTCCTAAAATAGCTCTTTTCCCCATGAAACGACTGCTATTTGAATGCACAAGTGCAATTTTTCTTCCACGCACATCACCTTAAAGGGATAGTTCACCCAAAAATGAAAATTCTTTCATCATTTACTCACCCTCAAGTTGTATGAATTTCTTTGTTCTGCTGAACACAAAAGAAAATATTGGTATGGTATAGTATGGAAAAACAAATTACTATGGAAGTCAATGTGGCCCAACAACTTGAGGGTGAGTAAATGATGACAGAATTTTCATTTTTGGGTGAACTACAACTTTAAGAAATAATTACTGTCTGAATTTAGTAAATACATTAGGGAAAATGTAAAAAATAAATCTCAAGATGGTCTTAAATTAAGAATATTCAAATACTGTTATCCCGCTCTCGAATTTTACCACTTTACAAACTCTCAATTTCAAGTGAAGACTGAGCCAAGATTATGAAGCTTTACCAATTGCAGAAGTGCCCTGAAATGCAAGCCAAATCAATCGGACGTTGTGCAGCACAACATCCATTTATGATCTGATGATTTAATAGCAGTCTAATGGTCCAAACACAAAAAGCAAGGAAAACGCACACACAACACACACAAAATCAGATTATACTGCCTGCCCCAAAATAGTCTGTGATCAAACTCCAACTGCAAAAAAAGGCTCCAGAATGATTGAGTGAGGCAAAAATCCAATACAGCTCAATCTGAGGTAATGGCTGCCTAAGACCTCCAGCTGATTTGAAGAGAAAAACAGTACAAGTGGTGTATTGTGGGAAGGCCAGCGTTCTGAAAAGGGCTTGTATTGACGTCACACTTTGAGTGTCAATCCTTTTATGCCTCTTCAAACTTGCTAATGACCGTGAAACAAAATGAGCCGTGCCTTTCAGATTGAACGGAGCTCCTATTCTCTGTCTCTCACAGGACTGTCATAAAAATAAAAAAAAAAGAGAGTGTTTCCTGTTATGACACATAGCCTATATGAAAAAAGAGCAGGGAGTCTTGGGTCAAGAGGGTTATGCATAGACCAACGTGTTTTTGTTGGTTTAGGGGCGTAATCTTTAAAAAGCGAAGATGGATATGATGTCTGCATAAAATAATTTTCTGTCATTTGTTTCCTCTTTGACATACTGCCTCGGACACACAGTCATTATTGGAAAGCAGAGTGAAGTGAGGACAATGCTGGGAGAAGATGCAAGTCTCAGCTATATAACTGCGATTGTAATGCTGGATATAATATTATAACTGCAATATAATTTCCCTTATTCAGCTGGCAAAACGTGATTGAAATGTAAACTGCACACTTATAATTGGGATATATCGAGTAACCATGATCAAACGATTAATCAATAATTGCGACAGCCGTATATTTATCTAGAAAATTGCATATAGGTTTGGAACAAAATGAGTAAATGATGGCAGAAATTGTATTGGGTTGAACATCAGGTATCCCTTTCAGATAAGATTCATAACTTGAATGATATGATTAATATGATCAATGCAAAATAGTTACAAAGAAAAGTACCTTCCATTTGTTGTCACATCATCGTCATAAGGTTTTATTTTATCATTTTTTTTATTTTCGTGGCACTGCCCATCCCTACTACAAACGTAGGTTTGAATAAAAACGTACCGTGATATAAACTGTAATATTAGCAGAGGAAGTCAGGCTAACCAAAGAAAGACTCACAGGCATTTCCGCCAACTGCCTCCCCAAGGTCTGAGACTGGAGGATGCATTCAACTCAAATTCTATTCACACAAACCCACACAGCACAAACCAAACCCTATCTGACTAATGATGTGCCAGACCACTGTTTAAAAGCAGGCACTAAACATAGCCCAAAACCAAAGCTGAAAACTATTATGTTACTGAGTACCTCAGGGTGATTGACAACTGAAAGGCTGAGGAAATCTATTGAGGTGCTTTGAGAAAGGGCGAAAAGAATTGCGTTTTATTTATTTATTTTTTATTGTTTTGCTTTTTGCCACTGCAAATAAAATATTCAATCAACATGAAATCAAAATGGACCCTTTTACTTGGACACATTAAGACACAAATGTTTGTCTTTATAATCTTTTACCGAAATATAATAACTTGCTCTAAACTGACTTTCCTTTTCATCTGTCTTCACAAAGCCTCTAACTTTTCAGTTACTCATCCTAGCACCTGTCGTATAGAGATCACTTTTCATGATCCACTCAATTCCCTATAAAAGCCATTGAATATCCATCAGAACTGTAAATATGGATTCAAATGTTGCCTTGAAGGCATTTTAACATGAAGGAAATCTACCTAGAATAATCTATTCTTACCTTTTATCCCAAATTTGTTACGTCGGCTATACTTGTTGATGAGGACAAAAATCACAATGAGGAAGACGCAACCAAAGCCAGCCAAACCAACAGCAACCGACATCTACAGGGAAAAAAAACAATAAAGCAGTCAATGACACAGCTTCGTCTGCTGAAAAGAACAATCGAAATTAAAGGAGAACTTCAGCCTTTTCCAGACAGAAAGGACATCTTACTCCGAATGAATCTTCTTCAGGTCTCTTCGCCTCATCTTCAGGTGTTGGAGCTACAGGAAATAGAAATGACATTGCACAACTGAGGAGGCCAAAAAATGCTTTCATTTATGCAGAGCAGTGTCGATAGTAACTAAAACTAAAAGTATTTTTTTATTTAAATTGTTAATTAAAATAAAGCTGAAATAAAATATAATATTGTATGAAAAATGTGAAAATAATTAAACTCCTAATTTATTGCTTATTAATAGTTAGTAAGGTAATTGTTAAGTTTAGGTATTGGGATTAAGGGATGTAGAATATGGTCATGCAGAATAAGGCATTAATATGTGCTTTATAAGTACTAATAAGCAGCCAATATCCTAGTAATATGCATGCCAATAAACAACTATAGCAAGAATTGAACCCTAAAATAAAGTGTTACTAAGTGTTACTAAAATAAGTTGTACTAAAACTAAAACTGAAAAAGAAAGCTAAATAGAAATATTAAACTAATAAAAAAACAGCACATAACAAAATCACTGACACTTCAACTAAAATGAAAATATAATACAAATAAAAGGATAATTCAAAATATTAATAAATGCTATAATATTAAATAAATAATACTAAAATAACACTGATGCAGAGGAGAGCGGGGCTACACAAAAAAAGAACTTTCACTGTTGTTAGTTGCACTCAAATCATCCTTGTTCACATTACTTAAAACACTCATGTAACTACATGAACTTAAAATTACTGAGTTGTTTCTACTAATAATGAGTATTGACAGCTTCACTTAATAAGTGTTTGTTCAGTCAACTTAACATTGCTGAGTGAAACGAACAAAACTGGGCAGTGGATCTGTAGTTCCCAGCATTCTTTGCAAGGGACTGCATTAGGAGAGTAAATTTAGGGATTAAAGTGTTATTTTATGTGTTTTTCAGTAAAGGAAAGATGTTGTTAGGTTATGTTAGTGTTTAATGTTCAGTTATAGGGCTGGGTATCGATTCAGATGTTCCAATTCAATTCAATTTCGATTCACAAGCTCTCAAATCGATTCGGTTTTGATTTCCGATTCAACTCAATGAATATAGATTTAATACAAATACTATAGGCATTTATAAAAAAGAACAGTGAATCAAAAATAAATTAAGAGTCACAAATCTGTATATTAAACTCTTTTTTTTTTTAGGTACACTCACGTACATTAAAACAGAACCCATCTCTATATTTCAAATGCATACAGTTGTTAAATACAATACAATTTTGCAACTTTATTCTAAAAGACTTATCTGAGAAGTATTTATACACTAGTTTTTATTGATATTTTGATATATTTATTCTAAAACACGTCAGTACACGTCAAGCTTTTCTTGCGATTTTTGCCGCCCATCATGTGTGCAGTTACTTTTCATTCAGGAGAAGCGCGTTCATATCCGGACACAAGTAGTTGCCGTGGTAACGAACAACAGTACCTTAACGTGCTGACTTATGTGGACTAACTTTAATTTGAGGAAATCTGTTTATAATGTAAGCTATTAGGTTTGAATTATTGGTCCTGCGCTGTCTATTGACTCGAATGGCTAATGTACGTGCTTAAGTGAACGCTCAAGTTTGATCATAATGCAAGCCAAGTATGTGATCTATTTTTAGCGTTTGTGTGCTTGGCTGTGGGGGTGTTGCAACAACTGGGTGATGATGTTTCATCAAATGGTTCCGCAGATTTGTAGTATTACACAGCATTTTACCTCAGCATTACAAAAGGCGTTTAAGCCATTTAAGCACTGAAGGAATGAATGAATGAATGACAGGCATGCCTCTCGCGCCTTTGTAACATCGTGCAAGGCAAATAAGAGGGTAAACATCTAGTGGAGAAGACTAGTAATTAGATTTACGTTAATCTTATGTTCAATGTTAGAGAAATAAATATGGAAAAAAATCGATTAAGTGGCCTTTGAGATTTTTGTTTATTTACTCAAAGAAATGGTCTCATATTTACTTGAATTTCTTTTGTTCATATAACTAAATTGTTATTTGTAAAAATAACTCAATATAGTTGCGTGGAACCACTTGACCAGGTTTTTAAGTAAATTCAACAAGTAATTTTTTCAGTGTAGTTGTCACACTTTTAGTACTTTGAATATATCTCGGTTTACTTTTGAAATGTTTGAAAATCAAAGCATTGTTTTGCC
Source organism: Paracanthobrama guichenoti (assembly GCA_018749465.1). Classification (NCBI taxonomy): domain Eukaryota; kingdom Metazoa; phylum Chordata; class Actinopteri; order Cypriniformes; family Gobionidae; genus Paracanthobrama; species Paracanthobrama guichenoti. Next base: position 6,845,522 of record CM031949.1, on the reverse strand, counting down.
CAAATTATATTATAATTAATGTCAAATATGTCAACCAATAACCAACAACAATAAATATAAGTACTGTATATAAAAAGTACTTTCGTCTTAATATATGTAATTCACAACTTCATAATATCCTTATTTTAAAGAAATGAATATAATTTAATTAGACTTTTGACCTTGTGACAATTTCCTATATTACAACTAGCCCTCCTCCCCTATATATTGAAATCTTTCTCTTCCTTACTAGACATGTCTATTTTCATTTCACTTCTTGGCTACATTTATGATGCCACATTGTTTGTAAGGGAGGGTTTTGTCTCAACCTGTGTGGCTTGTTCACAAGTGTCAGAGAGGAATTGCCATTTAATTGAACTGTAATAGCAGAGGTACAACAGAGCTCACATATTGCTGCATCATACACCCAAAGCACGAGCCGTCCTCCTCTGGACTCAAAACAATTACGCCATCATAAAATCTTAATGCATAGAGCTTGTATCGTGATACATTATACATTATACTATTCTTCAGTTTATCTCTGTAAACTGTCATTAGAAGTGCCCTCTTTTACAGACACTAGACAAAAAGGAAGTATGGAATGGTGGTTACTATGTAATAGTTCTGTATGCACTTGAGAAGACCTAGTGTATGAGATAACGCTTGAAAGATGATATTGTCTTATCAAATCCTTCAATGCTATATTTAAGGTCATAGATTATAGTGCATTTGAAACAAAATATTTGTTATGATTTGAACAAGCCAGAACATGGACATGAGATGTGACCAATATGTTTTGTCTGTCTGTATGTTTTATGTCAAAAAGAGAGGCACTTACTGTATTCAATTATTCCTAAAAAGAACAAGAGGAGGAAAAAAAAAGAAAAGAAAATGTTGTAAATACATATAAATGGTTCATATATACACACAGTACACTCTCAGTAAAAAAGCTACAGTGCTGTCACTGGGTCGGTACCCTAAGGTACAACAGTGAAAAGGTACATCTTTGTACCTTACTCACCCCTAAGTGGTACATATTAGTACCTTAAAAGGTACATATCGGTACTTTAAGAGAGCGTATTAGTACCTTAAAGGTACATTTTAGTACCTTTTCGGTTTTGTACCTTAGGGTACCGCCCCAGTGAGAGCACTGTACCTTTTTTCTGACAGTGTACCTGACTAAAGTTTGAAAGCATTAAAGTTTTTAATGTTTTTGAAATAAGTATCTTATGCTCACCAAGGCTTCATTTATTTAATCAGAAATACAGTAAAACAGTAATATTTTGAAATAATATTACAAATAATTTTCTATTTAAATATATTTTAAATGTAATTTATTCCTGTGATCAAAGCTGAATTTTCAGCATCATTACTCCAGTCTTCAGTGTCACATGACCCTTCAGAAATCATTCTAATATGATGATCTGCTGCTTAAGAAACATTTCTTCTTCTTCTTCTTCTTCTTCTTCTTATTTATTATTATTATTATTATTATCAATGTGGAAAACAGAAGTGCCGCTTAACATTTTTGTGGAAATAGTGATACTTTTTCAGGTTTCTGTGACAGAAAGTTCAATGAACAGCATTTATTTTTTTATTAAATTTATTAAAACATTTATTAAATAGAAATCTTCTAATGCTGAAAATGTAGCTTTGATCACAGTAATAAATACATTTTTATAGGAAAATGTCATTAAAAAGAAAGCAATTATTTTAAATTAACAGTATTTCACAATATTACTGTTTTACTGTATTATTAATTATATATATATATAAAATATTAATAAATATCAGAGCAAATTCATACCTCATGATAAATGATAGATTACACTGTGTAGACTTACCGTCATCCTCACTGAACGGTGGCTCAAGGAAATAGCCGTGGACAGTTTTGGTAACTGAGCCAAGAGAGTTATTGGCTACTAGGGTGTAGTATCCATTGTCATAATGCGTTGGGTTCTCAAAAGTCAAGCAGCCTTCCAAGTAATCTTGGTAGTACTCCATCTCCGTGTAGATATATTTGCTCTGCAGGATCTCACGATCCTTGTGGAACCAGCGCAGTGTGGGATGGGGAAAGCCCCTCACGGTGAACTCGATGCAGGTGTGATGGCGCCGTTCCGGCTCATCTAGCTTCAGGATTACTGGCGGAACTGATGAGAAAATAAAAATGGCTTTATGGGACAGATACAGGGCAGAATCAGTGGAACACACAGATTTTACACCTGTGGTAACACTACAAACAAGGCATCAAATCTACTATGAAATGCACTTTTTTTGTCTTTAATTAGGTAGGATACTACATATGCACTATATATATATATATATATATATATATATATATATATATATATATATATATATATATATATATATATATATACAGTAATATAGAAATCTATAATTGATGGTGATAGTAACAAGAAATGTTCTGGAGCAGCAAATCAACATATTAGAATGATTTCTGAAACTGAAGACTGGAGTAATGATGCTGAAAATTCAGCTTTACCAATACAAGAAGAAATTACATAAATAACTGCTATGTGTGTGTGTGTGTGTGTGTGTGTGTGTGTGTGTGTGTGTGTGTGTGTGTGTGTGTGTGTGTGTGTGTGCGCGCATTTTATTCCTTCAGATGTATAAATCTCCATTCACTTTCCTTGTATGGAATAGAAGCTCAGACATTCTGCCCAACATCTTCTTTTATGTTTCACAGTCACAGATAAAATAAAATAAAATAAAACAGGCAACATGAGAGTAACAACAACCACAATGATGTGAGTGAGTAAATCATAAAAGTTCTACTCCTGTAATGTTTTTTCCTGTAATGTTCTCCTGTAAAGTTTTTTTTTTAAATGCATAGATTTCTTAACAATGAGTTGCTGTCGAGTAAAAAAGCAGGACCGCTGTTATGTTAACATGCACTTTACGTTTATAAATTGGGTCTCCTATGAAAAATGGACAGATTATAAATTGACAGAGGGACAGCTCGTAATCTTGCTGTCACAGACTGAATAGTGTACAATAATATACAAAGGTAATCCATATGCAAACATCTTGTCCGACATTTGTTTGTCATTTCAAATGAGAAGGCATCATTATTGTCAGCTGCCTTCTCTCGCCGAAGTGATTTGTGCTTGGCTGACTGATGAGACTAGACGAGAGATAGATCCCTCCTGTAGAGCGGCTCGGAACACATCCCGCCTAAACAGATGACATGTGTTTTAGAATCAGCATGCAGCAGCACCCTTGCTCTCAGCCTGTCTGCTCTCACTACTGCATGAGGCCTGTCATTTAGGGAGTCCTGCTGCAATCCCACCAGGAGAGAGAAAGAGGATGGGAGGGATGTGCATCCCATATGTGCATCTCATATTCCACAGTATTTGATCGGAATGCAAAAATTCAACTGGTGCACTTTTCATTAGCATTATTAATGTGCCTAAATGAAACAGAGCCAAACCTTTTGGCCTTGTTGACACTGCACCCTATTGAGATGTTTCTCAAATTTGATCTTTAGGACTGTCATGTAATGAAATACATTTTTTATATTGTATATCAGATCAGATTATATATATATTTATACAACATTTCTTACTGGCTCTCGAATCTGATTGGCTGAGAGCCTTTTCAAGCCATTTCACCATTTGTATCACTTCGCTTGCGGCAACTGTCATAGCGGTCGAGCAAATCCACCATTTTTTTGTTTTGTTTTTTTTTTTACAAATACTACTGTTATTGTGTCACACAATGTAGTTTTAAGAGTTTTTTAGGTGAGAATGTAGTTATTTAGACTTCAAATATGTGATTTATATATAAACATAGCGCATATTTGACAATTTGTTTAGACGTTTTTGGAGATGTAAGTTCCAGACCGTAAGTGGCTGTTCAGCGCTCAAGTACCCGCAGAGAACAGCTTTATCTCAATTTACTGCTGGCTCTTATGTAGATAGTGTTTAAACATGAGGTGTAATTCATTTTGGGTATATCAAGCGGGCAATCTTTGGTTTTATTAATCTAATTACTTGTTTCAGAGCAAATCGATTTGGCTAAGGGGAAAGTTCATTTTCATAACTTTATATTTTTATTTAACTGAAATCCTGTACTATAACCAGCGCTGCTTTTGTACTTTTGACTGAGCTGTTTGCTTTGTTTATTTTCTATTGTACAGCCTTCTTACACTCTTATAATAACTAATTGTAACACAGTTCTTTGATCAGGAAAGGAGGACTCCTCAGTTCTCCGTGAGAGAGTTGAAACCGGTGTGATGCGCAGCTGGCGCTTATCATCCAATCACTCACCGGCCTCATGTCGCTCTCTCACGGCTCTCGCTCACCCTGCTCGTCACATACCCCCATCGTATGACAGTCGAGATGAGAGAAAAGGAGATGGAAACACAAGGAGCGACAAAGACGAGAGAGGGGAGAGAGAAAAAAAAAATCTTGGTCCGGTTACCGGACACACCTCCGCTTGGTCCTCAACAAGCCGAGAGGCTCTTCCTCATGGTGTCATGCGATGGTACTGGACGCTCGGTGGACGGTTCGATCCTCCTCTGAACCCCTGGTAGCAGGCGGTGGATCCTCTGGTTGAGGGAAGCCAGTGGATCCTCCGGTTGAGGGCAGCCGGCAGCGAGTCCCGTGCTCCCTGCTTCTATCCAACATGGTGGACGGCAGCAGGCTCCGGCCCACGGCAAACGCCGGCGACTCCTTCGCTCCCTTTCGGACGGCAGCCACCCCACCTCGACCCAGGAGCACTGCAGCGAGCTCTCCGTCCCTCCGGTCTGCACTCACTCCAGCACCACCGCCTCGGGCAGCCACTCGCAGTCTTCTCTCTTCCGTGCTGTCCGACCTCTTCAGCACCACAATCCCCCTCAGCAGCGAGGGCTCTCCGGCAGCATGTCCCACCCTTCCTCCTGGGTTTTGGCTTTTTTTTTACTTTAATCAAATAACCAAATAAACTGAAAGTAAAAGCGGCAGCCCCTCATGGACGGATGCCTCACACACATAACAAAACATAAACAAAACATCAAATCCAGGCCTGGTCCTCTCTCGTCCTTCACTGTCGTCACTCCTTTTTTTATGCTCCCGTCACTCCTCCGTGAGAGATCCGACACCGGTGTGTCTCGCAGCTGGCGCTCACCATCCAATCACTCACTGGCCTTGCGTCACTCTCTCACGGCTCTTGCTCACCCTGCTCGTCACACTAATATTGTTTATTTAAATATAAATTTTCAATAAGTAGTATTTTATATAAATAACATGCTGTATTTGGTATTGGGAAAGGGTCCGTTTGTGATTTCAACTTCAATGAAAGTCTATGAGCGAGTCAGTAGCAAAGACTTTTATATTAAAAAGGGACTTAAACAAGGTTGTAAACAATAAGATGCAACTTACAAATGCATTGACTAGCGCTGTCATGGAAAATCCCCATAACTGTTAAAAGGACAAAGAATGCGAACGTTCAAACTGATTTTGTGATTATGAATATAAGATTGATGTGAAGAATATCAGCCGGATGCAGATAATGCTCTCGTTGAGGCGATCTCTCTCATAATACTCTACACTACATAATACAATAAGCTTCAATGAAGGGACTCAACGTTCCTTCGTTACTAGTTTTAAAGTGATGTTTTAGAATCAGTAACAGAGGCTTGGGCTCAACTGTTAAACTGTCAAACTGAGATTTGAACCCGTGGTGGAAGGAAGTAGTTCTGCACAAAAGACACTCTGTTGTTGTTTCTTATTTATTTACACACTTGTGCCATTGAAAATGTTCGCTGTTATGTAAATGCAATATCACATGAGTAGACGTGCAATATGGCTGTATATCAGCACGCTTATCTATGGCTTGAGGCCTATATATTTATTTCTAGGAAATATATATCTGTTTTTAAGTAATATGCCAAATATAGAAATTATTAGTGAAAAAAAACCATAATTATTCATTTAGAATATTTAATGGGACACCAAATATTAACAGGATAAAAATCTAATTATATAATATAATTAGCTATGTAAAAGGGATTATAATCAGCAATCATTCCTTACTCTTCCGTAATAAAGACAAGACCCTGTACTTGGTTATTAAAACCAAACTTGACAGTTTTCCACTCAGAATTTTTCCTGTATATCTTGTCATTTCAATTTAACGTCAAAGTCATTAGTGAGCAGAGTGATAAAATGTAATGCTTTTCATCTACTCGCTGTCTTAAAATCATGTGCTGTTTAATGAACATAATGATGCCTGAGTGTCTGATCATATCTGAATCCTAAAACATTAACATCGACAGCGAGAAAATCCTCCATTCCTATTAAAGCGAGGAAAAAAGTTGATTCTCTTCAATTCAATTTTGATTCTCATCTTATACCTGTTTAACGCAGTTTAACATGGTGCAGGAAAAGAGGTCTATTTTTATGTATCACAACCTTGCGATCCCTAAATACGTGCACACCCTCTGATTAAATTAACACAAAGGATTACAGGTTCATAGCTGTTAATTGGTGTATCAATTTATTTAGTACCTTGTTCTATTTTAAACGTGTCCACACAGTTATTTTTTTTCAGAGGAGAATATGGTGTTATCTGCGTTAAAGTTTGCAACAATTTCAATAAATGCATTTTCAGCACGACTTCTAAATAAGGATTCACAGCCCACATTCAAATTATTCAAATTAAAGGACTTGAATAACAATTATTCAGTGTTTTCTGCAGACTTTTACACATTCTAATATTGTAGTACACTAAAAATCTGTTTGAGTATATACTAGTTTGAGTTAAAGTGCCCCTATCGAATATTACCTTTCATGCAGTGTGTAATATAGTTTGTGAATGTAGAAAGGTTGCAAAGTTTTAAAGATCAAAGTGAGCGACAAATAAAGTTAATATCTCCAAAAGAAAAAACAAAACAAAAAGAGTTGTCAGCAATTCCAGTCTCACTTTCCGTCTAGGTTTGTAAGACATTTGCATAATGCCAGCCTATGGTCTTCATTGCCCATAAACAACGTCTACTTTGACCCACCCTCAAGCACTGTAGTGAGACTGAAAGAGTTTGGTTTGTGTTGTCGACAAATGAAATGCATGCACTTCAATAGGATGAGGACTCGAATTGATATGGTAAAACCAATGCCATTGTTACTGTTTGTATCACTGTGTATACAAAAGGTCTCCAGAGCTGAAATTCAGGTATGGTAACGGGTGTTTGGTTTCCAACGCGCTCTAGCGGTAGACCAATGAAAACAGACTGGGCCGTCCGACCAATCAGAGGAGAGTAGGTTTAGAGAGACTGAACCCTTGAACAAACCATTTTGAGACACTTTGAGAAATGAGGCGATGTGCAATGTATATTATGAAAATATATATATTTTTTCTTTTTTTTTTTTTTTTTTTTTACCTTGTATGCATGTAAACGTATTGTAGGAGAACTCCAAAACTAAATTAAGAATCTTAAAAATAATACAGTTTACAGGAAACCATAAATATTAAAGTACGCTCAACTTATTTTGAAGTGGTTATGTGAAAAGCTTCAGCGTGATTCTTAAAGCTGAAAGTGATATAAATTCTGCAGCAAGTTTTAAAGGAGAATCTTATTATATATTTCACTTTACCTTTTTGGTTTGTGTTTTCGATTTACGTTTTACATTTTGTTTAGACCCCAGTGACGGATAAGTTTAGGGGTGGGGTGAGGGCTGGTCCTTCTTGGTGACTTTTGTGGAAGATTTGTATGAATTCATATGATTAAAATTGTACAAATTAGAACGAATTGGCCATCTTGTAAAATACTTACGAATTAACGTGAGATCGGGTTGACAAAACTCTTTGTCAAACTCTCTCAAAAAAAAATTATAGTGTGCTATGGGTGAGTGTCAGAGCCAGGGTACTCTGAATGGTTTGGGGTGGATATTTTCTAAATCGTTTTTCTTTTCTTTTTTTTTTGGTCTTTTTTTATTATTCACTAGATGAAAGTCTGGGGCTGGATTCATGCAAATCTTAAGAAAGTTAAGATAAATTCTGAGACGTCCATAAGAATGTTCCTAAGTGCAGTTCTTAAATAATCTTAATGAAAATTACAGACTTTGGCAAGAACCACCATACAATTAGAAAACGCTCTAAAAAAAAAAAACATCTCAAATGTTGTCTTTCTGTGCTGTCTGCAAGATTACTGTAATAATCATATTAAGTGTGCACACTGTTTTTATTACAACTGGCTTGAAGTAGTGTTTTTAATGTTTAATGTGTTAATGTATATAGTTCTTTTGTCTCAAGATGAAGCACTCTGCTGCTCTCTTTGAAGTGAATGTTTCCTGTATAGCTCTCATATGTGCTGAATGTTGCCGAAAATGGTTTCATTATATAAAAGTAAAAATGAGGTCCCTAATCATGACTGACCATTGTTTAAAATATCAATGACTGGTGTCAGTGTACTTGTACACACCCCTAGTATTAGTAATGCACTATTTTTTTTTTCTTTAGAACAGTCTTTAAGAAAAAAAGATGAGAATCTTTTTTTTTTACTTAAGAAAATAAGGAGCTAGCACTTGATAGCACATAATAATTTTATTCTTATGAATGTTTTGTGAATCCAGCCCTTGATCACTAAATGTACCAGCGTATCTTTCCTCAACAAGCTGCATAATTTGAAGTATAATTTCAGTATGAGCAACAGCAAACACCATTAAGTATGAGACATGAAAACCTGTAACAAACAAACGATACGTACATAGCACAGCCAGCTGAAGGGACACATTGGTCATCCCGACCACATTCTCAGAGATGCAGGTCAGAACAAATCCATTGTCGTCTCTGCTCACGTTGACCAGAGTCAGATTGATGGAGTGAATGTTGGGCCAATAGACATTCGACTGGAGGGCAAACAAGAAACATTATGCTATGGTTAGGTTGAAAATAAGGTTAAATAGTTTGTTTGGTGTGGGATGAATGGCGCTCACCTGGTGTGTGTTGATGGAGTGAAGGCCGTTCACGGTCCAGTCCACCTCAGGTAGCGGAGAACCAGAGCCGTTACAGCTGAGCGTCACGTTTTCACCCTCCATCACAGTGAGGTTACTGTGAACAACTTTTATATCTGGCAGGTCTAGATCAGAGCAAGGACTTTTAAGTCTATTCTTTAAATGCATTCTTACAAGTTTAAGGCAAAATACTAGATACCTCTAAGTGGGAAATGAGGTAAATTATTATGCCTAATTGTACTGCAATTAGAAGAAAGCATCGACATGGATATCAGTGTTGCTATCATTAACTAGAAAAATCATAAAATCATGAACTATTTCAGTACCTGAAGTAAAACTGAAAAAATAAAATATAAATATTCAATGAAAAATTAGGAGAAGTACAAAAATTTTAATAAATAAAAGCTACATAGAAATATTTAAAATAAACGAATAAAAAATTGACAAGCACAACAAAAATACTGAAACATTTATTTATATATTTTCACTATAATGAATAAATACTATGATATTATATAATGACACTAAAATGTATAATGTAATACTAAAATGCTTAAATGTGCATAGTTTATACTATATCACCAACATGCATGTTTTAGATTTTATTTTTATTTTTTTAAGCAAAATCATCTGTATATGATTTTTTTCCAAATAAGTTTGCATGACAAATCCTAATATCCTTCATTACAAGGACATTGTTTGAAGGTCTTACCCCACTCTCCCATATACTGCATCATAATGTGAGATAACCATTGCATCATACTAGTAATATAACCTTATATAACAACACATAGTGCATGCTTGGCCTACAGCTGTATTATTTATGAAGAAAGATGTCTTACCACAGTGGGCAATGCTCATTGATCTCAGACGAATCTTGTATGCACCGTTCTTGCAGTAGAGTTGCTGGGTCTGCAGGCCGGCCTCACCTCGCAACTGCCAGAGCTGAATCCATCGAATCTCACAGCCGCAGTCAAAGATGACTCCCTCCAGCCTCCTGCGTCAACAACACACAGCTAACGCTAGTTATACAATCCCCAAACTCCACTGTTTACTCAGAGCTGGGCATGCAAAATCGGCCAATCTTTGCCTGCCCTGGTTGAAAACAGCAGTTTTGTGACACTATCTCCAGAGTGGTGTGAAATAGAGACCCAGGCTGATTACTAAAAGGTTGTAGGTTTCCCATTTGGGGAGATCCATAAGCAATCCCAATCATGCCCTTGAGTATCGCACATAACCACAGGCTGCTCCAGGGGGACTGTTTTGTAGCCTGTTTTGAAAAACGCGTCAGCTAATTGACTATTTATTTACCCTTGTGTGACATGCGTTGCACACAAGCATTTTGTCAGCTGCATCTTTACATGTCACATACATGATGCATAACATAAACAACATTAAAAACATGGAATATTTATATTTCAAAGCTGTAAAACTGGCAAGTGCACAAAGCATTTAATTCCCATTCCTAGCAGCGACATTGTAAAAAAGGCATTCTCTGATGGCAGGTCTTAATAGCTTCCAGATATTTCTTTTGTTTTTAGTATTTTGTTTTTTTGTGTGTGTGTGTGTGTGTGTGTGTGTGTGTGTGTGTGTGTGTGTGTGTGTGTGTGTGTGTGTGTAGGTTAAGGGTAGTTTTAGTATAGGGGGATAGAATATAGTTTGTACAGAATAGAAATCATTGTGTAACACTTCAGTTTAGGGTCCAATTCTCAGCATTAGTTGCTTATTAGCATGCATATTACTAGGATATTGGCTGTTTATTAGTACATATTAATGCCTTTTATTCTGCATGACCATATTCTATATCTTTAATCCTACCCAAAACTTAACAACTACCTTAACTATAAGCAGTAATTAGGGATTTATTTAGGCAAAAGTTGTAGTTAATAGTTAATTAATAGTGAGAACTGGACCCTAAACTAAAGTGTGACCAATCATTGTCTATGAAAAAAATCCATGTCTATGGACAGTCCCTATAAAACACGGAAACCAGGAGTGTGTGTGTGTGTGTGTGTGTGTGTGTGTGTGTGTGTGTGTGTGTGTGTGTGTGTGTGTGTGTGTGTGTGTGTGTGTGTGTGTGTGTGTGTGTGTATGTGTGTGTGTGTGTGTGTACATATACATGCATAATCTACCGTTCAAAATTCTAGTTCAAATAAATGTTCTTTTGAACTCTCTATTCACCAAAGAATCCTAAAGAAAAATATATCCACAAAAACATGAAGCAGCACAACTGTTTTCAGCAGAAAATCGGCATATTAGAATGATTTCTGAAGGATCATGTGACACTGAAGACTGGAGTAATGATGCTGGAAATTCAGCTTTGATCACAGGAATAAATTACATTGTAAATATATTCAAATGGAAAACAGTTATTTTAAATTGTAATAATATTTCACAATATTACAGTTTTTACTATATTTTTGAGCAAATAAAGAATATATATGTATATATGTGTGTGTGTGTGTGTGTGTGTGTGTGTGTTCCAGAGTCCATCATTATTTGATGTGCATAGAAAATAGAAACATTGACATGACATAGCATTTTTCTATTATATATTAAATATTTATTTTTACGTATATAATATATTATAAAAATATATATAAAATAGAATGTCTAAAACTAATTAAATCTTCCATGAGTTGCATATTATGCTGACAAATAGGTACGTGTGATATCAGACAAAGCTGAGCGGACATTGATTACTGGAACAATACAACATTTCGCTTCTTGAAAAACACAGTCACAGTAGCTGAATGGAAAGAAAAATGAGGCGCTCACAATGTGATGAACTGTATATCATTACCCACAGGCTTTGATCTCAGCGTGAAACTTTAGTCCATTAATCTGTATGCTCGGGTTAGAAAATATGCTACTGTATGTTTTCAGAGCCCTTCATTATTTTGCAAATCCCTTTCTGCAAACCTCCAGGAGTCAGGTCATCCGCAGGAAGAAATGCATCTGTACGACATGGACTGAACTGACAGGTAGAATGGCCACAGTGATTTGGATGTAATTCTGAGAGAAATGTGAAACTGTTTCATCATGAAGTAAACTAAGAAATTGAGTCTAACAACAACAACAAAAAAGACGTGTTTTGTTTTCTAAGTAATTACACATGCTTTGAGCTTAAACTCAGGCATCATTTACGCTGCCAGGAATAACCCAGCGGCGGACGTCGGGGGTCCTGACTATCATCAACGATGATAGACAGACTATAACATGATTATGCACGCTGATGAGGTTTAGTTGTGTGTGCACCTGAAAGCTATTGAGGAATGAGTTGTAAGATGCAAAGAAATTCTTCTGAATCTAATGGGATCATTTCCATCTGAAGAATAAAACAAAAGGTGCAAAACAGTGAGTCTAAACTGGTTTTGCTTCAGAATTCAGATTTTACATTAAGTGGAGACCCAACATGACATTCAAATGTGGTTATTACTTGTTTTCGGAAAGTCTCCTGAATTTCAATATTTTCATGGTTTCCCCTGCTGTCATCAGATCACACTTGTGACCCACCAGTTGAGAACCAGTCCTAAAGGATGAAGTCTAAATTCTCCATTCTTTCTCCTAACCCTGGAGCTGATATTATATTACAATGACTGTTAGGATGGATTCACTGGGTCTGAAAATCAATAATGCCTGTGAATCTCATCTAGCTTTGAAGATTACACCATTATTACAGCACCACAGCGACATAACTGATACCAATCTACACCATTAATCTCCATAATACATGCAATTTGTTCAGTGAAGTTCAAATTTGTTTGGTAACAAAGTATATTCAGTGGAAATAAATGCAATTTATTCAGTTGTTCTCGTCTTTGCCTTTTCTTCCATTTCAGAGATGCAACATCCATTTAATTTAAAAGCATTTTTTATTGTTTATAAATAAATGATATATCCTATAGTAAGAGTATACACACTTTATATACACACTTTATATCTCACAATTGCAAGGTATAAATTCATAATTGCGAGTTTATTATTCGCAATCTTGTGGATATGTGTATATACTGTATACTTTATATCTCACAATTGCAAGGTATAAATTCATAATTACGAGTTTATTATTCGCAATCTTGTGGATATGTGTATATACTGTATACTTTATATCTCACAATTGCAAGGCACTGTATAAACTCAAGCGTAAGGATTTGAGAGAGTTTGACAAGGGCCAAAATGTGATGTGCTAGACGACTGGGTAAGAGCATCTCCAAAATTGCATCTCTTGTGGGTGTTCCCAGTCTGCAGTGGTCAGTATCTATAAAAAGTGGTACAAGGAACGAACAGTGTTGAACCGGCGACAGAGTCATGGCTAAGGCTCAGTGATGCACGTGGGGAGCGAAGGCTGGCCCGTGTGGTCCGGTCAAACAGACGAGCAACTGTAGCTCAAATTGCTCAAGAAGTTAATGCTGGTTCTGATAGAAAGGTGTCAGAATGCACAGTTCATCGCAGTTTGTTGCGTATGGGGCTGCATAGCCGCAGACCAGTCAGGGTGCCCATGCTGACCCCTGTCCACTGCCGAAAGATGGAAAAATGGAAGAAGGTGGCCTGGTCTGATGAATCACGTTTTCTTTTACATCACATGGATGACCGGGTGTGTGTGTGTATCACTTACCTGGGGAACACATGGCACCAGGATGCACTATGGGAAGAAGGCAAGCCGGCGGAGGCAGAGTGATGCTTTGGGCAATGTTCTGCTGGGAAACCTTGGGTCCTGCCATCCATGTGGATGTTACTTTGACACGTACCACCTACCTAAGCATCGTTTCAGACCATATACACTCTTTCATGGAAACGATATTCCCTGGTGGCTGTGGCCTCTTTCAGCAGGATAATGCGCCCTGCCGCAAAACAAAAATGGTTCAGGAATAGTTTGAGGAGCACAACAAGTTTGAGGAGTTGACTTGTCCTCCAAATTCCCCAGATCTCAATCCAATCAAGCATCTGTTGGATGTGCTGAACAAACAAGTCCAACTTACAAGACTTAAATGATCTGCTGCTAACATCTTGGTGCCAGATACCACAGCACACCTTCAGGGGTCTAGTGGAGTCCATGCCTTGATGGGTCAGGGCTGTTTTGGCAGCAAAAGGGAGACCAACACAATATTAGGATAATAATAGGTCATAATGTTATGCCTGATCGGTGTATTTTATATATACTTTTTTTAATCTAATTGGCAATAATGAATGTTTTGCTGAAAGGATGGTTCTTGTGAGTGAAAAAAACACCCTTTGAGCAAAGTAAATACATATTTTCTGTCATATATTTTTAAATCAAAGGAACTGTAATTTCATCCCAAGTCATATTGTCAAAACTAAAAGCTAAAAATCTGTAGCTATAATCTGTAACTGCCTAACTTGATGTCACTTCCTTTGTAAAAAAGGAAGTACTTACTCTGATAGAGGAGACTCTCAGAACTTATGCTAATGAAGTAAGTCTGCAAATGTTTGTGTACTGCGTGTCCTTGAAGACAACGACTTTGTCGGATTTATTGCAATGTAGTCTTTCATTTTCATCTTAAGTGTAGTTTAACCATATGATCAATCATTTTGATGACACGTCATGCCAGTCGTGAATGTCACTCTCAGGTAACTCTCAGACTTTTAAAGGGATAGTTACCTAAAAATTTAAAGTCTGTCATCGTTTACTCACCCTCATGTCGTTCCAAACCTGTAGACTTTCAGCTGCGGAACACAAAAGAAGATATTTTGAAGAATGTTGGGGTCTGAACAACATTGGAGCCCATTGATTTCCACTGTATGGAAAACAACCAAGACATTTGTTTGTTTTTTTTTTTTTTGTTTTTTGAAACAATATGAAGGTAAATGATGACAGAGTTATAATTTTGGGGTGAATTATCCCTTTAAATGTCTGAAATTATTGACTTGCTATCCCTTCAACATTGCAAACTTAAAAGCAACATTTGCATATGTCCTGTTTAAATTTGGCTGTCAGTATACAGTCATTGTTTTGGAGATGCTTGACAATTTCTTGTGGCAGTAAAGATATTATGTACACTATTATGAATTCTCAGTTCTTAACATAATTTACTAGAGATTACACTTATTAAAATAATAACAAAAGAGCTAACTGGAATAACTACAAAGATTTACATTCACTCTAGAAAGTTCCATTAAGATTTCCACAACTTTTCCAGGTCTTAATATTATAATTTCCTGATATTTACAGACTATTATGGAAGATTGTTTCTACCATGGAATTTAAAAATAAAAAATATTTCAGATTTATTTTCCCACAATTGCAAGGTATAAACTCTTAATCGTGAGTTTACATCTGGCAACCTTGATTTCGTCCACCCCTCAGAATTCACAATTGTTTGTTTTTTGTTTTGTTTTTTGCCCACCGCGGAATAACAAAATAAAAAGGTATTTCATACTTTTTATATTGCAATTCTGATTGTGAAAGTTGCAATTACTTTTTTTATTTATTCTGTGGTGAGAACACACTCTCAGATAAAAGGTACAGTGCTGTCACACTGGGGCGGTACTCTAAGGTACAAAGTGTAAAGGTACATCTTTGTACCTTACTCAGCCCTAAATGGTACATATTAGGACCTCAAAAGGTACATTTACCTTTAAGAGTGTGTATTAGTACTTTAAAGGTACATATTAGTACCTTTTCAGTTTTGTACCTTAGGGTACCGCCCCAGTGACAGCAATGTACCTTTTTTTCTGACAGTGCAAGCTTCCATAGGCCATTCCTGTAATTTGCCCAAAATCAAAGAATTACACAAAACCAAGATAATATTTTGATATTAGCTCATAATGGCATGTTTAGATACAGTTTAACACCTATTTTAGTACTGAATTTAATCTGAACTGTGCTGAAATGATCTCTAAAGCACCCACTAAGTATGCCTAATTCCCCTTAACAGTTAATTAATTTCTAATTTTCTAGAGGACAGATTTGGAAAAATGTCCAATGTGTTGTTTATATCATCATCCACAATATCCACATCAGCCAGGACAGGAAAAGACAGCACACGGTCGAAATCCCCTAACCCATTCTGAAATGAAAGGCCAAAAATGTGCATAATAAAAAATTAAGCAGGACATATGTCAGTGGCTCTGCAAGTTGTGTTCAGCCACAACAAAGAACGAGGATGGGACGTGTCAAATGAAAAATAATTGAATTGTTTTGTCATTTTAAACACAACACATCAACACCATGTCGTCGCTCACAATCAATAAACAAACTCATCACTTTATGTACACGTAGAGTGCTCAAATATTCATGACAAACAAGAAAATGAGGTCAGGCTCCCAGCAGACAAGACCAATACATTTCAATGCCATGTCTTAATTAACCAGCACAAGCAACTCGACTGTTCGCAGACATGTAAAAAGTGTTTCTGCTTCATCACTGTTTTGCTATTCGAGGGGGGAGAGCAGGGGGTGCACAAACAAATTAGTTGACAGTAACAAGCTGAAAACATTTCTAATGAACACTGCAATGAAATTGAGCATCAAGCCTGGATTTCAGAGTCCAATTTGGCAAGCGAGTGTTGCTTATCACAGAAAATCTATGCAGAGGGAGTTTTGAGATTTATCATAGATTGAGGAATCATTGCTTGATGTGTTTATAGTGTCATTGGCGAAATCTCACTTTGGTGAAATACTGTTAACCAATGCATGATGAACTTACAGTTCGACTAGCTGAAGGTGCTGAAAAAGCTGCCAAGACAGTGTCGTCAGAGGATTCCTGGACAGGTTTCTGTGAAAAAAAGATAAAAAGAAAGCGGTATAGTGATTTACGATTTACCTGTGACCACAAGCAATAAAAATCAACAAGAAATAAGGTTTGAAACCCATTTTACTCCCAAAATGTGGAATTTCTGAGTGAAACCGTATTCACTGAGAGAGAGATCCGTGACAAGAATCTTTCTAATAAAGCATTATGAAGAACCCCCTCAATATTTAAGAACATGCTCTGGTGAATCAATACATTAAGACTAGGAGCGTGTCAATTTGATTTCATATTGACCATAAAATATAAATAAATAAACATATTCAAGTAAGATAAATGAACATTTATAAACACCTCTAGAAAACTGAACCGTTTTTGGAAGGGACATTGCATAATCATGGTGCAAGTTAGAATAGAATAGAATAGAATAGAATAGAATAGAATAGAATAGAATAGAATAGAATAGAATAGAATAGAATAGAATAGAATAGAATAGAATAGAATGACCTTTTGATTTTACTAAAATGTAAGGCAACTGATTAGAGGAAATTAATTTATTACATTTAGACATATGTTTGAACAGGTTGAACTTATTAGTGTTTCAATTATGTATGATTTATATATAGTTTCTATAACTCACATAGCACATCTTCATTCAAATACAACAAGAAGTATTAAGAAGTATTATTATTAGCATAGCGATTGCTCAATGAGTGATGAACATACATGCCACCTAACCACAGATACTCTTCAGCACAATGGTAACCAGAAGAATTACATAACATAACAGAATGTCTTTTAAATGTCAAACATAACTGAACATTAAACACTATCATGCCTTTCCCATTACTCAAAAACAACAACATAAAATAGCACTTAATTTCATGCAGTTCAACCAAGAATGATAGCTAACTATATTAGTGTCCACACCAGCGAACGATATATACATTGATATTATATATACACTAT
Source organism: Paracanthobrama guichenoti (assembly GCA_018749465.1). Classification (NCBI taxonomy): domain Eukaryota; kingdom Metazoa; phylum Chordata; class Actinopteri; order Cypriniformes; family Gobionidae; genus Paracanthobrama; species Paracanthobrama guichenoti. The sequence goes on along the minus strand of CM031949.1, from coordinate 6,827,909 downwards.
ATTGCCAAAAGTATTGGGACACCCCTCCAAATCATTGAAATCAGGTGGTCCAGTCACTTCCATGGCCAAAGGTGTATAAAATCAATTACCTAGGCATGCAGACTGCTTCTACAAACATTTGTGAAAGAATGGGTTGCTCTCAGGAGATCAGTGAATTCAAGCGTGGTACCGTGATAGGTTGCCACCTGTGCAATAAGACCATTCGTACAGTGTGCAGAAGCCATCCAAATTTCAATAGCTACAGACCTCCAAATATTGTGACCTTCAGATTAGCTCAAGAACAGTGCGTAGAGAGCTTCATGGAATGGGTTTCCAGGGCCGAGCAGCTGCATCCAAGCCTTACATCACCAAGTGCAATGCAAAGTGTCGGATGCATTGGTGTAAAGCACGCCGTCACTGGACTCTAGAGCAGTGGAGATGTGTTCTCTGGAGTGACCAATCACTCTTCTCTGTCTGGAAATCCGATGGACGAGTCTTGGTTTGGTGTTTGCCAGAAGAACAGTACTTGCCTGACTGCATTGTGCCAAGTGTAAAGTTTAGTGAAGGGGGGATTATGGTGTGGGGTTGTTTTCAGGGGTTGTGCTTGGCCCCTTAGTTACAGTAATCCTTCAGCATACCAAGACATTTTGGACAATTTCATGCTCCCAAATTTGTGGGGACTGTTTGGGGATGTTCCAACATGACTGCACACCAGTGCACAAAGCAACGTCCATAAAGACATGGATAAGCGAGTTTGGTGTGGAGGAACTTGACTGGCCTGCACCTCCTGACCTCAACCCGATAGAACACCTTTGGGATGAATTAGAGCAGAGACTGTGAGCCAGGCCTTCTCTTCAAACGTCAGTGCCTGACCTCACAAATGAGCTTCTAGAAGAATGGCACACTTCTAAACCTTGTGGAAGCCTTCCCAGAAGAGTTGAAGCTGCAAAGGGTGAACAAACTCCATATTAAACCCTACAGATTAAGAATGGGATGTCATTAAAATTCATGCGCATGTAAAGGCAGGTGTCCCAAAACTTTTGCCAGTATAGTATATAATTTGGTCACATCACCCACCCTACAGTTATTTCATCTGCCAGTTTAAATGATTGAGCTCTTTAAAGCAGGTTGGATTCAGATTTGCTGTCAAGGTTTTTTTTTTTTGCTGGGAATAATTTTTATTTTTTTTAAGTGATTCCAACGATATTGCTTCTCTTTGCCGTTATTGTTATTCTTTTATATTTAGAATGATTTTTAGAACTATATCTGTCGTTATTGATATAGTTAATATAGTCCTTGGTGTGAACAGGCCTTTAATCTCCTGATTCAGCTCTGTGCAAAGCATGAGGAGAATCCACTGCCCATTTTTAGTTAATTAAACAAAAATTATTAATGTAGTTCAACATAAATGGATTAAGTAGACTCAAAGGTTTGAGGTCAGTAATAATTAATGCTTTTCAGCAAGCATGCATTAATTGATCAAAAATAGCAGTAAAGACAAAAGTTTTATATTTCAAATAAATGTTAACTTTCTATTCATTAAAGAATCCTGAATAATCATCATGGTTTCCACAAAAATATTAAGCAGCAGAACTGTTTTCAACATTGATAAAAAAACTTTTGTGACAATAATGTTTAGCAATTGTGTTGCGTGAACTCATTTTAATTAAGTAAATTGAACAATTTACTTTCTTTTTTTTACTGTCAGACAAATACTGTCAGAATATTGTCAAATAATGTACATTACATACTAAAAAATAATTAGACACTCAAATATAAAAGCCTGCAAACCTTAATACTAATTGAAAGTGTTACACAAATACTAATTCAGTAAACACGTTCTGTCAAACACAACATTAACGAAATAGTTAACATGAGAGAAAGGACTTTATGCAACAGGAAATCAGAGAGAGCCTCCATCACTGCCAAGAGGAGCTGAGAGAAAAGGAGCAGCTGCAGGGGCCGCTCAGCCAAATCAATAAAGAGAACTTGAGCAGTTCGCCGTCTACAAATTCAGTAGATGCAATGAAAGACTGCAGGTTTTAAAAGCCAACAAATTCAATACAAAGAGGTGGTCTGGGACTTGTAAATGGCTTTTAACCAACAAAGCTGAAGGCATGATATGCGGTAGGGGGCATTAAAATAAATCTAGTGGTTATAAAGAAAGATGGACATCCATGATATGGAGGGAAAAAATGGAACAGACGTCACAGAACTGGTATTTGAACATCTGTAATTCAACTTAAATCATATTAAGCATCAATATTTAGCCAAAATTGGTAATATAATCATTTATATTACTGCATATGTTTTAGATTCTGTGCAAAATATGGTTATTAATGGTCCATGGTCTGAAACCTTTGGCTAGATCTGTTTCAGCCTGACTCAAATATATCAAATAATACATTGAAGGAAGCACTCAGAAGGAACTAATAGCCCTTATCTTTCCCTCGGTAGAGAAAACGTATAGTTTTGTTATTGGTAAACTCAGTGAAAAAAGATAATGTTTTATCCTTTACATGCATCTGGCTCAATGATTCAAAGGTTTATTTACTTATTTAAAATAAGCAGCAATAATATACACACTATAGTTCAAAAGTTTGTGGCCAGTGAGATTTCTTTTTAAATAAATGCTTAATAAATAATTTTTATTTCAACAAGGATACATTAAACTGATCAAAAGTGACAGTAAAGACTTTTATATTGTTACAGAAGATTTCTGTTTCAAATAAATGCTGATCTTTTTAACTTTCTATTCATAAATCATGGTTTTCACAAAACTTACTTGAGCAGTTTATATTTCTGCGATGTTGTGGCGGGAACAACATGCAAAGCATTTGACAATGCTACTGATTATGCGCGAGTTCCAATATAATTTTGTGTGTCTTTTTATAGCCATACTGAAAGCTACAATGGATAATTCACCTCAGATCTTTAAAAATAAATTAAAGGAAACAAGAACGGTCAAACGGTGAACTCAATGTGAACAAACAAGTGCGCACTATGACAAATATTGTTTCAGTTCACACAGTATGTATCTTTTTATAATGTTAATATTGTGTAATACTTATGAATTTGATTATGTACTTATCTATTTTGTTGTGAGTGCAGTGTGTTTGCAGAGACTCCACCCACACGCTCTTCTGATTGGCTGTGATTTTTGTCGTCTCATAAGTTGTGTCCCAATTCACCTACTTATAATATGCCATAAAAATACACTTTATATACTTTAAAATATACCTTTGAGTCTGTATAGCAGAAGAGTAGGCAAGCTTTGGGACATACTACTTTGTCGTAATTGTGTCTTTAACGGACAGCTCTGTCGCTTAGTCACGTGCATCCTGTCACCCTTTAAACTGCCCTTTCAATCATCTTGCCACAGTTAAAATCCTCCACATTCAATTTAATTTAATTTCCTACCGCTTCAAGGAGAAATATAGTATCACGTTGATCTGCAGTCGTGGGTCTTTCATGCAGAGAACTTTCCTCATGAACTCGCCTCAATTTGCATAATGATGCATTTAAAAGTTAATGACCAAACATATTACAAAAGTCCACAGTGCTCTTGCAGATGAAATAAAATGTGGATAACATTGAATGAATATATTTTTGTTAGGTTAGATACTGATAATCACTTAAAACTCCTTTATCTAAACCTCAGACTCACATATCCACCATGTTTGTAGTTTTTTGAACACTTTTTATTCGTTTTTGTAGTTCTCATCAAATCCTAGTCCAATTCGCAATGGCTTGTGTGCGATTTTAGCCGTTAGAGTGTGCACGGATCTGGACCTTGGATTCCACCCAGAAAAACAGAACATCCGGGTATCTTTGGAATAAAATTTCATAATAATTTCAACATACTACCATTTGGGACGCACTAATTCTAATTTCGAATACTATTTAGGACGGATAGAATACTAATTGGGATGCCTCAATAGTCAAGCCGTGTCCGGTGTGCACAGACAAATTTCTTGTCGCTGGAAACTTATTGCATTGCGTCTGTTTAGGACATGCATTAAAAGGATTTCTAAAGGATCATGTGACACTGCTATAGATCCCTGAAATTGTGCAGCTTGCATAAGCAGGAAAAATTCCCTTAGACTTACATTGAAAGAGACAACGATATATATCATCTTGTGGGTGGCCTCTTTTGACTTGGATCAGTATGCAAAATCCTAGCAACCACATTTGGCAACCGCTTTTTTTCTCCTCAAAGATCTGCTCTTTAGAGATACACACAGCTGTTAGATGGCTGGAGTGATGGATGCATGTATAAGCTAATTTCTAATAAGCTATTTTGACTAGACGACTGGCGTATTCTTAGGGTCACTGAAACTCTTATGAGTTTTATAACAAGCCTTGCTGGCTGCCAAAGCCCGTCACCATAGCAACAAGCTCTCTGATGCTGCCTGATGCAGGGGGGAGGGGTTTTGTTGCTGCTGTGCACTTTAAAGTGTCACCACCCACAACACACACTCAAAAACACACTCTTACACTCTTTCTGAAGCCTTTGAGTATTAGTCTGTTTTCCTTTTAAACTCATAGTAATTCAACCATTCAGTTCCTGCCTCAAGAGCTTTTGATGGAGTCTTATTAAAATGTGTTGCATAAGTCAATCTATGTAATTGCATGTCTTTGTGGGTATTACTTAAAGGTGAAGCATACTGAAGTGTAATTTTTTTTCCTGTATCCTAGTATATCTGTGGGGTTATCAAGGGCCCCAGACTAGGGTTGGGTATTGTTTGGGTTTTTTATGATACCCGTTCCAAACCGGTACTTTTAAAATGGTACCGGTGCCTAAACCGCTGAACCGATACTTTTTAATAAAATAAAGAGCCACAAAACGATGGTGGATGACAATAAAGAATGGCTTTTTATTAACTTTAAAGTATACTTAAATATATAAATATAAATAAATACAAAACATGTATTTATCGTGCTTCTCACATGACACACAGCAGCCGCAATAGCGCTGTATCACAGATGTAGGCTATTGGTTTTATTCCGTTTTTGATTTTTTATTCAAAATACACAAACTTGTTAACTATGTCATGAACTATCTGATATTCTGATTTTCAAATGTGTGTAAGTGAACGTGTGTTAGTTAGAACTGGGAGAAGAACCGAGTAAACCATATAGCTAACTATATAATGTGTATTTGATATAAATAAGACACGTAGTCAAATTATAACTGTCTGAAATGATTATTATTGCCACTTCCATAGACATCAGTGTGTGTTTTTTGCTAGTATGTATGTGCATTTAAATGTCTGAAAACTAAAATAAACATGATGTGGTTGAAAACACTGAATAGTTGTGATATGTGATGAGCGCTGAGCGCGTCTGTCTCTGGTTCGGGGCCAGCCAAAGCGCGAAAGCACATTTGAATTAAAGTGGCACCGAAATGAGGCACTGAAATCTGCATTCTGATTCGGTCCGGTACATACCAGTTATATATTTCGGTACCCAACCCTACTCCAGACTAACATATGAGAGCACCAAACTCTACAGATGAGCTTAGAAAACTAGTAACATTCACAATATTACTACTGTATTTCACAAATAGTTACTAATAATATTACATAATTTGTCTTATGAAAATGGATATCTGACATTACTGAGCACTGAGTTTGAGTTGGGATGCAGGTGTAAATATACTTATTAACAACAGTAATATCCGCAAGACAAATTTATTTGACCTAGTTATTTAGACCTAATAGACCTAGTTATTTTTGAGGCTGAACTTATTGCATATGCAATGAATTGCGCTCTCATGCTAATTTACCCTGTTTAGTAAATCTGGACCTATATCTTCTGACAGTGCAACTGAGTTGGGACTCTCCACAGCCCTTAAATCTACTTTGTAATTTTTGTGTTCAAGGACTCTTATTTTGATATTCTGTTGTCTTGCTGTTTCTGGCTTTCATTTCCTGTGTTTAGTTCCAGTTTGCCTTTGTATCCATAAGGGGCTTTTGCACCGGAGGAACCTTTTCATAGTTCCTAGAACTACTGAAGGAAGTACCCGGATTTTGGCGTATTCGTACCTCAGGAACTAGGAACGATTTAGGTTCTAGGAACTCAATTTGGGGGAACTAATTTAGCTCCTACTACAGAGTAGGGTCTAACCCAGCACAATAGGAACTACCAGTGACGTAAGTGTACACTGATTGCCGAACACACGCGAAACACCAGCACCTGCCAGTTTTTAAAAAGCCATATACACATACAGATATTTACTCTAGAAACAAACTCTACGAAAATGGAAAACAGTGATAAATGTACCTCTCAATCTTTACGCTAAAGAGAAAATCAACGCAACTTTGAAGGGACGGAACAAGCATGATTATATATTTCTGCTAAGCTAGAGACAGTGGACATCCACGCCGCTGACGCTAAAACTTTTTCATATACTGTCTACTTTCTTTGTATTACAGTTCTATCTAATAACGTATTAACAGATCGTAAACCAATGAAGACAGAGAATGTGAAAGCTGTGTGTTCAGGATCTAGCGTTCTCAGCTTCGTCAAAATCAAGGTCTGCCACGCCGTCAAAATAAAAGAAACAACAAGCGCGGCTTACGTCACTTCAGAGTTCCTACTGGCAGTGGAAATGCAACCAGGAAAAATGTTTAGTCCTCGCGGAGCCACCCTGGTGGTTAGTTCCTAGAACTATGTTCCTAGAACTACCCAGTGTGAAAGCCCCTATAGTTATCCTTAGTAAAGGCCCGAGTATACCTCATTTTCTGCATTCTGCTCTGTCTCACGCACAGTTGACCGTGCAAGCCTTTCAAAGTATACTCCTTATACTCGGCGCATGATAGTCGATTTTGTCTTCAAGCGCTCAAGTCACTCACACATGAGCTGTTGTATGTACGGAAGGGGTGTGTGGAAGTCCACACAATTAATGTAACCATTTTAAAGAAAAAAAATTTTCTGTTATAGCTTTTGGAGCAAGAGCATCAGCTTGCAATACCACAGCGTGTGACGTCACAGAGGTGGTTTGCTCTGTTGGCCAGTGAAGTAATAGAAGCATTTCTTTACTTTTTTAAAGCTTGTTTTGAAACTGTTGAGCCCATAATAAGTCCAATTGCAGCCAAAGTATGTATGGGTGCTTCTCAAACGGATGGGTGCGTCCTACGAAGACTGCTTCCTTCCTAGTCATTTGTTACAGTTGGTGTTACTAGATCGGTGGTGATCGAGATCGGTCCACGAGTAAACACAACACACTTGCTTTGAGCTTGCGCTGCGCTGTCTCTTGGGCAAGCTGATAAATGGTCTGTGCCATGAGGTTCAAATGAGAAGCTTGGTTTCGTTCTGCTTTTGGATTGTTTGCCGTTTGATGACAGAAATGGCAGTGCATAATCTATGAGAGTTGGGCAACTTTGTAGTGCCAACAGTGCGACTTCTAACAAATTTTTGTTGCACTGGCACAAAAAAAGGTCACAAAGTGCTTAGTCGCAGTCAGGAACCCTGCTGACATAGCAACAATGGATCATTAAATCATCAAAATATTTATTCTTTGTAGACCTACAGACTTGTATTGTTCACAAATCTCTTACTTGAAGTCCAAGAAAAGTCAGTTGCTCATCAGTCAAGTAAATTTAGACTCAAGTTATTTTTTTACTACTGCAACCCATGTTTTTGTGTTTGTGCTTTTTTGCTGCTGTGCCTTTAAGAAAAACTTTACTTTTTGTTAAAAATAAACTTCAGCTGCTCGTTTCCAACAATGGGATTGTTTAGAAGGATATACAGAGCAACAGGTGCTACACACAGTTAGGAATAGCACAAGGTTTGGCAGACTTAGTTGTTTAGGAATAACAACATCTCTACTGATTTCTCCTTTTAACTCACCAAGACCAGGAAAGCCAAATGTCTGCACAATAAATCATAATTTACATATACACTAATTTCGGACAGTCATGCATTGACATACCTGTCGGACATGAGAAAGTCGATTAATTTCGATAAGCAGTGTTTTTGAGTTCTGAGTTTTGAAAATTTTCATACTACGAACTAATTTGTTTCAAAGGATCAAGGAAAATGTGATTGCTCATCATGTGACCCCTTTAAGATAATGACAAACCTTTGAATTCAAAGCACTAGATCTCTATTCCTGTCTGTTGGACAGGAGATTTACTACAGTACAGGCCTTAGTCTGGTTTCATCTTCATTACTGCAACTCAATGTTGGCCGACAGCCCAGTATATGCAATAAAATGTCTGCAGCACATGGAGAATGCTGCAGCCCAGCTGATCTTCAACCGGGCCAGATATTCATATGAATTTCCTCTGCTATGAACTCTCTATTGATGCCTGGATCAAGTTCAAAAAACGCAACTCAGGGTGACGTAGCCTAGTGGTTACAAGTGTACTCTTTTTTTTGTTTTCTTTTTTTTTTGTATTCAATTAAATATATTTAGAATTGACATTTCTGTCGCAATGCATTCTAGCATTTCCTTATGCTGAATAATGCATACATTGCTGTCACAGAATTTGATTAGAATAATATATTAGGTATAAGGTTACATAAACCCTTACTATTCAGAACATTATTTGAAATAGACTAAATCTTTTTTTTTTTTTTTTTTAAGAAATTCATACTTTTATTCAGCAAGGATCCACTAAATTGATCAAAAGTGACCGTAAAGACTTAAATAATAATAATGATAATAATAATAATAATTGTTTAAATTAAATGCTGCTTAATAACTTTCTATTCATCAAAATCTGAAGAAAATGCAGTTTCCACAAAAATATCAAGCAGCACAACTGTTTTCAACATTGATAAGAACTGTTTCTTGAGCAGCAAATCATCATATTAGAATGATTTCTGAAGGATCATGTGACACTGAAGACTGGAGTAATGATGCTGAAAATTCAGCTTTGACAACTGATAATTATAAATCAGAATTCTTTCAAAAGATTTTACTGAACGGTAGTGTAGTAGTACAACTAAGATGCAACGCAACATAACAAATAACAGTCTTAACAAAGTCAAACTTTCTTCCTTGCCTGTTTTCTGTAGACTACAGCAGCAGTCTCACAAAAGAAACCGAAACACTTTTGCACGTCACACCAGAAAAGAGTCTGATAAATGCCTTCAGTGTAAATCTATGTTTTGGTGGTTTGTGCAAAGCCACCTGCATATTTCAGGAGCTGCTCTTTTAAAAGGTCATCTTTCAGCACTGTGAAGAAAAATGTCACTGCAAATTGAACAGGGCGGATGGTAGTTAATGAATTAGGAAATAAATTAATTTGGCAATAGTTGTGCAAGGGCCACACTGAATTTATGAAAATAAAAAGTAGCAATCTTGGAGAGAGATACCAAAATAATCATGCCATGCAAGTGTGAAAACATTTGCATTTTCTAATTCTACACTCTTAATGCGAAAGACATTTTACTTACCATTTCACAGAAAAGCATTGATCTCAGAATGTCAGCACATGCAAATTCACGCTTCAAATGTAAAGTCTATAGTACTGTAGACTATAATAACATGATCATGTACTTTGGAGTATCAGGAAAATATCATGTGACATTAAAATGGTGCCACAAAGGAAAATACACTTACAGACATTTAAAAGCTATGAGCACAACATTATTCTTTGTCAGTGGAAAATGCATAAAATAACCACAATATAGTTCCGAGAAAAATACGGTATATAACCTCACAATAATCAGTGATATAAAGAGGCCGTTTATGAATCCTCATAATGGACTGTTTACGTCTGGGTCAGTGAGGCTACCATTTCAATACTGCTCTTTAATCATGGATCGAGAGACAGGGAAGTGATTCAGTGCTAATAACACAAACCACACGCTACTACACTGCTTAAAACAGGATACCATGATTGTGAACAAAAGTGTTTTTCTTGTTTAAATAAATTATGTATATTATGAATTATATATAATTCATATATAGCATAATATTGTTGTATATGCAAAATATTATACTTTTTTTTTTTTTTAGTTCAGCAGAGTTGTTATTGTTAACTAAAACTATTAAATAGTTTTCATTAATTTAAATTAAGCTTAATGTGTATGTGTATGTACATTAGAAGAAAAAGTATACTTGAAATTAGAAATGTTGGCAGTTAACTTAAAATAAGTTGAAGTACTAAAATTTTAATATAAAAACTAACAAATGATAAAGCACTACAATTACTGAAACAAAACTAAACTGAAAATATAGAAATAAAAGCTAATTCTAAATATTAATGAACACTATAATAGTATTTAAAGGTTTACATTTTTTATTTTTTTATACTGTTGTCTGAGGTCAACTTATGACGCTTGCGTGGTTTTTACATTCAAAAACATCCCAATGAATAAGTAACAGGCTATTTTCTACCCTGGGTTTGAGGCTCTCTCCTGGAACGCCTGGTTTTAATGGGTGTGCCGCACTGAAGACTTGGAAGTAAATGCCCATGGCTAGGATTGGATAAGATTTTGCATATTATAATGAGCTTCTGCTCCCCTGTACATGTCAGGGATTGTTTTGAAAGCGTGTGGGGAAACAGCAGCCGGAAAGATTCGCCCACAGGGCTCGCAAAATATCTTTATCAAACAAACACAGTGATTTATCTCTCATCCACCCACGATTGATTGGAATGTTATTTTTTTTATTACTTTACTACCCACCCGATTAGTGGATATAACCGGGAACCACACACACACACGTTGGGCTTTGCAAGCCCTGGCCCATACATGTCCGAGTCTGAACCCGAATCGCAATGAACCAACACCACCACAATAAAGGATTCTTCAGCCTTTGACAGTGTGCTAAGGTATGTTCACTTAGACACGTACACATAATCAATAGAGCTACATCAAACGATCTATAACAACGCAATACTATCACATATAAAAGAACATTTTTACTCACATTAGTGTGTTGCTTCATTCATTCATGTAATCTCATCCTGTCTGCAAATCCAGTCTCGTTTACAAACAAATCCGTGGTGAAATGAAGGAACAAACGCGTCAAATGTCTTCCCCACGTGAGCTGGATCTTCATTAAAAATAAAGTTCATCCATGCATTCATAATATTGGAATCCGAATGAAGCTCATGCAGTATGTTTATTGCTTAGAAGTTGGATCCGGTTTAGCTCTGTGTAGGCCTGTGTCATGTCAGTGGCACGAGTCGGTGGGCGTGGCTACAGAATCAGGCGTTCGTCTTCTGTTGAGGCGGTGTTTCACCACACTCTGACATCACAGCCTGGCATATTCTGAGATCGATCGTTTGCTGGGCCTGGTGTCAATAAAAGCTTTTCTTTGACTAACAAGGAAGTTTTCAGCTCTGAAACTTACAGGATATTCTTATATTACAATGACCTTTTATATATCAAAAGCTCAAGGGAAAGTTGATTTCACAATTCATGACCCCTTTAAGTAATATTAAAATAACACTATCTCTTATTCTGAATGATACTATAAAAATAAAAAAAAATGTATTATGAATGAAAATCATATAGGTTTGAATCAACATGAGGGTAAGTATATGATGACAGAATTTTCATTTTGGTTAAACTACCTTAACTTATGATACATATCATTCACATCACCAATACATATTGTCGCATTTTTATATCACGATATAACAATATATTGTTACACCCGTAATAGTATTAGAATTAATTTCATAAGTTCTGTATATAATCTTTTATAGTATATATACTATGGACTTTTTACATTTATTTATTTAAAAAAAAAAATGTACCTTTAATTGGAGATGGCAGTGTAAAGCAACAAACAATGCAGAAAGGACTGGGACATAAACCAGAACTCTGTGCTACTGGCTTGCAATGGAATTGTTTTAACCATGAGAGGCGGAATGTAATAGGCGAAATATGTTTTGTCATGACAACTCTCAGAGAGATTGGCATGGTAATAGATGTGGCAATGTTAATGTATTTGGTCTTGGATTAGATCTGCTACGTTGCTGCTGCTGATTATTGCTACTGTTGCTGCAGAGCAAGTGCAGAGACTTGCTACTGCCAATACATTCACAGTCATGCTGCTGCGAGCATGTAAGACATGCTGCTGCTGCTGCTGCTCATATAACATACATGAAATAACCCCCAATGCCAAGTATTTAAATGTTGAGCAGCGAGATCATTGGCTGCTGATGCCACAGCAACCAATCAGCTGTGCTATGTAGATAATAGTGGTGAAATCTTGCGAGATTTCTAAACTGTCTCTCAGAGGTGAAGTTAGGATTCTATGCCAATGAAAAGCATTGTCTCCACAGAGGTTTTGCTTTTATAGAAATAAAAACAATGTCTGGATATCAGTCGCTTCAATTCCATCAGCTCATCCAAAACGAGCTATTCGTACATAGAGCGCAGCGCTGATCATGTGACAAGAAGACTGGACCGTGGCAGAGGATTTGTTGCACAACAGAAGCGTCAGAAAATAAAATGCGTGTTCAGCACCACCACACTTCTATTCAGAGAGTACACACGATCACAAAATTGAAAGTTGACGTGATTTCAATAACTTCAATACCTTACCGCTGTTCGGCTGTGGCATGCAAATATTTCCCAATATAAAAGCTATCTAGTCTATAAATTTGTCTCTATTTGCACTTTGAATATGGAGTACTTTGATTTTGGTTGCACTTTTTGTTTGCACTTAATATCAATGTTATATTATTAACACTTAATATCATAATATTATAATTAACACTTAATATATTATTGCACTTAATATCAATGTTATAATATTAATTAACTATGGTCAATTTGTGGGAAGGAGTTCAGTTAGGAGGTCAAAAGAAGCTCATGTGCAGTTCTAAGGTCTGAAGAGACAATCATACAGGAAAGAAGCCAGGCAGTTGAGTTTTTGGCAAAACCTTTACAGTCTTTTACCGCATATGATAATTCATACTCAGAAATTAGAACTGAAATGACATTTATTACAAGATGATGAGTTAAAATTATGAGTTATTTCATCGAGGATTTCTTACTATGTAAAACTACTATGAAATACTATAAAATACTATGTAATAATCTTGTCTCGTCTCGTTCTCGTAAAGCCAATCTCATGTCTCGTCTCGTGAGATAAGTGTCTTGTCATACCCCTAGTAGATAACAATGTGATCACTAACAAAACTCTTACACACAATATTTGATTCATTTGACTATCTCTTTTTCTCAGAAAGCAACCTTTAAACATCTAGCAGGCAAGACATACTTACAAGCTCTGTACAAACCTCCTCAAATCAGTCACTCCATCATGAAAAGGTTACAGACCATGTAAGCACACATTGAGTCATAAACAGAGTTAAGCTGTGCACATTTAAAGACTGGCTGAATGTTTCTGTTTTATGTTATAAAAAATCCCTGGAATGACATGCTTGGGGAGGAAAAAATACCAACCGGGAGCTTAATTGCTCAGCTCTGGTTCAAGGGCTGTGATGGAGTTCTGCCATATCTGTTTTTGGCTTGGCTAAAGCTAACTTTTAAAAGCTGTGTTGTGGAGAATGCAGTGTGCCGCCCACCCTGTTCAGTTTCCTCTGCCTCTTTCTCTCTGCACGAGGCTGAGTCATGCTGCCGTCTATTATTCATAACTGCAGATACCTGCTTTAAATTTAAAACACAGCTTACGACTCCTAAAACATTTGGCTTTCAGAAAAAAAAAGTAGAAGCCACTTCTATCTTTAGCATATACTGATTGGTAATAGTTTAGTAAAGGATTCTCTTTACTGTCTATGACATTATGGGGTGAACAAAGTTCTGAGATTTCCTCTTTTCTCTCAAGAAACAACTTTAGAAAACTTGGTAGCAATCAAATGAGTCTCACAGACTTCACAGAATTTCAAAACATGAAACATTAAAGTGACAACAAGCACTAAGAACATTTAAACCAGAATAAGCTGATTTGCTGATCTTAGCTGGTTTATGCTGATTTACTGTAGCTGAAAAATGGCAAGCTAAAAAGTACTCAAACTCCCTCTAAAACAGTGGTTCTCAACTAGGGGGCCTCAACAAACTTCCAAGGGGGCCTCAAGATGACTTAAAATTATTTTTAAAAAGACAAAAGCAGCATTGAAGGGGACATATTATGCAAAACTTACTTTATATTGTTTTTGAACATTTGTGAACATTTATGTGTCTGCAGTGTGTGCACACAACCACCCTATTGTGGTAAAATTCCATCTACTGAAACATCTGAAACATATTTCATCTGAACATATACAGCATAGGTACTGTAATTTATGCTACATGCAAGTTCTTTCCCTGCTGTTTACTTTCACAGACATAATTGACTGTGCTTGTGAACTTTGTGTGTTTTTGACATTACCTTGTGTGTTTAACACAGTTTAAGTGCAATAAGTTTTAAAAAAGAGAACCTACCTTTTTACATGTAATGAAGAAATGTGCATGGTTAGATGGTTTTGTTTTTGTTTTTTTCTCAGAATGGGTGTTTAAAATTATGGAAAAGAATAACTTGTGTTGGGCCATACTGCATCATTAACTACATCATTAGCAGTCCAATTAGATTACTGTACTAAGTACTCTCTCTAAAAAGTATTGCATTACTTATTACTAATTGCATTCTAAATCCCATATCAACCTCGACCAGCTGAACCGTACAAGGATAGACATGAAACTGCTCTTATCATTCTTTCAAATAACTAATATAAAAATGTACACATTATTCTTGAACTGACCTAAGTATTTAAATGGAGGTTACATTAAAAACATACATTTTAACATGTTTTATAAAGAACTGTTCTATAGTCTATACGGTATAATTAAATTACATAAAAAGATTAAGAGCAAATTAAGAGTAATCCCTTACTTTACTTTTTTCTAGGAAAAAGTAATTAAATCACAACAGTTAATTATAACTATATTCTAAATAATCCATTACAACCAACACTGGCCACAACACACTTATATTGAGTTAATAAAAGGAATAGATGTTGTTAACCCTTATAAGTAACAACAGGAACCACAATAGAAATATTTTCCCAAACACAAGTGGGTGCTGCTAACAGAATGTGTTATTTTCACGTCAACATGTTCATGTTAATTACTGAGAAGTTCCATAGAAAGACATGCAAGTGCAATAATAGTTTAAAATGGCTACATCAGTGCCTTGTTGGGTGTAACTGCAGTCCAATTGCTCTTTGCTGTAGAAAATGCCTTTTTAAAAAAGTAATTTGCACTGGTGCTGTGTATACTATCATGAAATAACCAACTTATCTCATCAGTGTTTGCATGCTCTGTGGCACCAGGAAAAAAGGAAACAACAAGAAAGTTACTTTAAATGTAACATATTGCAAGTCTTCGAACTAGAAAACTAGGAAAGTTGTATCGCATGAGACATGCTGCCCCGCAAATAGCTTATAGTCCCCTTTGATTGCCTGGCTTTGATGATGCTGGTTTTCAGTGATTGCACAATGAGTAGAGGAAATAGATTCATGAGATGGGACATCATGCTTTCAGGAATAATCCTGGCAGGGGAGGCTTGAAAAGAGAGGAAATATAAGCTCAGGTGGGGGAAAAAGAAAGGGATAGGGAACAAAAACACTTGGGACATGCTGCCACTGCATCTAGACCAAATAAAGCATTGCTTGTGTTTCAATTCCTCCAGGTGGTCTCTGCACGCAGCAGGTGAAACTACCTCTCTGCTGTCTCCTTCAATAGCTCCCCTATTACAGTCACGAATCCATTCAGAGTCTCATCAGCCTTCACCACTAGCAAAAGTAGGACTTGCCTATAAGAGAGGCATGTTCACTTTCTTAAATGCCTGCAAAGGAATCAACACTTTGCTAAAATGTGTTCAGCTTTTTTTGCACTAGCAGTGGGTGGTAAGACCAGGGGTGTAGCAGCTGTTATAACTGGGGTGTACTCTTTGCCCCTCAAACTTGTGCAATGGTCATTATTAAAATTTAAAAGCTCAGTTTTGCTTAGCTGTAGTGCAAAGAAGAAAAAAAAATTGGAGCTGAATATGTAATATAAGTCTCTGGTGTCTCCAGAATGTGTCTGTGAAGTTTCAGCTCAAAATACCCCACAGATAATTTATTATAGCTTGTCAAATATGCCCCTATTTGGGTGTGAGCAAAAATACAGTTTTTTATGTGTCCCTTTAAATGCAAATGAGCTGCTGCTCCTGGCCCCCTTTCTAGAAGAGGGCAGAGCCTTTACAGCTTGTGCTTTGGATACCCCAGCAACAACAAAACTGGAGAATGTCACGCAGCCAAAATGTCAGACATTTTCAGTAGCAGTGTTAAGCCTTACATGTTCGAACCAGAGTCGGACATTGATGGAAAGACTGAGGAAGAAGTTACAACTTTTAGAATGCAACTGGATGATTCTGAATGGTTAGTGGATACATTTTTGTAGTTGTTGTGGAGTTAATTCAACTCATCAACTAGCTGTCATGTAATTATAAAAATCTTTCAGAAACAACTTTTGTGCAAATCCAGCGTTAATCTGACCCTCGTTTGTGAAGCAGTCCGGTGTAAAATGATTTGTACAAATTTATAAGACTTTAATAACTTCTTAATTTTCTTCATTAATGAAATTCAACCACGGTGTCCTCAGTGGCTCAGATGCCGAGAGTCTATGGGGATTCTGTTCGATGGTACATCCAATATCAGAACATTTGTAATGTTTTTTTTGGCACAGACACTGTATATCTCCAGCAGCTACAGTGAGGAAACAGAAATGGCGGACTGCTGTGGCTCACTCAGGGCGGGATCTATGCTAATAGGGCAGATCATCATCAGTCAAGGGCTGGGATTAAAACAGTCTCTCCAAACGAGCAGTTCCCCCTACTCTGAAAACAGAGCATCATAGGTCCCCTTTAAAACCAAGTAACACTTGTTTTCAGATTATATCTCTATAGGAAAATAATGAATTTGCTCTTAAAATTTGCACTGAATACTAGTATAGTTTAAATTAAATATTAAAGGATTGGGCATTTATTTGCAGCGTGCAGTACTATGCATCCAAAATTGCAGGTTTTATACACAACATTATGCTCATGCTGTGCATGTATCTGCTCATCTGACTGATCTAATTTAAACCCATGGAGACCTAACAGGCCAGAGCTCTCCTGTCAGGTTTGGCCTCCAGACAGTAGGACACTGGCATTGTCAAGTCTCAGAGTGTTTTTTTTTCTTCTTGCCAATATTGGTCAGCTTGGCAGAGAGGTTGCCAATAACTAAAACAGGAAACTCTGTGGGCAGTGTGATTTCATTTCATATCCCATCACTATTCAATCCATCCTTTATAGTTCACAGCTGACTTCAAATTATTATTATTATTATTATTATTATTATTATTATTATTATTCGCCAGGCATGCAGTAAAGCCACAAGAATCCATGGTTTACAGATATTGTACCAAGATTAAGCCTTAAAGGTGTCGTGAACTAGCTTTTATTTTTTTTTTATGCTGTTGTCTGAGGTCAACTTATGATGTTTTTACATTCACAAACATCATAATGAATAGGTAATTTTTCTACCCTGGTTTTGAGGCTCTGTCCTGCACGCTCTGTTTTTATGGGCGTGCCACACTGAAGACTAAACGCCCACGGCGTTTACATGTGGGAATTGTTTTGAGCGTGTGGGGAAACAGCAACCGGAATGATTCTCTCACAGGGCTCGCAAAACGTCTTTATCAAACAAACACAATGATTTATCTCTCATCCACCCGCGACTGATTGGAATGTTATTTTTTTATTACTCGGCCCGCCCGATCGGTGAATATAAGCGCGAACCGTGCATCACACACACACACACACACACACACACACACACACACACACACACACACACACACACACACACACACACACACACACACACACACACATACACATACACACACACACACACACCAAGTATGTTGCAGACAGCATGATCAAAACTTCCGCGATTTGTATTTTTCCTTCAAATATCAAGTCAAGAGAGTGAACAACGCACATCAAGAAAGGAATGTTATTTCACTATTTAAGATAGCCCATCGGCAGTCCAAGCTTACGTTTTGGTAGCCCGTCTGGAAAACGCATAGCCCTGGGACGTTGGGCTTTGTAAGCCCTGGCCCATACATGTCCGAGTCTGATCCCGAATCGCAATGAACCAACACCACCACAATAAAGGATTCTTCAGCCTTTGACAGTGTGCTAAGGTATGTTCACTTAGACACGTACACATAATCAATAGATCTATATCAAACGATCTATAACAACGCAATACTATCACATATAAAATAAATTTTTTACTCACATTAGTGTGTTGCTTCATTCATTCATGTAATCTCATCCTGTCTGCAAATCCAGTCTCGTTTACAAACAAATCCGTGGTGAAATGAAGGAACAAACACGTCAAATGTCTTCCCCACGTGAGCTGGATCTTCATTAAAAATAAAGTTCATCCATGCATTCATAATATTGGAATCCGAATGAAGCTCATGCAGTATGTTTATTGCTTAGAAGTTGGATCCGGTTTAGCTCTGTGTAGGCCTGTGTCATGTCAGTGGCACGAGTCGGTGGGCGTGGCTACAGAATCAGGCGTTCGTCTTCTGTTGAGGCGGTGTTTCACCACACTCTGACATCACAGCCTGGCATATTCTGAGATCGAGCGTTTGCTGGGCCTGGTGTCAATAAAAGCTTTTCTTTGACTAACAAGGAAGTTTTCAGCTCTGAAACTTACAGGATATTCTTATATTACAATGACCTTTTATATATCAAAAGCTCAAGGGAAAGTTGATTTGTCAGTGTAAAACATTGCAGTGTCTTATTTATTTTAAAAAAGACAATGTTCAAGTGCACTGATTAATATTAACTATAAAAAAATAAAACAATAAACATTTATTTAATAATTGTTCAAACAGTATTATTTAATTTCTTTAATAGTGTGTTTAAAGAAATTAATAAAGAATGCATTAAATTGATCAAAAAGCCATTAACGACATTTATAAGGTTATACGTTTTGTTTTTTACTTTCTATTCATCAAATAATGCTGAAAAAATATATCATGGTTTCCACCAAAAAAAAAAAAAAAAATTAAGCATCAGGACTATTTTCAAAATTGATAATAATAAGAAATGTTTCTTGCAATAAATCAGCATATTAGATTAGATTGCTAAAAAAAATTCAACTAGCAAATGCAGCCTTGGTGAGCATAAGAGTATATTGTTTCCATGCTTTCGGTTGATCTCTTGGATATAGAGGGTCCAATTACATTAGGAAAACCAAATCTCCAGCCGATCGCCCAGATCAAGGCAGCCCACTGATTGAGTTTTGCAGGGGCGTGCAGCTTTGCTCCCAACACCGTAAACCTGTGCCAGTTCAACATTGCCATCTGCCCCTGTCTCTCAACTCATCAGAGCAGCTGAAGGTGGCGGGGCCCAGGTGTCGGGGCACGGCAGCTCCGTGGATGACAGCTTTGAGCTGCTGTGAGGTGCCGGCATTCTGCCAGGTCTGGGCACAGTGACAGTTCGGCATTCATTAGTGCCCCTCACACCTCTGTCGTTCGCAGGACCCTCTAGTATCTGTCCTGACAAGCTTTGACCTTATGATTGGTGTATTTGAAGGTACAAAATAGGGTTTGGCTGTATCACAGTATAGACGGAGCGATGGTAGAAATGATTAAACTGTTAGATACACTACTGTTTAGAAGTTTGGGATTGATAAGAATTTAAAAAATGTTTTTTGGAAAAAAAAAAATCCCTTATGCACACTGAGGGCCAGATTTACTAACAGCTTGCGCCAGCGTGAACCCTGTTTTGGCGTTAAAAAAACTACTGTCAGGATTTACTAAAGACGCGCTGTTATCACGCCAATTATCAATGAAAAGGCATGGACACAGTTATTTTTGCAGCTGATCTTATTGCATATGTATTTGTATGACTTTCCCTTTCAGGCGCAAAATTTATGGGAGAATCATGCGAGGTGATTTACTAAGGTTTGCGCTCGAAAATTTACTGGTGTTTGCGCCATTATTTACCGCCCAAAAGAAGCATGCCTTAAACCAGGCGCTAGCTGGTAGTTTGCGGTCATTATGGAAATGATCCGTCTGTAGATCACGCGCAGAACTGTCCACTCCCATCGACACTTTTATGGAATTGTGCTCTCACGCTAATTTGCCCTAACAGCTTGCACCAGCGCAAACCTTCTTTTGCCGTTACAAAACTGTCAGGACTTAATAAAGACACGCAGTAAAAAATTCGCGCTGGCATAGTTGGCACAGCCGTTTAGTAACTCTGGTCCCAAGTCTGCATTAATTTGATCAAAACACAGCAACATTGTGAAATACAATTACAATAAAAATCAGATTTGCTTGACTTAGCAAGTAGGCTTGCTTTGTTTTAATTTTTTTACAGCTGAGAGTGATGAAGACACAGGAAGTCATATGCAAATACAGTATAAATTATGAAAAACTTGGTTAGTTTTAAGTAATGTGAACATTTTGCATTGAATGTCCTGTGTCATTACAGTGATGTAACATTAGGTAAACATCCTCAGAACTAGATTGTGTTATTTTCACGTCAACACGCTCATGTTAATCACTGAGAAGTTCCATAGAAAGGCATGCAAGTGCAATAATAGTTTAAAATGGCTACCTCAATGCCTTGTTGGGTGTAACTGCAGTCCAATTGCTCTTTGCTGTAGGAAAATGCCTTTTTTTAAAGGCTGACTCAGTCATTTGCACTGGTGTTGTGTATACTATCGCAAAATTAATGTGAGAAACTAAATATGACAAACAAAACTGTATTGACGCAACCTGTTTTCAGAGAATATGTTTTGAATTAAATATTTTTATCTACCAAATAGTTACTTACTTTAAGCATAAACCTCACAGAAGTGCATTGTTTATAGTTTATGCTTTAAAAAGAGACACTTTTCTTAATTGATTTTAGTTAGGCCTATATAATTAACTATGGCCATATTCACACAGCAACAGAATACGGTTATCAGTCTTGTATTGTTACGTTCATTGTAACGTTTTTTTTACGGAAATGACAACCACATTCTGTAACCGAACTCACACCTGTACATTTTCACGATTTAAAACCTTTTCTCAGAAAACCCGCACTGTGTGAACGGAACCGGACTGGACAACTTAGTTGTCTGTCACATCATATAAGAGAGCCATTCTACGCTGCATAAACATGTGTTTGCCGTGTGTTGCTTGTTTTCATGTGTGGTTTCGCTTTCGGTAATTCACAGCGATGGAGATATGAGCTGTGTGTCGTCTGAAGGTTTTAGATCCAGTCACTGTTCTCCACCGGAGCGGCTCCCGTCAGTTTTATGTTCTATATGCGACTCAAATGCTCCGCTTTCCACCCAGATGTAGAAGCTGCGGTCTGTTTATGAAGATTTGACGGATGAATTGGCGGCTCGATTGATCATGTCAAAAGTGATAAGGCTGTTCAGTTTTATGGACATTGCTTTCCATCTTTGATATTACTTTGGTCACTGTGGTAACCATATGGTAAGTGGTAAGTATACGGGCTTGACTCCCTTTGCATGTTCATACAGACGGTATTCGAGAGTATTTTATAAGCTGCTGTGTGAACGGAACATTTCGAGACTCACTACTGTAAGTAAATGTGGTTGTCAATCCCAGAAACTGACAGTGTGAATGTAGCCTACATAATTAGGGAGGGAAAAATTGAAATCTTAAAGTGCAACCCGCCTATCATACTGGTTCAACAGATTGCTTCAGCTTCACATTTACATTTAAATATCAGTTTTAGACTTAAATTTATCATGTATTACTTAAATTTCAGCTTGCATGTTCAAGAAAGTAAAATTATTCAGAAAGACCGAAGACAAATGCAGCTGTAGCTTGATTGTTTCTTATAAGCAGATATACTCACAGTTACTGTGGAAAAAATAAATAAAAAAAATGAACATGGAAATAAAAATGTAATTATATGTGCAAATTTGCTGCACTGAACCAGTCATGTAAACAACTTAGCTCACTGTCTGAAACATCTCAATAACAACAACTTGAATAAATGTCACTGTGAGTTCAGTTTTTGTTCGCATTTTTCTGCAATTATGTTAAACAGGCCGCCCAACTGAGACTGAACAATGTTCAGTGCACCAACAAACTTTCTTTTCTTTCTTTTTTTCATCGTCTGGGATGAAACACATCGTATGCTGTGCTGCAGAATCAACTATCAGCTGTTGTTGAGAAAGCAGGCTAAAACAAGATGACCCCGACGGTGAATGAACAGGGTGTGAATGGAAGACATCTTCCTACAATCCCCTGGAGTTTGAGCAGACAGTGATGAGCTTGAGCTCATGGCTTTGATAAAAAGGTTCGGACTGGAATGAGTGACAGCGGCTTGGAGAGGCTGTCTTTACCCATGTACACACGGTGTCAGGCCTAGAGCCCGTAACTGTCTGTCAAAATCCAACCTGCTGACTGAGCAAAGCATGTGAGCTGGGGTGGATCAATATGCCTCTAATCTTTAATTTAAAAGACAGGAATCTTGGGGGAAAAATTACATTAGTTTAAGCCTGCAGAGACAACAATAACTTTGACTTGTGTGTCATATATCTGCCATATTGCAATCATAGTGGCTCACTGTAGATCATCTTTAGATTCTATTGACAGATTTCAGTGTTAGAGCTACAACCTGATAAAGGCAAAGTATGCTCTTGATAATCATATCATATAATATCATTGTGACGAGGTTGGCGAGCGAGAGACGTGGGAGGAGCGAGCGAGACCGGTGCGTGATTGAGTCCTCTCATGAGGGAGCTCGGAGGCATATAAGGACGAGCAACACCAGTGAAGGACTGATGTTGTGTTTTGTTTGTTTTATTATGTGTGTGCGTGGCAGCCATCCGTGAGGGGCTGCCTGTGTTACTTTCGTTTAGTTTATTTATTTATTAAAGTATTTTAAATGTTCGCCGGTTCCCTGAACAAAGAACAGTATTACAATCATATCATAACATAACATAACTATGACATGACATAACATTTATTAAATAGCATTTATTATTATCAAGACTCGCTGTGAATTTAGCAGATCTGAAAAAACCTTAATGCATAACCACCCTCTTTTACACATCAACTATACACTCACCTAAAGGATTATTAGGAACACCTGTTCAATTTCTCATTAATGCAATTATCTAATCAACCAATCACATGGCAGTTGCTTCAATGCATTTAGGGGTGTGGTCCTGGTCAAGACAATCTCCTGAACTCCAAACTGAATGTCAGAATGGGAGAGAAAGGTGATTTAAGCAATTTTGAGCGTGGCATGGTTGTTGGTGCCAGACTGGCCAGTCTGAGTATTTCACAATCTGCTCAGTTACTGGGATTTTCACACACAACCATTTCCAGGGTTTACAAAGAATGGTGTGAAAAGGGAAAAACATCCAGTATGCGACAGTCCTGTGGGCAAAAATGCCTTGTTGATGCTAGAGGTCAGAGGAGAATGGGCCGACTGATTCAAGCTGATAGAAGAGCAACTTTGACTGAAATAACCACTTGTTACAGCCGAGGTATGCAGCAAAGCATTGGTGAAGCCACAACACGCACAACCTTGAGGCGGATGGGCTACAACAGCAGAAGACCCCACCGGGTACCACTCATCTCCACTACAAATAGGAAAAAGAGGCTACAATTTGCACAAGCTCACCAAAATTGGACAGTTGAAGACTGGAAAAACGTTGCCTGGTCTGATGAGCCTCGATTTCTGTTGAGACATTCAGATGGTAGAGTCAGAATTTGGCGTAAACAGAATGAGAACATGGATCCATCATGCCTTATTACCACTGTGCAGGCTGGTGGTGGTGGTGTAATGGTGTGGGGGATGTTTTCTTGGCACACTTTAGGCCCCTTAGTGCCAATTGGGCATCGTTTAAATGCCACGGCCTACCTGAGCATTGTTTCTGACCATGTCCATCCCTTTATGACCACCATGTACCCATTCTCTGATGGCTACTTCCAGCAGGATAATGCACCATGTCACAAAGCTCGAATCATTTCAAATTGGTTTCTTGAACATGACAATGAGTTCATTGTACTAAAATGGCCCCCACAGTCACCAGATCTCAACCCAATAGAGCATCTTTGGGATGTGGTGGAACGGGAGCTTCGTGCCCTGGATGTGCATCCCACAAATCTTCATCAACTGCAAGATGCTATCCTATCAATATGGGCCAACATTTCTAAAGAATGCTTTTAGCACCTTGTTGAATCAATGCCACGTAGAATTAAGGCAGTTCTGAAGGCGAAAGGGGGTCAAACACAGTATTAGTATGGTGTTCCTAATAATCCTTTAGGTGAGTGTACATTTGGAAACTTGGTCAACCCATGCAGTCAGAGGATGGAAAATTTGAAATTATTTGATTTTATGAAAATGGACAAAAAGTTTGACTCTTAAGGACTCTTTCAGAACGATTGCAAAATGGAAACACTACACAAAACCCAGATGACCTATTCACACCATGAGCAAAAGAATCAGGCTATAACGCAAAAGAAAAATTCACAGTGCCACTGATTGACAACCACAAAACATGGCAGAATATGGCAGTTTTTGCTGGTGTCTTGACTGGCCAAACAGCTCTGGAGGACAAGCAAGCAAGCTCAAGGCCATCAGCAATAAAATATAAATCTAATGATTCAATACTTTTAAAAAAATTCTACAAAGTCACAGTAGAACATCTATATTATTTATATATACTGTGCACATGGGTGAACATGATTTCACCAAGTGCAACATATTCCTGCATCGACATCTTTGTTGATCCTGGAACAACATTCCAATCAACCAATCAGATTTGAGCGACACATTTATAGTTTGTCAATTTTAGGCTTATAATTAGGGTTTGGTGTTTCTACATCAGTATTTTGATTTATGAAGGATAACTCTAATTTTGGGGATAACTTATGTGGGGTTAGGTTTAGCGGTAGTAATAGGACTACAGGACTACAGCAGGACTACATTTTTGAACAGGAAACAAAATATGTTGATCCAGGAACATGTCTGTCTTGGCAAAATCAGGGTGACCAACACATACACTAAAATAAGGCAATAAACATTAGCTAAATAACACATTAATGTACATTACTGATAAAAAACATAAAAATAAACAAAATTATTTATAAACAGTATAATCATATGTAATGTGTAAGGCAGGGACTTCTAGGAATGGCCTTTTACTGTAAATTATATTTAGATTTACAAAACAAACATAAATGTGACCCTGAAGCACAAAATAAGCTTTCCATTGATATATGGTTTGTTAGGATAGGATATAATATTTGGCAAAGATACAACTATTTGAAAATCTGGAATCTGAGGGTGCAAAAAAATCTAAATATCAACGTTAAAGTTGTCCAAATGACCAAATACTAGCAATGCATATTACTAGTAATAATAAATTCTTTATATATTTACGGTATAAAAATTTACAAAATATCTTCATGGAACATGATCTTTACTTAATATCCTAATCCTAATATCCTTTTTGACATAAAAGAAAAATCAAGATTTTGACCCATACAATGTATTGTTGGCTATTGCCACAAATATGCCCATGCTACTTATCTTCTTCTTCTTCTTTTTTTTTTTTTATTTATAAAGCACATTTTTAATACACCTAAGGTTGCCCAAAGTGTTGTACATCAATAATAATAATAAAATAATAATAGAACAAACATACAACAAGGAAACGATAAAAGCCTACTTATGACTGGTTTTGTGGTCCAGGGTCACAAATTTGAAAGTATTTTACAATAAAATGACATATAATGTGCTGTTTTTTTACCGTAAATGGCGAGGTAACTTACAGTTAACCAATTAAAATATTTTTACTGTAGCATTTTACAGATTACAAAATCGCATTTTATTTAGCTTATCACACCCCACAGGCTAAATGCTATGTGTTCTGTATATCTTACGGGGACTTTCACCGTCTCTAAAATCTTTCTTCTTAGCTGCATCCAAATCTGTGGATTGCTTTCACTGGCTGTCTGATGCACATTGTGCACAAAAACGGCAAGAGCTGAAATTGCCAGTTCCAATCTGATCGGCATGTGATATGTGACTTCTGGGAGTTTCGAATAAAACCCTCCTTCATATCATTCACAGCTGCAGTATTTGAGAATACAGCAGCTCATATTTGAGAAATACACTGTAACATGCATGGATGCTAACTGTAAATGGATGCAGTAAGAATAGGCTGTTTTACTGCCACTGTTGTCTCGATGAACAATACATACTGCATCTGCCAAATGGAGTCTGACTAGTCTGACTAAAACATTTAGGGCCAAAAAAGCAGTTATGTCATTCTCTGGTTAGTGCTGGATGGAGTAAAGTGATCTGCCAGAAAAAATAACAAATCACTAAGACCACAAAAAGAAATCAGGCTTCACTGGGCAAAAGCTTTTAGAATCAGTGTGGAATCTCATGGGTTTTATACTGAAAATAAACTTAAATACAACAGGTCGAAACAAAGGCATAGCTTGATGACGCATTGATTTTGCGGAATCATGGGAGTTGTTGTCTTCACCTAAACAGCTGATGGAAAAGAACTCAGGACTCAGGCAGAAATCATGTTCATGGATGAGCTAATGTATTAAAGATTTATTAACGTTACTGTAGTATGAAGCAGGGTGGGGCTGAAAGCCGTTGGAGCGGAACGAGGCTGCTGGAGCGATTGCTAATGAGAGACAAGCGCGACACACGGGTCCAGAGCAGTGAGCTTTTATTATACCACAGACAACTGCTTTCGCTTCTTCTGCTCATGCATATGTGGGGTAACGCAGCGCTGTTTTATCATATTAGATACATTTGAGTGTATTTCTGTGTGTTCGCTCGGCAGCTACTATGAGACACTTGCTGCACACTGCAGTAAGATAGATCGATATTAGACATGGTAAAACATGGTACTCACGGTAAATCAAGAAAACGAGATTCAAACAATAAGACTAACTGTGTTGCGCTATATAACAATGATTAGTTTTCTGTCGATGAATGTATCAGAAACAGTTGCTCACCTGTCTGAAAAAAAAAAAAACAGAGGTGAGTTGCTCACCTGTCTTTGGTGTTTCCATGGTTTCTACAAAATAAAATTCTGGAAATCGAGGGTAACGCTGGTATGATGTCATTGATAGGTGACGCATGGATACGGTCCATTTCCTGGTTAAAATTGCTTATTTCTCTGGATTTCAACATTGTTGGAAACATTTGGGATAATGTAAGTACACAAGTCAACAAAATATATAACATTGTTCTAGTGGTTTTTGGATATTTTAATCCAAAAATCTTGCATATTGTGCCTTTAGGGTCATTTTATTTACTGTCACACATATAGTGTCACATAAACTTCATAAACCAGATTATAATTTGATAAAATTCCTTAAATTACCATTCATTTTGTCCAGTTTACTATTGGTCTTTTCATAAATAACTTTTACACACCATTTTAAAATCATAAAAATGCAAGGTGAAAACACAGCAGCCTAAAAATACCACAATGTAATGTAATGGCAACTAATGTATAATATGCATTTTTTTTTGACTCCTGTATGAACTCATCATGATCAACATCTGGTAATGGGATTGAGTTTGTGGTATTTTTAGTTCCCTTTGCTGTCCTGGCAACCCAAACCACTTCTTTGTTTGTCTTTAATATTCCAATGTGTGTTTTATATTAGCATAAGCTAATCATCTTTCTAAAGTAGCTAATGCATCTAACTGTCCAATTAAATGCATCTGTCCTTTTTCTAACTTTACTTGCTTACTGTTTGCGCTATTGGCTCCAGAGTTCTTTACATGGCAGCATGTGCAATGCATGATAATTAGTTCAGCGGCTAGTGGCTAACATACTAGATCCAAATGAAGCATGATTAAAATGCATGTTTATAGCTAAAGTGAAAGAAACTTGAAACTGAGAATAAATAATTTAAGCTTCACTGAATATATGCAATAGAGTTTTCTAAATTCAGTTCATATTTCCACATGAATGAAACGTCAACAAGCACTCATTTAAATAGTATTTTAGTATCATGTTTAAGTATCATATTTGCAGACTAAACACAACAACCTAAAATAACAATGCCTTTCCCTACATTGCCCAATGGGAAAAATATTGGGCATAACCTGGGCAGAACATGATTTCAACATGTTCCTGGATCAATATCCTTTGAATAAGTTTGCAGTTTATGTCAAGGCATAATGTTTATGTTTAGGCTTACAACAAGGGTTAGGTGCTTCTACATCAGTGTTTTTCACCTCTGATTTTAGGGATGACTTATTGGTAGGTTTAGGGTTAGGATTAAATTTTCAGACAGGAATGTTTTTCCAGGACCAACAAAATATTGACCCGGCAACGCGTCAAAACTCTGCTAAATCAAAACATGCATATACTGAACAGTAAGTACAGTATGATGAAATATGACACAAAAAAAAAAAAGCATTTAGACTGTATTATATTATAATACTAAAATGTCCAGCTGTATTTCACACATAAGATCACTCAGCCCCAGTGAGGCCATTTTGTTAGAAATATTCTTGCAGATCTGAGTCATGTTAAAATGAACACATTATATTTGGCCCTATAATTGAATGAGATGTCTGAGGAGGGGGTTCGGTGAAGAAAGTGACATTTTGGAAAAGGAGAATCACGTAGAAGAGAAAGCCTTAATGAGGGAGAGACTTTCCGCCCTCCCTAGAGGATATGACCTTTCCTCCTCCCCTACAATGGGTCCTTCAAATTTATTAGGCCCCTGTTGATATGTGGGCTGTGGAGACACAATGTCTGGCCACCCAGACTGCACACCGTCATTTAGCACACAGGACGTTTAGGACACATAAAAACCAAAATGTTCATTCAAGTCAATGTGTGGAATTAACAAGCATATTTCTTTGGGAGCTGGGAAATTCATTGTTATGGAAATTTAGTTGAGATTAAGGAGCGTGCTATCAGAATTTAAAATAAACTACTTGTATATATTGTTATTGCAGATGCATTTCTGGGGTAAATCTCACAAAAACATGTGCAGGTCATATTTTACATTGCAAAAGACTACCAATTGCTTAATTGGCTTGAAAATAATCTCGAAATACAAAAAAGAATTATTTCATGCAAAATATATATTTTTATATTAGATTTCATATTAACGCTGCGCTCTAGTTAAAAGAAGTTCAACTTGTAAAAAACGTGTTGAGACCCTTTTTTTCCCCATTCCACTTCTTGTCACTGGGGCATTATCCTTAAAATTACATCTTTGTACCTTTTTTACTCCTAAAAAGTGCATATTAGTATCTTAGAGTACAAATATGTACCTTAAGGTACTATGATGAACCTTTTTGTGGTGAACATTTTTTTTTACAAAGATGTCCTTTTAAGGGTACTGCCCCATTGACAAGCTGTTGCACCCCTAAAGGTATACAATTTTGACACCCTTTTTCTCTCTTTTCTGTGAGTGTGAATGGTCCCTTTATGCCGAGTTCATACAGCACGATTTTAGGCACGATTTTCACTCGCTGACAGGTTTTGCGAAAGCGTGACAAATGGCCGAAATCATAAGCTATTTGGCATGCTAAATATCTGGACCTGTTGGCGATTCACACTGCTGTGTGAAATGTGTTTTAACTGAAATTACATCGCGATGACCAACAACCAATGAGAGAGCAAGATACAGGGCAGCGGGAAGTTCGGAGAGGAGTTATAGACCAGAATATCAGTATTTTAATAGATATATTTACAGTGATATCAAAGAGAAACAAAGCACATACAGCTGCACATTGCAAAATAAATTATTAATCTCCGACTCTCTTTGCTGAAAACACAATCCTTGCTCCCCACGTCTCACCAACCATTTCCTCCTCCATATTTTTCTTTTTTTTTCTTCTTCTTCTTCTTTTCGCTTCAAATCAGCACACAGACAGTTTGAAGTTGAAGTTGAAGTTGAAGTTGAAGTTTATTCGTCATTACACATGTACAAGTACAGTATAACGAAATGAAGTTTGGAGCAAGCCTCCGGGCCGCAGCCGATTATTCAGGCGCGATTTTCCCTGACGCTCTCCAGAAATACAAGAATGCAATTTAGCAAGCATTACATAGCAAACACAACAAAACATAAACATAAACATAAACATGACACAGTACACGTGGTCACGTGATGGGATTTTTTGTATGGAGTGAGAGATAGATAAACAGGCAGACGGTTGGAGGGGGTGGGATCGGGTAGGTTGTGTATGGTGCGAGTGAGTCTGAGATTGTGTTGTGATTGAATCACAAGCTTCTTGTGAGCTATCATTTCGAGTCTCGCTGTTGAGCTGTAATCGTAAACACCTCTGATTGGCCATTGTGCTCACACGCTCATGAGCTGTGTCTGTGATTGGCTACAATGATAAAGGCATGGCAGTGTTGAAAGCACATGGAAGTGTTTTGAAAGCGGGAGCATTTGAAAGCACAAGCAGGCGTCAACCAGTGGACCGGTTGGCTGATAGACGGCTGCATTCAAACGCTCCGTGTGTATCTGTGTAAGCGCTCTGTGAAAAGCGTCATTGATGTATATTTACAACATGTTTTTGAAGCGTTGATCAGTCAGAGATGTTTACGATTCCGCTCAACAGTGCTCAAAGCGTAACATTTTAAAAATTTCAGTACTGATTTGAAATCGTGGTCTTTTGACAACAGATAGTCATGCAGTGTGAACTCAGCATTAGACTACTTGAGAAAAAAAATAAAAACTTGATTGAGATCCATTTATCCACTGAATACTGAATGTTTTAAGTTATTAAAGTTGGTATGAAACATATCAGCCTTTTATTCCCTATTGTGACGTATATATCCGAGTGAATGGCTTCTCAAACAAGAAAAAATGTGAGGCGGGACTTGATTTTGTGGTTTGCTATTGGTGGATCTCATGTGAGTGACAGGTTGCCCCACCCTCACGCCAGTAAACACATCATCAGAGAAGAGAAGTCACTGCAAGAGGGAAGGGAAGTTATTTTTATTAAAGATTACAAGGGCACATTAATAAAAATAAAAATGTTGATGTGCATCCGATGTGCATGGATAAATCATTTATAAATACTGCAATATATTTCATAAAAACTAGAATTGTCCATTTTGATTTCATGGTGACTTTAAGAAGAATTCAAAATATACAAATATATAAACTTATCAGAGTCATAAATGATCTTTGCCATTCATCTCAGTAGTTGTCACCTTAATGTTTTGTCTTTGAAAATGTTGCCCATTACTGAATGTGATTTATTTCCATCAGCCATTACAACTTCAAAAGCGACCACTTCAATCCTCTGAGAGCGACAATTAAATAAGACATAAGCAGTCATCATCTTTGTTACTGAAGTTCCTGACCATATTTTTTAATGACCCCACAATTAGCATGTCCATCTGCTCTGTTTGTGCCACAAATGAACACGGGATCTTTTAGCCCATTCATGCAGTGCTTAGCCTGTTCGCTTGCCTGTAATTGAGACCATTATCACATACTCTAGAAATCAACTCATGCATTTCTCTGGTTGTGAGACTATGACAGACACCAAAGGTCACAGCTAGATGCTTTGATTACTGTCATGAAAGGTAAAAAATGTAGTAATGAGAATACCATGATGGTCTCTCCTAGCTATGGTAAAAAGCACCTCCATCCATTAGTTGTGCAAAGGTTAAAAGAAATGTTAGCTAACATGAAAAGTAAAAGCTATGGTCTGTAAAACACATATGCCCTTCAACATGGCACCTGCATTTCAGAAGTAAAAAACGATCTCAAAATTTGACATGAAAGTTGACATGAAATAAAAATTCACCCCGTCTATTTTCTAAATGCAGGTTATTGATCTAATTTTGAACAATTTATCCATACATGCTTAATAAAAGGAAAATGGAATGGAAAATGAAACAACAGACTCTGATGATGTAAGCTGCACTTCTCCAATCATTTAGTCCACTTAAACCTAGCTAGTTTGCATTGAGCCGATCTGCCTCATTCCAACATTTATTTCCTTTTTGAAACTTCTGTCTGAGAACCTGGAACAACATCCTTTGTTGTTTCAATGTAACCAGTAATTTTCCTCTGATTTTATGGTTAGCTAGCTATGTTATGATTGGTTGAATAGGAATGCCTTTTCCAGGATGGTGACCCAGTAAAACATAAAATATGAAAAAAGATATAATCAAGTTGATTTCTGATTGAACTACCTTTAATGATCAAAAAACATTAGAAGACTAGGTGCCCTATCACACAATCAGCGCAATGCGGCATCAGGTGCGACGTAAGTGTTTTTTGCTAGTTTCAGCCCGACGCATTTTCACGTCCAGTGCCACCTTGTTTAAATAGCAAATGCAGTTTGCGGTGCCACTAGGTCCTTCTCACCTAGTGGCTTCACACAGTGGGAGTGCCCCGCACCATGATACACCCTCTTGTGAGCTTAATGCGCTGCCTGGCCTTTAATGGTTTACATCGACTTCTTAGTACTCTCAGTATAATTAGGTTGCACCCTAGTACCTTTGCAAGTTCTGGTGCTCTTCACTTCCCGGCTCAAGTGAAGCTATACCGCTTTATACCCTTTTAGACCATGTTCCGGGTGTGCCGGCCATTTTTCCTGTTGTTAAACTAGCAAAAGTGGATTCGGACATGCCCTAAGTGCACTTGCGCCATGCTCTTTAGACCATGCGCTTAGATCGTTAAAATAGGGCCCTAGAAGTAGGGATAGGGATTTTTCAGTGAATCTTTCTATTAGTTTCATCATTACACCAGCTACTATTTACAACTATTACATTCAAAGCTCGATATGCACAACACTTTTTGCAGTGTGTGGTAAGTGAAAAAGAATGATACATTCACTTAAAATATTTATCCAGAGAATGACAATGAGTCCTTCATAACACCAGTACACTTATAGAAGACATTGTACTCACATGTAGCGGAGGTGAGGGTTCTGTGCAAATGCACGTGCCTGGATTGTCCGTAAATTGCAGTTCATTATTGTCCTGAAAAAAAAGAGAGAGATATTATATCCTCTTATATTAAAATCCACAGCTCCTCTCAAACATCTGTGAATGATAGCTGTCATTGACTGGCCACAAATGACCAGCATCAATCCAGCAATGATGAGTGCAAATGAATTTCCCGAGGTAAGACCACCAACATTTATTTCAGCCTCCACACGGCGTAGTTCACCCAGTAATTTTGACTGAGGGCCCTGTTGTTGGTCATTTGCACCTGGCATTGCAAGTCGATCATTCAAACCTGAGAAAGCCAACAGTTCATTAGAGCCTTGCAGCTTGATATCCATCGTTTATGATGATAAACTGCAGAAGCAATCTCAGTTTGCCATCTTTCCCATCTCTTCTGAGAGTGTCATTAGAATAATGGTATCATCAGGGTCCCCAATTTCACAGCGCTGAGCAGCAGCGGCAACTGGAATGAATTGTGCATCCTAAAGTCTCTGTGGCATTAATTGGTAATGACTGCATCCTTTTCATTACAGGAATTTAATGCAGAAAGTGATTACACTCACAACACCCTTATCCGGTGAACAGTAATCAGTACAGAATTAGTTTTATTATGATGATGCTCTATAGTAAACTATTTCTAGGAATACAATTATCCATCTCTATTATGAGAAAGATATAGGGAGGATGTTGGCCATGTTTATACCATTTTTCTACTTAACCATTCAGCTCTTAAAAGCCTTAAAACAAATGCAAGGGGCCTTATTACGAAACCCTCATGATGGTCCTTCACATGACATGAATGAACTTGTGGGGGTGTGATTACGAGTGTAGGCAGATATTTCATTCCGGCACTGCTGCAATGGTGCTTCTGCATGTGCAAACTCCCTACGAGCAGGTCAGTAGTCCCTGTCAATGTTGGAACTAGACAAATTTGTCTGAATGTTTTACAAATGTTTAAAAAGTCTGGCACTTTAAATGTTCAACTGGAAATACAATTCTGTCATCAATTACTTACCCTCATGTCATTTTTTAAACCTGCATGACTTCTTTCTTCCATGGAACACAAAATAAATATTTTGAAGGTCAGTTTTGTGTTCTGCATAAGAAAAAAGCTCAAACAGGTTTGAAACAAGTAAATGGTGACATAATTCATTTTTAGTTGAACTATCCCTAAGTAAGGAAGTAAGGATGGATGGATGGATGGATGCTTTATAAGTAGTAATAACAGCCAATATCCTAGTAATATGGATGGATGATTTACATTTATGCATTTGGCAGACACTTTTATCCAAAGCTTACTTACATTGCATTAATTTTTTTTTTTATATATATATATATATATATATATATATATATATATATATATATATATATATATATATATATACTCTCATGCGTAACATGGTTACTTACCACTGCGTGTTAATTATCTGACCGTACTCCTCCCGGACTTTGTTAATAAAACATCATATAGGGAGAATTTGACCCTAAACTAAAGTGTTACCGGGAAAAAGCATCAAATCCACAATGCTTTTCATTTATATTGAACAGAGAGTAGTGCAAATTGCAGTTTGTTCCACCTAGCGGCATTTATTCCCCCTGAGATAAAACTTAAGCCCAACCCTCCTATGCTTAATTTTCCACGTTCCGCTCCGTTTCGTGCACAGCCTTTCAAAGTATACCCATTTGTCCGTGAGTGCAGAAAGGTGCATTGTGTGTGTGCGCGTGTATACTATATAGTTGACTCTGGCTGTATCCAAAAACTGAAAAATGCTGCCCCTGGAGGATGCATTCTAAGGTAGGAAGGCATCAAGGCGTGCCCGAGTTAGCTTCACTTCCTGTCTCCTAAAATACCTTCATCTGATCGATTTTTGAAGGCAGCATTGATGTATTTTTCACTGCCTTTGATATTCCACAATCCTGTGCTTTCAAAAGAGATGATTGACAATTAGCATACAGTTTGGATTGGTGGTATGGTTTACCCCTTAGGGTAAACAGAACAGAACCTTAATGACAATAATTTAAAGTAACAACATAATTGGGGAAATTACTCAGATTGAAGAGGAATATCAGAAGGCCAAATGACTGGACGACAGGAGGAGCTGCGGATGGAGGAGAGTAATTAGCTCCTGAGCAACGCGATAAGCTGCTGATAATACTGAATGGACCCTATACATAGATATGCTGTGATAGGTGTCATATTCCTATAGGTAGGAGTGAATCAGCTTAGAGTCAGCTGATGCAAGCTTGACTAACATGACCTACCAGAACTAACGCTACGCTTGATTTTGTATGTAAAGTTTTTAACCAACATTTCCACTATTGTAGTAATTAAATATTCGCTTAGTTTTCACAAACCTCACTTTTTATTTACCGTTATGCTGCCATATGAAGTCCATCCAAAATCAGTTTTATGAGGTACCTTTGTGCACAAACGCTGCCTGCAAATTCATTGCCTGATAGGGCAGTGAGGCAACAAGTCTATGGGATTAAATTCCCGTCAAAAGTATTGTGGTCATGGATCAAAAAAGAATACGTGTGAATCAAAAATGTAAAAACAGATGTAAAAAAATAATGCAAAATGATCAGGGGTGCGTTTCCCAAAAGCATCGTTAATCAACTATGGTCGCAAGTTTCGTCATTATCAACATAGTTCAACCAGTCTGTGTTTCCCAAAACCATAGTTCCAACGAACATTCTCAAACAGCATCGCAAACTCTCGACCTGTGGTTAGAAGCAGAGTTTCTTGTTTGCATGACATGTGGACTTAATAAATCCTTATCTTGAGCAAAATAAGCAAGCTGACATTTAGTACAATCTACATCTTTTATTTTGAATATATACATGTAATTTATGTCTTTTAGTTTATCAAGAGATTTAAAGCACTTTTTTGAAGAGTGCGCATGTGCGAACGTGCTCTAGTATGTAAGAACGAGCCTATGATTGATTCTGGAAATAAAGCAAAATCCTCAGTCCTCAGGTGCCATGTCCATAATTTATAGCAAAAATCTAGCATGAGTTAGATTCAAAATAATTCATTAAAAGCAGTTATTACTCCACCACCTGCGTGACATCATTAACCAACGTGACAGATTTGCGACAATACAGTTTCGGGAAACAGTCGCGACTAGCTAGTTGATTTCTTCAACGATGCAGCGTACTATGGTAGTTAAGCAGTGAGTTACGCCATTGTGCGGGAAACGCACGACAGAATAGCAAACAACGTGATCACAGACAAAAATGTAATGAGCGTGAATCAAAAAATTTATAAAATAAATAAAAAGAAAATTATTTTAAAATTTTAATTAAAAAAACTTTAAACGCATTAAAAATATATATTGCACAAAACGTATGTTTGTGTTCTTAAAAATAATGTTTTCCTTGGTTTTATTACTCTGTACTTTGTGCTCTCTTACATTTTCAGCTCATATTTTATTCTTTTGTTTTACTGGTTTTCTCTTCGCTCTTCTTTACACATTCTGCGCTTGCTTTTCCAAATGTTGCAATTCGAGTTTCAACATCCTCATCCTAACAGCTGCCTAAGTTTTCGGATGCAACCTGTTTTCAAGTGCTCAAGTCATTGACATTATGTGCTTTTCTTCTTCTGCTCTTTTTTTCTGTTGTTTTTTCTGTTGAGAGATTTTTGTACAGCAAGTCACCATTGTTAAGTCAACAAAATATCAATGCACAAATTATCAGCTTGCCCATCAAAACCCACAGGTGGGCTGAGATGTTGTATGACTCAACTAAACTATTTCACACCGAACCTCCACAGACAGGCCTTGCATTCATGTGTTTGCTTATGTAACAATGCCATCTACTATGTTTGTACTTAAAGCTGAATGACCTTTAATGAAACCTCAGAGGGTAATTTAGAGGCCTGGGGTCAGTGCTTTTTTCAGGCGTGGGTGGGACCAAGAGAGCCCACCATCAACAGAAGAAAGAGCAATGTTAATGAGAAAAATGCAAATGGGAAGCTGGGAATAGTCCACTTGGCTTCCTTACTTAAGGATCAAGAGGAGTGGAGGGGGAAACTGTCTTGAGGTTACGATGAAGAGAGGATGGGGTTGAGAAAGGTAGGAGGGCTTGACAGAGGTGAAGGGAAGCTCAGAAGCGGGAGTGATGAAACACTGTGGGAGGTCTGGATCCGCAGCAGATGTCTAGTCTGTTTCATCCCACCAGACTTTTTCATCTTATATATATATATTTACTTTTTACTACATGATTTCATGAAAGAACCGATCCAGCTCGGATCAACCATGTTATTTTATTCAGTTGTATTAGAAATGAAAATTCTCAAATAATTTCAAGTTTGGTATTGGTACCTAACAAACCCACTTTAGATTTTTGGACATATTATGTTCTCTGAAATGCTTGGCATAATAGTAATGACAGTAGTATTGGGGACAGTGAATCATTGTTTAAAAACATACACAAAAATAAGAAATAGATTCAAAGTAGATTTTTGAAATCCTTTTTTTTTTTTCAAGATTTTTTTGACGGAAATTGATACTTTTATTCAGCAAGGATGCGTTAAAATAATTAAAAGGGATTTGTATTTCAATTTTCTATTTCAAAGAATTGTAATAATAAAATATTAGAATGATTTCTGAATGATCATGTGATTGAAAACAGTTATACTGAAAAATAAGATATTGAAAAAAAAACACATTTTATATTGAGCTTTGCAATTACATAAAACATAAAAATGTAAAATATATTAAAATATAAAAACAGTTAAATCACATCATTACTGCTTTTGACTGTATTTTAGTTAAAATCGATCATTTAACTGATCAGTTAAATGCAGCCTTTGTGAATATAAGCATATCATAGAAAAAACGTGCTGACCGCTGAAGTGTATATAAAGATCATAGACTTAAATATAACCTAATATCTATTATCTTTCAGCATAACAACGTTTACAATATGTATAAATTATGATTTTTACCAGCATTTACAATATCTTCAAAATTATAATATAAAATGTATGATATAACCTCAGTGAGGTTTCTGTGTGACATCAAATGTCTTGTATGTCAGACTGTGTGATATACATCTCAAAACTAGTCACGACTGACATTGTTGACTGTGCAATCAATCTTCCCTGCAAGCAATTTTGAGTTTAAAAGATCTCTAATAGCATCTAATAGCCGTCCAAACACAGCCCTGACGTCTAGGCAAAAACAAGCAACAAAATTTGGGCTGTCAGTGAAAATTTAATAGACATCTAACTATTCTTACATGATGAAATATCATAACATTTTGGCAGAAACTACAAACCTGATTCCAAAAAAGTTGTACAAATTGTGAATAAAAAAGGGAATGCAATAATTTACAAATCTCATAAACTTATATTTTATTCACAATAGAATATAGATAACATATCAAATGTTGAAAGTGAGACATTTTGAAATGTCATGCCAAATATTGGCTCATTTTGGATTTCATGAGAGCTACACATTCCAAAAAAGTTGGGACAGGTAGCAATAAGAGGCCGGAAAAGTTAAATGTACATATAAGGAACAGCTGGAGGACGTCTGGGGACTGAAGAGACAAGTTGCTCAAGTTTAGGAATAGGAATGTTGTCCCATTCTTGTCTAATACAGGCTTCTAGTTGCTCAACTGTCTTAGGTCTTCTTTGTCGCATCTTCCTCTTTATGATGCGCCAAATGTTTTCTATGGGTGAAAGATCTGGACTGCAGGCTGGCCATTTCAGTACCCGGATCCTTCTTCTACACAGCCATGATGTTGTAATTGATGCAGTATGTGATCTGGCATTGTCATGTTGAAAAACGCAAGGTCTTCCCTGAAAGAGACGACGTCTGGATGGGAGCATATGTTGTTCTAGAACTTGGATATACCTTTCAGCATTGATGGTGCCTTTCCAGATGTGTAAGCTGCCCATGCCACACGCATTCATGCAACCCCATCCCATCAGAGATGCAGGCTTCTGAACTGAGCGCTGAGAACAACTTGGGTTGTCCTTGTCCTCTTTAGTCCGGATGACATGGCGTCCCAGTTTTCCAAAAAGAACTTCAAATTTTGATTGGTCTGACCACAGAACAGTTTTCCACTTTGCCACAGTCCATTTTAAATGAGCCTTGGCCCAGAGAAAACGCCTGCGCTTCTGGATCATGTTTAGATATGGCTTCTTTTTTGACCTATAGAGTTTTAGCCGGCAGTTTTATTTGTCACATACAAATGTGTTCACCAATGTTTTCTGGAAGTATTCCTGAGCCCATGTTGTGATTTCCATTACAGTAGCATTCCTGTATGTGATGCAGTGCCGTCTAAGGGCCCGAAGATCACAGGCTTTCCGGCCTTGACCCTTACGCACAGAGATTGTTCCAAATTCTCTGAATCTTTGGATGATATTATGCACTGTAGATGATGATAACTTCAAACTCTTTGCAATTTTTCTCTGAGAAACTCCTTTCTGATATTGCTCCACTATTTTTGGCCGCAGCATTGGGGGAATTGGTGATCCTCTGCCCATCTTGACTTCTGAGAGACACTGCCACTCTGAGAGGCTCTTTTTATACCCAATCATGTTGCCAATTGACCTTGAAGTTGCAAATTGGTCCTCTAGCTGTTCCTTATATGTACATTTAACTTTTCCGGCCTCTTATTGCTACCTGTCCCAACTTTTTTGGAATGTGTAGCTCTCATGAAATCCAAAATGAGCCAATATTTGGCATGACATTTCAAAATGTCTCACTTTCAACATTTGATATGTTATGTTATCTATATTCTATTGTGAATAAAATATACGTTTATGAGATTTGTAAATTATTGTAAATTATTCCTTTTTTATTCACAATTTGTACAATGTCCCAACTTTTTTGGAATCGGGTTTGAATATGTAACCAAATTCAAGGTTATTTTGGCTTACTGAATGGGTTACTCATAGCTGGACTATATCGGGTCTATAGTTGATCTATAGAAATGGTGGCTATTGCTTGCTGGGTTCTCACATTTTGACATCCTCATTAACAAATAAAACTGACGTTAGCACAAACCCAAGCAAGCCCTTGAGCTAATGTCAGCACTGTTCTGCCCTAAGATTAAAGAAATCGTTCCAAAACTTGTCTCAGATGACCCAAATTGTGTAGTGTGCTCCAGACTGTAGTGTAAAATGCATGTAACCACTATGGAATCTGTTTTTGAATACTCACAGTCTCTGGAGTCCTGTGTACAGTTCCATGTCAACATCCTTAAGAATCTGCAATCCAGTCCAATTCTCTATGTGTCTACGAAAGAAAGAGAGAAAATATTGAAAACAGCACCATTACCACCAATTTATTCAACCAGGGGATATGTGTTTTTCCGCTTGATGGCTGGGGCAGGAACCCAACGGAAGGTCCCTGGAGTTTTGAAAAATGTATCATAGTTCAGCGAGCGCTCGTGAAACATTCCTCTTGGAGGCATTCGTGTGTTGGTTACGCAGATAGCCTAAGGGTGTGATTACTTGCAAACCACTCTGTGAAATAATTAGCAAAACAATTTGTTTTACCCTAGACTGTAAGGTCAAATGCATATAACATGTGGGAAACACAAAGATAATTATCATATAGACACAAGGCAGCTTGTATATGGGAGAGCAGGGATCATTGAAACACGAAATAAATGTGACGTCAGTAATATAACTCACAATAACTCATTACAGTCATATCAGGTATGAGCAAACACAATTTAATCCTTTCCTCCAAAAATAATTTATACAAAGAGTTCAAAAGGGTGGGGTCTTGTATTTTGTTTAATACTTTAATACTTTTCATTGATGAAAATATAGTTCATTTCAGAATTAAAATTTCCTGATAATTTACTCACCCCCACGTCATCCAAGATGTTCATGTCTTTCTTTCTTCATCTGAAAAGAAATCAAGCTTTTTGAGGAAAGCATTCCAGGATTTTTCTCCCTAGTGGACTTCAATGGGGTACAATGGGTTGAAGGTCCAAATTGCAGTTTCAATGCAGCTTCAAAGGGCTCAACACGATCCCAGGCAAGGAATAAGGGTCTTATCTAGCTAAACAATCTGTCATTTTCTTAAAAAAAAAAAAGAAATTATATACTTTTTCACCGCAAATGTTTTCCACGTATTACGTAATCACGTCGGAATGGTCACACGAGACATAGGCAAAAGTACCGATCAAGTGTTTGCAAAGAAAACGTGCAAAGACTAAGTCAAACAGCCTTCAGAAAAAAAAGTTAAAACAACAATGCCAGACGATTTTGAAGTTGGAGGAGAAAATGAGATTTTGTGAGATGAGTTTTTCGCCTTACCGTGATACTTCCTCCTACATCACGCGT
Organism: Paracanthobrama guichenoti; assembly: GCA_018749465.1. Lineage (NCBI taxonomy): Eukaryota > Metazoa > Chordata > Actinopteri > Cypriniformes > Gobionidae > Paracanthobrama > Paracanthobrama guichenoti. Next base: position 6,786,686 of record CM031949.1, on the reverse strand, counting down.
AAACTTTCCAACGTGATTACATAATATGTGGCGCATCGCAGAGCAGCGCAAGACAAACATTTGTGGTTAAAACAAATATATAAATGTACTTTTTTTTTTTTTTTGCTTTTTAGAAAATTACCACAAAATGATCGTTTCGCTAGATAAGACCCTTATTCCTCGTCTGGGATTGCGTAGAGCTCTTTGAAGCTGCATTGAAATTGGAATTTGGACCTTCAACCCATTATACCCCATTGAAGTCCACTATATGGAGAAAAATCCTGGAATGGTTTCCTCAAAAACCTTCATTTCTTTTTGACTGAAGAAAGACAGACATGAACATCTTGGATGACGTGGGAGTGAGTAAATTATCAGGAAATTTTAATTCTGAAGTGAACTACTCCTTTAAAAGATAATTGCGACTTTCTATCTCTCAATTCTGACTTTACATGCGTATGCGACTTCATATCACACATTTGGGAGAGAAAAAAGTTTTGTGAGATAAAAAGTCACAATTACATGACGGAAACAAGCTTCCATAGCTTTGCCATCACAAGAATAAATTACGTTTTCAAGTATATTAAAATAGAATTGCAATAATATTTCACAATATTACTGTTTTTACTGTATTTTTGATTAAATAAATGCAGCCTTGGTGGGAGACTTCTTTCCCCAAAAATTTGTAATGGTACTATATCAATTATAAATGTAATCATTCATATTATAAGGCTTTGTCCTTTTGTTACAATTCCGTAGCGTGTTTTTAATAATATAACTTTGTCCTTGGTTTATTTTGAGTTCAGTAGTGTCTGACAATTAATTAATATATATATATATATATATATATATATATATATATATATATATATATATATATATATATATATATATATATACACACACACACTCACCTAAAGGATTATTAAGAACACCTGTTCAATTTCTCATTAATGCAATTATCTAATCAACCAATCACATGGCAGTTGCTTCAATGCATTTAGGGGTGTGGTTAGGGCTGGGTATTGTTCAAAATCTTCGATCCGGTGCCAATTTCGATACCTCAGTTTCGATACCGGTTCCTAACGATACTTTTTTCGATACCATATGTTTTAAAATCCATTTCAACATCAACAAAAATACATTAAACACAAAACTTAATTAATTAAAACAAATTCTGGTAACACTTCTCACTCAGGGTAACATTCTTAATAAAACTGGTTGTGCTTTTTGGATGGCTTGCTGACCTCCACCATGGGGCCTCCACTGTCTAAAAAGGTAGCAAACCTTTAACAATAAACTGTGACTGCTCTGTGGCACTGATCTCGTCTTTGCTTGGATATTTTCCCTCTTGCTGACAGTGTGAAGGGATTGACACTTTCTGGTGTTGTCTTCCTATTCCTAACATCAGGGTGGACCGGTGCAGAGGCTAATGTGAAGGGGGAAATAGACAGCGCTAACGCTACAGCAACCGACTAGCAGCACAAGCTAACATACATAAAGTTGTAGTCAACGTTATGCGGATGTAGTAGTGAAATTACAGTTATCTGTCAAGTATTTCTAAAATGTGTAACCTTAACGTTACGTTGGAAAAACAAAGATGTTGCCTGCCTGGTCAAAGAATAACGTTATAGCTCCTAGGTAACGTTACATAGCAACGCAGAGTTGCATCCACATATTCAAACCACTCGCGTTAGAGTAAACAAACAATTACTTTAACTTCTGTTCGCTAAAAAAGGTGACCTTTCTTACTGCTACAATCCCAGAAATGCCAGATGATGTTGACGGGGGCGGGTTTGACTGCGATTAGGTGAAAGGCTCCTCTGGTTCCATCTTTTTACAGTCGAATACTGTGCAATTTTCTGCCTTAATATTGATCCTGTGCATGGTCAAGTGCTTCATTAAATTGGTGGTATTGTCGCCTTTGGTTGCAATACTCTTATCACATATGTTGCACTTTGCTGACTCGGCATCCACTTTTATAAAGTGTAGCCACACTTTAGACCTCTTTGGCATTGTAAAACGACGTGGTAGAACACATGGGGAAAAAACAACTACACTTGTGTTCTGTGACTGCGGGTATCTTCAGAAATCCTACCCGTCACGTGGTGGTGGACAGCCAATCACCGGTGCTTTAGGTCCTTACATGCAAGTATGCTACAGGCTTACACAGACACAGCCGCTTGGCTTTTGGAACCGAAATTTGGCCCCGAAAGATAAATAGTTTTTCGATACTCATAGTATCAGAGTTTTTTGTTCGATACCATAAAAGTATCGCTGTTCGGTGGCCAGCCCTAGGTGTGGTCCTGGTCAAGACAATCTCCTGAATTCCAGAATGAATGTCAGAATGGGAAAGAAAGGTGATTTAAGCAATTTGGAGCGTGGCATGGTTGTTGGTGCCAGACAGGCCGGTCTGAGTATTTCACAATCTGCTCAGTTACTGGGATTTTCACGCACAACCATTTCTAGGGTTTACAAAGAATGGTGTGAAAAGGGAAAAACATCCAGTATGCGGCAGTCCTGTGGGCGAAAAATGCCTTGTTAATGCTAGAGGTCAGAGGAGAATGGGCCGACTGATTCAAGCTGATAGAAGAGCAACTTTGACTGAAATAACCACTCGTTACAACCGAGGTATGCAGCAAAGCATTTGTGAAGCCACAACACGCACAACCTTGAGGCGGATGGGCTACAACAGCAGAAGACCCCACCGGGTACCACTCATCTCCACTACAAATAGGAAAAAGAGGCTACAATTTGCACGAGCTCACCAAAATTGGACAGTTGAAGACTGGAAAAATGTTGCCTGGTCTGATGAGTCTCGATTTCTGTTGAGACATTCAGATGGTAGAGTCAGAATTTGGCGTAAACAGAATGAGAACATGGATCCATCATGCCTTGTTACCACTGTGCAGGCTGGTGGTAGTGGTGTAATGGTGTGTGTGATGTTTTCTTGGCACACTTTATGCCCCTTAGTGCCAATTGGGCATCGTTTAAATGCCACGGCCTACCTGAGCATTGTTTCTGACCATGTCCATCCCTTTATGACCACCATGTACCCATTCTCTGATGGCTACTTCCAGCAGGATAATGCACCATGTCACAAAGCTCGAATCATTTCAAATTGGTTTCTTGAACATGACAATGAGTTCACTGTACTAAAATGGCCCCCACAGTCACCAGATCTCAACCCAATAGAGCATCTTTGGGATGTGGTGGAACGGGAGCTTCGTGCCCTGGATGTGCATCCCACAAATCTCCATCAAGATGCTATCCTATCAATATGGGCCAACATTTCTAAGGAATGCTTTCAGCACCTTGTTGAATCAATGCCACGTAGAATTAAGGTAGTTCTGAAGGCGAAAGGGGGTCAAACACAGTATTAGTATGGTGTTCCTAATAATCCTTTAGGTGAGTGTGCTAAATGATATGCTAAAGAAATTCTGAATAAATCCGTAAATTTAAGCGAAAAGACAAAGTTCCTCCCTCAATGACAGTCTGTAGGATTTTTCCCCCATTTATTGTCCATCAGGAAATTTACTGTCTGATTTCTTGGAAAAGTAATAGAACACCTTTCCCGAACAAGCCACATGATTTGAGGTATCAGTCATTTCTGTAGCATAAATAGTAAGTTATGTGATGAATTTTAATACTTATGGTTTGTTCAAACAACTAACTCTAAGCATTAGCAATAGTGAATGTGTTTTTGTACAATGATAATGATCATAAATGGACACATTATAAACATCCAGCAATGCAGGAAAACCATGTTTACATGAAATGCTATCATCTCAGGTTTTTCTGTCAGTCTTGATGTCAAAACATAAATGGACATGAACACTTTGAATAAATAATGTTAAAAAAGGCATTTACATGCAAAATTATCTAAAAAAAATCTAGGGGTGTCAATCGGGTTCAATCCAGTTCAGATTTTAACCTTTTCTGAATAAATCCTAAAATTCAAATAAATAAAAAAAATCTAAAGATGTTACAATTATCCCTCCCCTACCATGCCACTGAAACACCATTATCAATGTCAGAATCTGCTTGAAAACATGCTTGCATTTAAATTCAGCCATTGCCAGGGCATGCGGCACTGCCTTTATTTCCTAGTCTGCAAGCTTTTTATCTGCCAGCTAAAACAAACACAATCTGGACAGAAGTGAAAGATGTTCCAAGTGGGAGAAATCACGGATGTTCTGCTGACGGAACACAGCCACACACAAAAGCAAGAATACACATCCTCACACACCCTGACAATGCCACAAGCCCCTAAAAGCACAGTCCAGCACTGTACATCAGGTAGATTTAATGTTTCTGTTTACAGCAGTGGAGAGTGTGACACTTTACAAATGAGTCGCACTAAGTTAATGTAATACAGCAGAGGCCCTGCTACTTTGCTGCCCATTGGTTTTATACAGCATCTTCAGGTCACTAATTTCCCCAAAGAGCTATGATTGAGGATAGGATTCACAGCCCACCACTGAACGATGCCTAAAACCAGTTGAGAATCACTGGTTTTACTTCAGGACCCAGATTTCACATTGGTCATCATGTAGGGACACAGCAAGCAAGTGAACCTGTTATTTTAGACCCCCTGTGATGAACATCAAGTGTTTGATGTTGTTTATATCTATGATGTGTTTTAATATGCTTTAGGACAACCCATGTGCAAATTCATAAGTCAACACCATTGCTGTGTATTTTCTCCTTAAAACTCCAGTAAACCAAAGACAGTCTCAAAAATGCGGTTTGAAATCGCTGGTGTTTCTTTACGTCATAAACTACCTTGTAACCAATAACATCAATGTGCTGGGGTGGGCTTTAGCATATCATTAACTATGCTCATTAACTATGGCAGCTCTGAAGCAGGGGAGTCTCAAGAGAAGCCAGGTTATCCCGGTATATTTTTCTGTTGATATGAAATCGTGAATTATGTATATGATGTATATTACAATGTTATGATGAACTATATGCTATATGCCTTTCTCCACTGATGTTCTATGTTCACAGCGTTTCTAAGGATGCTGAAATGGTGAATGGGAACATGTTTATGTTTATAACATTAGCAACACATCATTAGCTGTTCGATAACATAGTCAAGCAAAAGGCTAATCATATTAATTATCGTTATATGTCCACGTTGTAAGGAACGATACCATTGTACAAAAGTTGGCTGAGTGGATCTTTGAGCTGGTGTGGGTGAGTGGAGGTGGGGCTAATTTGCATATTCATGAGTACGCATATACTAAATGAAGTAAGGGTGTAGAGTTACAGTTATTTTAAAGCATGAAGACATTTTAAACATTTAAATATGTAATTTTAGTTACATATAAAAATTAACGACAAGGGGACTTAAAATAGGATAAGTTTTTACATAGAGGTCCTTTAGATATAATCAATTTAGATTGCTAAAGCAGATTAAAATGACTAAATAATGAACAAAATTAATGTTTTTGACATTGACATTCCGCATGTTCAGTTTATATATATATATATATATATATATATATATATATATATATATATATATATATATATATATATATATATATATATATATATAATTTTAAAAAAATCAGTCTAACTGATTTATATATTACTCTACTCAACTAAAAATTATCAATTTGTTTAGTAGTAAATTATTCATATTGTTTATAATTTAGTTTTTTATTTATTTATTTATTTATTTAGGTTTTTACTTACCATACCTTTTTAATACTAAACACATTGATTCCTTTTAGTTGACTAAATTTAAAAATATACAAATCCGAAATGAAAAAAAGTTCATTGATCAGTGTTTATGGCTGTATCTTTTTTGTATTTATAAAGCTGTTAAATAATTAATTCCTAAACTGTTAACTGTGTTCCCACCTCTTTTTATTGCGAAATAAATGGACCCATTTTGATTTACATTTAAATATGCAAATCAGCAATCCTGACCAAAAAATAATTTTTGTTCGTTAATCAGACCTCACTTGCTAGATGCAAAAAGATCTATAACTGAGTCTAAATGGCATTGTTGTGATCCAGATGCATTGGATCAACAGTATTTATACAGATGCACAAGCTAAACCATGTGAATCATTCAAATATCAGTCAAAGGCTCTGCGCCCATTTCATTTCAGAATGTTATGAAAAGCCTCTCTCAGGCTGTGTGCAAGTTCATGGCTGTTTTCTCCATAATCTCCTTTCTAGTCTCTTCATTGTTCCCAACACCCATGCCTGGGCTTGATTAATGACTTTGTTTAAATGATCTACAGCACATGTACTGTACAGCTTAATGGAAGAACATTTAATGAAGCAGATTGTCTCAGGTGTGCTCTCAAGGCACTGATCGACACCTTCCTTTTCTTCTCCAGGCTTTGCGTAAAGAACTTACTATTATCTTGCCCCTCTATTCCAATAATACAGACCGTTGATGAGTACGATTATGAATTCAACCAATGAAATGGTTTCAGATACTGTAATAGCAATTAGAGCAACTACATCTAAAAAACGTTTCAGCATGACTGCTTGAGTCAGTAAACATATTGTTTTCCTCTTCACTGATTCTTTACTGCCGTTCCTTCTACACCCACGTAACAACTGAATAAATGTAATTACTCTTAGACAGGTGTACAACATGCTTATTTCTAATGGATCTAGTCAATGAAATTACAGCTGGTCTCCATCTGTTGCTGATTTCAGGTTTCAGTCCAGGATTTACATTTCTGCTGTATAAATACAACATGCCTCACCTTTGCAGCTAATGAGGTATAAATCATTCGTAGGTGCCTGGATGCTGATTTGCATGTTAAACGGTAGAAATTCATGGCATTATTTGAAGCAGCACTTCTGAGGTTTGTTAGCATTTGTTACATTGCAGTTGGAGTATGCAGGATATTTTTCTAAATGAAGAACAGCTTTAAAATTACAACCAGTTGCATTTATATTTTCTGACAAAATGAGTGGTGCCTGTGCTAGAGTTTTGAAGGTGGTTGCCAGGCCACTGCTATGTGGCTCCTAAGGTTCCTGACTGGTCAGCATGTTGCTAGGGTGTTCTGGATACTTGCCATTGTATTGTTCACTCCTAAAAATAAAGGTTCTTGGCATCAATGGTTCTGTAAGGGGAGGCTAGGCTTAAGGAGGAAATGTCTGGCTTGATTCCAGCAGAAATGACTGCAAGAACAGAGTCCTGTAGTACAATTTCATTTGACCACTTTATTAATCCATTGAAGCAAGTAGAACAGAGCAAATGAGCAGGGAGTACATAATGTGTGGTTTCTAGACAAGAACGGAAATACAAACACTTCAAACAAGATGAATCGTATTTAAATTACACAAGAAAAAGACACACAATATAAACAAATGAAAAGAAACTTACATTTCTCATGAACAAACATCAAGCAGCTCCAAAGTCTCTCAGTCTATTGTGCATCATGCAGACATTTATGAATCAGGACCCACTAGCACACAGCGGCAGTGATTGGCTAATTAACAGAGGGCGTGTACAAATCAATAAGCAGCTAATTGAAGAGAAACTAGGGCCCTGTCCACACAAACACGGGTATTTTCAAAACTACAGCTTTTTCTATGCGGTTTGGGCGTTCGTCCACACGCAAACGCAGTATCCGGTCACTAAAACCAAACTTTTGTGACAGTTTTTAGAAACTCTGACAACTGCAGTGTTGTCGTGTAGACGGTGAAACCAGAGATTTTGCGACGTTGGCGTGCGCACTGTTATCACCCTGTTTGACGTCAGTTGGTGCACCGCCATCTCCTTTCTTTACATGAGGCGAGTCTGTGCAATGGCGGATGTAGCCAAAATATTGCTGCTAATAACTGTGCTAACAGGGTTTATACATGAATATATACATGCACAGTTCTCCCATTATATTGCGGAACAGAGGTGTCAGAATGCAATACTACACTCACCTAAAGGATTATTAGGAACACCTGTTCAATTTCTCATTAATGCAATTATCTAATCAACCAATCACATGGCAGTTGCTTCAATGCATTTAGGGATGTGGTCCTGGTCAAGACAATCTCCTGAACTCCAAACTGAATGTCAGAATGGGAAAGAAAGGTGATTTAAGCAATTTTGAGCGTGGCATGGTTGTTGGTGTCAGACGGGCCGGTCTGAGTATTTCACAATCTGCTCAGTTACTGGGATTTTCACGCACAACCATTTCTAGGGTTTACAAAGAATGGTGTGAAAAGGGAAAAACATCTAGTATGCGGCAGTCCTGTGGGCGAAAATGCCTTGTTGATGCTAGAGGTCAGAGGAGAATGGGCCGACTGATTCAAGCTGATAGAAGAGCAACTTTGACTGAAATAACCACTCGTTACAACCGAGGTATGCAGCAAAGCATTTGTGAAGCCATAACACGCACAACCTTGAGGCGGATGGGCTACAACAGCAGAAGACCCCACCGGGTACCACTCATCTCCACTACAAATAGGAAAAAGAGGCTACAATTTGCACGAGCTCACCAAAATTGGACAGTTGAAGACTGGAAAAATGTTGCCTGGTCTGATGAGTCTCGATTTCTGTTGAGAGATTCAGATGGTAGAGTCAGAATTTGGCGTAAACAGAATGAGAACCCCACAGTCACCAGATCTTTGGGATGTGGTGGAACGGGAGCTTCATGCCCTGGATGTGCATCCCACAAATCTCCATCAACTGCAAGATGCTATCCTATGAATATGGGCCAACATTTCTAAAGAATGCTTTCAGCACCTTGTTGAATCAATGCCATGTAGAATTAAGGCAGTTCTGAAGGCGAAAGGGGCTCACACACAGTATTAGTATGGTGTTCCTAATAATCCTTTAGGTGAGTGTATATGCAGGTCACGGCTTAATAATAATAACAATAGTAATAACTTTTTTCTCAGGTTTCTGATTGGCCAACATGGCTTTACGGTTAGGGTTATATTGCCACCTGTTGGTTTGGCATGCTCTTGACAGCACTTCATAGCGTGTTTTTGCGGTTTCATATGGACAGAGATTTTTTTTTTTTAAACCGTGCTTGTGTGGACGAGATTTTTTTTTTTTTTTAAACAAAGGAGGAAAAACTCTGTTCATAACCTGTGTACATGTGGACTAGGCCTTGGACTGAGCAAATTGGTCATCTTAGTAAGGCAAACCAGGAAAAGAGCTGTAAACAATGACAAAAATAAAACAATATACAGATCCATAAAGAACCTTTAAGATTCTTTATAGTGGAAAAAGGTTATTTAGATTATTAAAATGTTCTTTAATGGTTCTTTAAAGAAGTATTCACTGTAAGGTTCATTGGGGAAGCAAAAATGGCATTGCTGTTAAAAACCCATTTTTGGAATCTTTATTTTTATGAGTGTATGGTGTTCAGAATGCTCCACACAGCAAAGTTCCTCCCCCAGTTTTAGGGTGTGTTCACACTTGGCATGTTTGGTTTGATTAAAACGAACCCTGGTGCGATTGCTCTGTTAGTGCAGTTCATTTCAATAAGTGTGAATGCTGCCATCTGAACCCTGGTGCGCACCAAACAAGCAGGCCAAGACTGCTGAAAAGATGGGTCTAAGTCTGCTACCAATGAACTCTGATGTGGTATGAATGAAAAATGAACACAACATGGACCAAAGACATGCAAACGAACCAGAAACGGGACATGATGTCACAAGATGTGACCCTAATAAGGACAGAAGGCTCAAGCATACCTGTTTTTTCTCATATCTTAAGTTGTGTGTGTTTCGGGAATCCTGCGCTGTTTTTACTCCTTTACACATTTTATAAGCTCTTCACAAGTTTTCAGCTGGTCAAAATACAATTATATGCAAGCTACACACATACAACGAGTGCATTTAGCCCAGCACACAGCACTGTTTTGGATGTTCAGTAAGTTCAGTCCCGAAACATGCATAATAAAAGCCGACCAATCAGGTTGTGAACATATGATTTTAGGTTCAGTATCTTTAGGTTCAGTGTTAAAATACCAATGTGAATATTAAGCAGACTAGGACTAAAAGGTTTTTTGTTTCGTTTTTTTGGTGTGAACACCCTTTAAGTGTGAACACACCCTAAGTCTGTATGGGGTTTCCCCTCCATTTATATATAATAATAAAAAAAGATTTCTTAGAACAGTAATAGGTATCATTTATTTCTGTAGTACAAATAGTGATGGATGAGTTATGTGCTGAATTTTAATAATTAATAACTAACCATTAGTATGTAGTGCACGTAGTGGCCATTGCAAGTCCACAAGACCGCAAGTGCACATGAAGTGTGCCATTTGGGACAGAGCTTTAGTGTTGGATAGTCAGATTATTGAATCTGTGCGTCCTAAATCTTCCTATGGATCATATGTATGCTCTGTCCCAAATTGCACACGTCATGTGCACTTGTAGACTTACAATGGCCGCCACAGGCACAAAATTATGTCATGAAAGTGTGGACTTTGGAAGATCGTGAGGGTTCCATTTGGGACAGAGCCGTAGAGTCAGAAAGCCTGATTAATTTAGTGAACTGATTCATCCTAAATGGGTCGTTCTCTCATATGTAGTTTTGGAAAGAAAAAAAAATTATTCACTGATTTGACTCTCTATACTATGTACTATATTTTCCATTCTGTAATGTAAATGATTCATTTACATTTGGGAATGACTCATTAAATATTATGGAATTTTGTTGCACTTAGTAGGCTATATAGCTACATTTAAGCTATCCTGTTCAAGTTGGATACTCTCACCCTAACTAAGATGCAAAAATATAGCTGTGGTTAAATGATAAATTATATCATTGAACAGTTATATAATTTTATTTATAAAACATAACTTCAAAACCTGACAAGACTATAGATAAATGCTTCAATTTAAGATTAGGTTGTAGCTTGGCAAAAAGTACCTTTTAAAGACACTGGCATATATCATGGGAAAGGCTTGAGAACTAGAAATTATTGAAATCTGTATTGACTTCTTTGCTCACTTTAGACTTATAAAAGCATTGAAATATTGAACTTTCTGATCAATTTGTCTGACTTCCTTAGGAAAAGGTGTTCGATTGAGGCAAAATCACAATAATGTCTTACCTCTAGTATATACACTGGAAAATTAAATGGTACCCAAATAGCGGTGACCTTTAAAAATGTGCAAATGTCTCCGCCACATTTTCCCTATTCACTACAGCTATCAGCAATGCCTTTCAACATTCTTGACGTCTTCATATTGTCAATTTTTCACTTGTGTGTTTATGGAATATACACTCACCTAAAGGATTATTAGGAACACCATACTAATACTGTGTTTGACCCCCTTTCGCCTTCAGAACTGCCTTAATTCTACGTGGCATTGATTCAACAAGGTGCTGAAAGCATTCTTTAGAAATGTTGGCCCTTTAGAAATGTTGGCCCATATTGATAGGATAGCATCTTGCAGTTGATGGAGATTTGTGGGATGCACATCCAGGGCACGATGCTCCCATTCCACCACATCCCAAAGATGCTCTATTGGGTTGAGATCTGGTGACTGTGGGGGCCATTTTAGTACAGTGAACTCATTGTCATGTTCAAGAAACCAGTTTGAAATTATTTGAGCTTTGTGACATGGTGCATTATCCTGCTGGAAGTAGCCATCAGAGAATGGGTACATGGTGGTCATAAAGGGATGGACATGGTCAGAAACAATGCTCAGGTAGGCCGTGGCATTTAAACGATGCCCAATTGGCACTAAGGGGTCTAAAGTGTGCCAAGAAAACATCCCCCACACCATTACACCACCACCACCAGCCTGCACAGTGGTAACAAGGCACGATGGATCCATGTTCTCATTCTGTTTACGCCAAATTCTGACTCTACCATCTGAATGTCTCAACAGAAATCGAGACTCATCAGACCAGGCAACATTTTTCCAGTCTTCAACTGTCCAATTTTGGTGAGCTCATGCAAATTGTAGCCTCTTTTTCCTATTTGTAGTGGAGATGAGTGGTACCCGGTGGGGTCTTCTGCTGTTGTAGCCCATCCGCCTCAAGGTTGTGCGTGTTGTGGCTTCACAAATGCTTTGCTGCATACCTCGGTTGTAACGAGTGGTTATTTCAGTCAAAGTTGCTCTTCTATCAACTTGAATCAGTCGGCCCATTCTCCTCTGACCTCTAGCATCAACAAGGCATTTTCGCCCACAGGACTGCCGCATACTGGATGTTTTTCCCTTTTCACACCATTCTTTGTAAACCATAGAAATGGTTGTGCGTGAAAATCCCAGTAACTGAGCAGATTGTGAAATACTCAGACCGGCCCGTCTGGCACCAACAACCATGCCACGCTCAAAATTGCTTAAATCACCTTTCTTTCCCATTCTGACATTCATTCTGGAGTTCAAGAGATTGTCTTGACCAGGACCACACCTCTAAATGCATTGAAGCAACTGCCATGTGATTGGTTGATTAAATAATTGCATTAATGAGAAATTGAACAGGTGTACCTAATAATCCTTTAAGTGAGTGTATGTAGAACAGACTTTTAGACCTAGAAATGAGCATCATTTAACAATTACTCCTTACTCACCCTTATGTCATTTCAATCCCATATGACTGGACTTACATTCTGTACATATACTTCTTTTATGATACTTTATGGTGCCTTTGCATCTTTTTTGAATGCTCCAGTCCCCATTTTTGCAACTGTATTGGGAAAAATACTTTCTCCTTTAGTATCCCATGGAAGAAAAAAAAAAAAGACCTAAAGATAAAACATTTTCATTCTGGGGTGAACTATTCCTTATTTCTAAAGTGTTCATTCCAAAACATCTGACTCTGACCAGCAACAGAGCAATTACACATTCTCAAAGGAGATTTCCTCCACATTAAGTATTTCTGATCCAAAGTGCTGCTAGCATATTATCGAAGCTAATGTGCGTAACACTTAACTTTCCCAAACTAACCATGTCAAGGCAGGCATGCATTTAGCCCATGTATCAATGTGCCTCAAATTAACTGTGCAATGCATCACAGCTTCATGATCCAGGTCCAGAACTGGCAGTCTAAATATAGGCACAACAAAACCCCTTCTGTGCTGTATCTACATTCTGCACATCTCTACCCTCATCCACTCCTGAGCTTCAGCCAAAATGAAAATGAGCATAATTAGGTCCCATGAGGCAGAGAGCATTAGACAGAGCAGCAATATTACGGACGCCAATATCTTCCTGGTTTTGGAATGCCAGTGCCACTTGCCATGCCAAAGGCTGCAGTGAGCACTTGTTTGGAAAACCTGCACGAGATGACTTCCTTAACACAAAACAGTGGGCAATTTTGATTTCCTGCACTTCCGGGAAAACGGGCCCAAATTCCTCTCTGTGGGTGAGGGTAATATATGACGAAAACACAGCGATGGTCATCAGCTCAGCAGCGTGTCTGGCTATTTTACACACCATAAATATAACTTCTGCTATTATGTTTTTTGCATGTTGTTGAGAGCACATATACAGTACACTACAGCTCAAAAGTTTGGGGTCTGTAATTTTTTTTTATAAAATTTTTTAAAAGTATCTTATGCTCACAAACGCTGCAGTTATTTGATCAAAAATACAGTAAAAACAGCAACATTATGAAATATTATCACAAATTAAAAGAACTGTTTTCTATTTTAAAATTAATATATTTTAAAATTGTAATTTATTCATGTGATGACAAAGCTGAATTTTCTGCATCATTACTCCACTCTTCAGTGTCACATGATCCTTCAGAAATCATTCCAATATGCTAATTTGCTGCTGATAGAAAAGCAATAGTGACTCAAATAACCACTCTTTACAACCAAGATATGCAGAAGACATTCTTCTAATGTCAAACCTTGAAGCAGACGGGCTACAGCAGCAGAAAAACACACCAGGTGTCACTCCTGTCAGCTAAGAACAGGAAACTGGGGCTACAACCAGCACGGGCTCACCAAAATTGGACAATAGAAGATTGAAAAAATGTTGCCTGGTCTGATGAGTCTCGATTTCTACTGCGACATTCAGATGGTAGGGTCAGAATTTGGCATTAACCACATGAAAGCATGGGTCCATCCTGCCTGCCAATGGTTCAGACTGCTGGTGCTGGTGTAATGGTGTGGGAGATATTTTCTTGGCGCACTTTGGGCCCCTTAGTACCAACTGAGCATGGTTCAAACGACACAGCCTACCTGAGTATTGTTGCTGACCATGTCCATCACTTTATGACCACAGCCATCTTCTGATGGTTACTTCCAGCAGGATAACATGCCATGTCACAAAGCTCAAATCATCTCAAACAGTTCACTAAACACAAATGGCCTCCACAGTCACCAGATCTCAGTCCAATAAAGTTTGGGATGTGGTGGAACGGGAGATTCAAATTATGTGCAGTCGACAAATCTGTAGCAACTGTGTGATCCTATCATGACAAAATGGACCTAAATCTCTGAGAAATATTTCCAGCACCTTGTTGAATTTGCCACAAAGAATTAAGGCAGTTCTGAAGGCAAAAGGGATGTCCAACCCGGTACTAGTAAGGTGTACCTAATAAAGTGGCCAGTGAGTGTTTTGCAAGAATGCAGAGGAAGGCAAGTGGAGGAAGCAGTTGACAGTTCAGGAAGTCATTGGGAAGCACAGAGTGTGACACAGGAGACAGTAGCATTGGGCACAGCAGAAAACACAGAAACAGAGAGGCAGAATCTGTTTCCAAAGTCTTTGAACAGACAGGTGAGGCTGTGTGTGGTGCCCTTACTGATTAAAAAGTTATTTTTTAGGAGTAAATGACTGTGTGTGTGTGTGTGTGTGTGTGTGTGTGTGTGTGTGTGTGTGTGTGTGTGTGTGTGTGTGTGTGTGTGTGTGTGTGTGTGTGTGTGTGTTGAGGGGGTAATATGTATAATGAGCACTGCCTTATTGCAAGGAATTACATTACTAATATTGCTTCATGTTTCACCAGATCCAAACCTCAACAGAGGGCCCAAACAATTTACTAGGGACCCTACAGCCTGGAAGTCATAACATACAAATCTATGTACTACTAAACTTTAATTGTAAAAGCTAATTCCAGTAAAATAAATTAGTATCTGAGAGCATGCTGTACTTTTTGTGTAACTGGAGTATTAAATTGATAATCATTTATTCACCCTTATGTCATTCCAAACCTATGACTTTCTTCTGTGGAACAGAAAAAAGAGGATGTTTTGAAGAATGTTGATAACCAAACAGTTTAATAACTTCCACTGACTTTCATTATATATTTTAACCATGTGGCGAGGCGAGGGACCGTGATTCGGCTGGTGGCGAATGTTAATGAGCGTCAGCTGTGCGCCACACCGGTCTCGTCTCATGGAGGAGTGACAGGAGCATAAAAGGAGGAGCGATGACAGTGTAAGACGAGAGAGGACCAGGCCTGGACTTTATGTTGCGTTTTGTTTTGTACAGTCGTCCGTGAGGGGCTGCCGCCGTTATTATGTTGTGTTTTTGTTTTGTTTATAGGCAGCAGTTGTCTGTGAGGGGCTGCCGCCGTCATTGTATTTTGGTTTGTTTATTTTTGAGTAAAGTTTTTAAATATTTGCCAGTTCCCGCCTCCTTCTTCCCTGATCTTTGAACTACGTTACATTGGTGCCGAAACCCAGGAGGAAGGAGGGACATGCTGTCGGAGAGCCCTCGCTGCTGAGGGGGATTGCGGTGCTGAGGAGTTCGGGCAGCGCGGATGAAGGAAGACTGCGAGTGGCTGCCTGAGGCGGTGGTGCTGGAGCAAGTGAAGATTGGGGAAGAAGGAGGCGGGAACCGGTGCATATTTAAAAACTTTACTCAAAAATAAACAAACCAAAATACAATGACGGCGGCAGCCCCTCACGGACGACTGCCGCCTATAAACAAAACAAAATCACAACATAATAACGGCGGCAGCCCCTCACGGACGACTGCCGCCTACATACAAAACAAAAACACAACATAATAACGGCGGCAGCCCCTCACGGACGACTGCCGCCTACATACAAAACAAAACACAACATAAAGTCCAGGCCTGGTCCTCTCTCGTCTTGCACTGTCATCGCGCCTCCTTTTATGCTCCCGTCACTCCTCCGTGAGATGAGACTGATGTGGCGCACAGCTGACACTCATCATCATTCGCCACCGGCCCGCTCTCACGGTCCCTCGCCACAAACCATAAAATGGAAGTCAAAGGGAACTAAAACTGTTTGGTTACTTGGTCTGATAAATCATAATATTGTTATTATAAAACAGATAATTTTAACTGTAAATGCTGATTGTAAAAGTTAAATTAAAAGTTACAAAACAGACTGTCATTATGTTTATTTCGCAGATTACATCCTTACACCAGTAACTAAGTGACTGTCTTTATAAGTGAGCCATAGAGCCCAATTTTAACGTCCAAATCCGCTTTTGCTAGTTTAACAACAGAAAAAACGGTTGAAAAGGGTTGTCACGAGTCTCTTAATGAGTCATGGTTGTGTTTTAGGCATAGTGTGCAATAAACCAATTAGAGTCTTCATCTTCCATTCCTTTTTAAAAGCCAGTTGCGCTTGCAGCATGGCGGATTCCCTATTTACATGGTGGAATTTGCGAGTGGAAAGACTGAAAACTTCTCCAGAGAGGAATCTTTTTATTTTTATTATTTAAAAATGTTTGTGTGCTGCTGCTCGTCCCTGTGTGTGTAATAAGCAGAGTGTACGCACATTGTGCACCTGCCTATAGGCGCATATTACTAACACACCTTTTAAATAACACAAAAAATACTAATGACTTTAGACCAATCTTTTTGGCGCAGTCGTTTTCAGTTGCCTCAAAATAGCAATGCGCCTGAACACACCTTGTTTTCAGACCAGCACGCCCATGGGCGAACAGATGGGTGTGAGTGCACTTGCTATTTAAACAACGTGGCGCAGGACGTGAAAATGATAACTGCATCGGGCTGAAACTAGCAAAAAAACACAAGCGTGGCCTGCCGTCACATTGCACCGGGTGTATGATAGGGCCCATTGAGTGGTTCAGTAAAATGTTATATTTAAAACACTGATTCAAGAGCGAAACAAATTACTTTTCGTTACTGTTACAATTATTGTTTTCACGAGTCATTGAATCACTGACTTAAACAATTTATTCAAAACCATTGTTTCATTCTAAATTAAAAAAGTTAATAATTTCGTTATGAGTGAGTCATTGAATTATTCATTCAAAACAATTTGTATTTATTTATTTTTTTTAAGTAAAGTTTAGGTTACTATTGTAACCCCCGTTCCCTGAAGGAAGAACGACTGACTGAAAGGGACCTTATTTTATTATAGTGTAGTGATAGCATAGTTAAACGAGTATGAACCATAATTTTAAAACAATTTAGTGTTATATAATGATTTGAAGAAAGATTACATGTAAATGCTGCACTGGTTTAACATTACATCCTGGAATAACTGCTGTTAATGGCTTGCGGTTGGTTCCATCATGCAAATCTTCAGCAGCAGGGCATTCGGCGCAGGTATGTCTGTCAACAAGCCTTCTTGTACTATATTATGTAGAGTTTTCTTTTGTGCACTCAATATGTCTTGCCTTGAGTTGAGCAATACATGGCATGTCCCCTGATGAGTATTCTAGCAGCCCATTGTTGTATGAGCATCTTTTAAATAAAATACTGGATCACTGTTCTCTTTTGTACTGGCGAGAAGCCCAAAGTGATATACAGCATGCAAATCTGGGAAACTTTCAGCTGTGAAAATAAAGTGTTTAAAGCACATCCCATCTGGGTCCTAGTACATACATGCTGTTGATCATAATTTGCAACCTACCGGCTGGTATAGTAAACGTAGTGTGTGTGCATGAACAAGCGTACACCGACTTCCTCTAGTTTCCCACGCTTACAACAAGTGTTAACTAACTCATTCTGATGCAAATAAAGTAAGGACGGATATTCATTGTGAGAAATTTTGCAGCCCAACTGTGAAATAGTGGTTCGGAAGTGTTGCATTTCCATTGTGGTCCCTGTGGGACATATAAAAGCAGCTTTCTGCAAGATTTAGGGTCTAATCCTTTTTTTTCATTATTCTTGCTTACACATTTTGAGCTGGATTGAGTAGAAACACACAAAGCTACTGTAATCAATAGCTAAATGCCTTATTTTAAGTTTTCTTACATATCAAGTTTTCTTATATATATATATATATATATATATATATATATATATATATATATATATATATATATATATATATATCAGATCAGGCATAACATTATGACCACTGACACTTATCTTCTGTTTTCTCAACATTGCAACATTTCATATCTATTATTTGAATTATCACTTATTGAGTCATTTAAAGGCACAATTGTAATTTTTGCCACTAGAGGTCGCTTGTTCAAAACAAAGGCGTAGCTTGACGGTGCCTTGATTTTGCGGAATCATGGGAGTTGTTATCTTCACCTCTACAACCGGTAGAAAAGAATCCGACATGACTCAAGCAGAAATCATATTCATGGATGAGCTAATGTATTAAAGATTTATTAACGTTACTGTAGTATGAAGCAGGGTGGGGCTGAAAGCCGTTGGAGCGGAACGAGGCTGCTGGAGCGATTGCTAATGAGAGACAAGCGCGACACACGGCTCCAGAGCAGTGAGCTTTTATTATACCACAGACAACTGCTTTCGCTTCTTCTGCTCATGCATATGTGGGGTAACGCAGCGCTGTTTTATCATATTAGATACATTTGAGTGTGTTTCTGTGTGTTCACTCGGCAGCTACTATGAGACACTTGCTGCACACTGCAGTAAGCTAGATCAATATTAGACATGGTAAAACATGGTACTCACGGTAAATCAAGAAAACGAGATTCAAACAATAAGACTAACTGTGTTGAGCTATATAACAATGATTAGTTTTCTGTTGATGAATATATCCATCCATATATATTTACTTGAAGCACCCCCTGAGATTTTAAGTTAATAAGTTAGGTCAATAATAAAATTAAGTCAATAATAACAGTAATAATAATAATAACAATAATAAAATAACACACTCTCTGATGTCGGTTAATGTCACATGACGTGCAGGTAAATAAAATCTTTTTTCAATCTTTTTAGTAAGTGTTTTATTTTTTATTTATTTTATTTTTCTTTACTTTTTAATTCATTTTAATTTTTATGATTTACTTAATTAATAGCTTTTCTATTCTCCAGGCTTACAGCCTGGATAACCTTGACATAAATGTAATATTAAATGCACTTCATGTTGTTGATAACAAAGAATGGAATATTCTTTCTCCTTGTACTTTTATATCAATATGTATGGTACAAGATTATCCTACTTAAATCAATGTGATAAATGAGTTAGGTCAAAAGTAATCTAAAAGTAATCAGAAAGTAGTCAGATTATATTACCTTAAATGTGTAATGAAATGGATTACGTTACTAACTACTATTTTTGTCATGTCATTTGGAATCAGTAACTGACTACAATTTGTAAGTAATCTACCCAGCACTGTGTATTGTCCTTTGTGGGAAGAACCGTGACATGGATGTTATAGAAATTATTTTACAAATGTAAAAATGCAGTGATGCATTAAACCATGTGTGCGTGCACTTTGTGCGAGGAGTTGATTGTTTTGTAGAGCATTTCAAATCGTTTACTTACATGGTTCCTTTATAGTAAGGATACTGCCTTAAAAGTTGGCAGTGGACAGGTTTAAACCTGTCAGTATACATACAGACGCATAACTGAAATAAGTCATCTAAGAACAGTGCTTGAGGCTGGTTTATAATAATAAAGACATTTTATATATAAAATCAAACGCAGTGACAGTGACAGCAGTCTTTTCATGTAATATATGTCAAATCGGATTCTGAGACACTTTCATACATCTATTTTTCACATATTCCAAGCCCTCTGAGAATCTCGCACATGACAAGAACTGTACACACTTTTAATAGGATAGGACGTTTTCCATTTAAAATCTTTTTTCTGCTGTATTTCAATTTCAATCTCCGTATCTACTCAGCTCATAGTCTAGGGGAAAAAAGAAAAGCGTGAATGTCTGACAGATTCCATTTCATGATATTATATGAACTCATACATCTGAGGTTCTGCCACACTGCAGCTGAAATCTATTCAAGCATGTTATGCAGCAGGTAGGCCCATGATGCATTCTGTTAATGTCTTGTGGAGCGCATCCAAAACTTTGCAGACTAGGTCTTTACCTAGCTTAAATTAGCTTAAAACACAATCATTACTAGCATAGTGTGCACAAATTAAGCTTTCAAAGAGAGAAAATATTAATTAAATTGGATCTAAAAATAGTTGTGATGGTAAGGAATTTGTGGCATGTAGGATTTTATGTGACCTAGAAAAGGAGGATCAAAGGAATTTTGTTCATGGATTCAAAGTGTTCAATATTTCATGGTGGAATAATGCCGTCTTGAATGCAGTCTTGTGGTGGCAGACGAAATCTGTGCAGTGTCGAAAAGAGTGGCATTGTGGCATCGCGCTGCTGTCATTCTGGTGCTGCTGCGTTTATGTAACTTTGTTTGTACTGCCTTGAGAAACAGACACCAAGGGTAAAAAGTGTGCCTCCATTTTTCTTCCTACAGCTACCAGATGATTATTTCATGATGTAATCTATTTAATGAGATATTTTGCTCATTTAATTTGAACTGTCACATCTTTTTCACTCTCTGTCCTCGTCTTGCACTGATTCTTGAGACATGGGACAAAACAGGACGATGGAAATTATTAAAGGGGTCATGAATTGAGAAATCAAATTGTCCTTGATCTTTTGACATATAAGAGGTCATTGTACTATAAAAATATCCTGTAAGTTTCAGAACTCAAATCTTACTTGTTAGTCCAAAAACAGCTTTTATTGAAACCAAGCTCCTAAATCGACTCATTTCGGATTTTATCTCAGTATGATATCATAGTGCGACAAAAGACCCCGCCCTACAATTTGCGCATGTCATATATTAGTAAATACGAGAGAGATGCAAACACAGGATTGCAAAATGATAGAGGTACAAAAATGATAGAAGTGATTCTAAAGGCCGGGACACATCAAGCTGGCAGTCGGCCATCAGGCAATGTCGGGCCATTTTTGAACGTTGGTCGGCTTAGTTTTTTCAGGGTATTCTGCTCCGTCGGCTCTAGTCGATTCAGCATGTTGAATTGGTGTTGGGCTGTTGGTGAGAGAGAGAACTCTGATTGGCTGTTCAGCTTACACTCTAAAAAAATGCTGGTTTAAAAACAACCCAAGTTGGTCCACTCGGATTGGGTTGTTTTAAGCAAACATTTAACCCAACTGCTGGGTTAAAACAACCCAATCGCTGGGTTAGTCCATTTTCAACCCAACTTGGGTTGTTTTTAACCCAGCATTTTTTAGAGTGTCGCGAACGAGTCAGTGCACAAAAATAAAAGCGAAAGTGATGAAAGCAAGTAAAGAAGTCAAGGCGGCATGGTTATAATTTAACATCATCTTACCTGAGTATTCGAATGCATGAATATTTTCATCATAACATGAGCTGACTGGAATAAAGAAAGTAATCAGCATGACTGATATTCAAAATGGTAAGCAAGCACTGCTTTGTTTATGGTTTGTTTATCCACAGTCCTAGTTTCGGTTTCCCTTTTTGAATGACGAAAATGGACTATTGACACCTGCTGAAATACAGATATTTACTTGCACGCAGACACAGAACGCACATGCTAGTTGACAGTCGCCTTTAGTCCTATTGGTGTGTTCAAGTGCAGCTTTTTGGCCAAAACGCAGGTGACACGAAGCGACAACATGGTCAGCTTTTGTCACCGCTAGTTCTTTGACATCGGCTTGGTGTGTCCCGGTCTTTAGGATTACAAGTCTTTTTGCAGTGCAAAGTCTTTGCATTGTCTTCCTTGAGACCCTAAGCGTGAATTAACTTTATTTACGAAAGACAGTGCGGCAATCCACAAACAATACATTCATTGATAATTAGTTAACACAAAATACCACAAGTTAACCTGTCAACTATAACTTCTGTGTGGTACCTTCAAGTACTTAAACTTTATTTGCCTCAACCAGAACTTATAAAGCATTGGGTACAATGGGGCTAAAGGCTTTCCACTACTCCCATAGTGTATGATTGCAGAAAAAATATATATGTTTGTATTGAACATTTATAGAGCAACAGATTTTGTGTTAAATCATAAAAGTGGTTTATTTTGTTTTGAAATATTATAAATGTATGAAGTAACACGGGGTAAAAGGCTCACCAGCATGGGGCAAAAGGCACCACAGTATTGATACAAATACTTTACCTAAAATAATATTTTTTAAATCATGTCTAAGTTAATACTTGTTCAAAACAATCACTTTAGCAAAGTTTGTACTATTTTCTGTTTATTTTGAATGATTTTTGTTATACATAAATAAATATACTGTCTCTAAAATATATAAAAATATCCTGTCTCTATAATAAAAAAAAAAAAATGCATAAACAAAATTATTTTCTGAAAAGTTTCTGAAAGCATTGAATGAGATTGAGAATGAGAATAGATTTACAGTACTAACATTAAATCATATTGTATTATATGACATGATTAATATCATATTTTTAAATTTGATGGTTTGATTATAAATATGTGTATCTCTAAGGTGGACACCCAACTTAATACATGATATTTACCATCTGAATCTAACCATGTCATGTCAACAAATGGAAAAGCCAGTCAGATATTTATTATCATGTTAAATATTGTGCCTTTTGCCCCAACAGCAGGGGCGCTTTTTACCCCAAATACATATTATTCTGCTATTGAACAACTGTTGCTTTAATTAGCTTGAACATCATTAAGAAGACCTTTGTCTCAAAATATATTCAATGATTTAGCGATTCTCTTTTGTTACTTAAATTTACATTTTAAAAAACATCAAATTATAGATCAAATTAGTGCAGACTTTGTGTTGCTGCCCGTGATCGCGTCAAGAATCAGACAAATTTCCACGTGCATCTCGACAAGCGGATGTTTAGGAAAGTGCTGAGGCGAGTTTTTGTGGTTTAGAGGAAAATAAAGTTAACCCTTAAAAGCATACCTCGGGTCTTTAGTGACCCAGGACGTCATTCACTATCATCCTCCTCGTCATTCTTTTTTTTTAAATTAGACATCAACCATCTTAGTATCCCTCAATCAATTCATTTTAAACTACATAACAAAATTTTTTTATTAAATTATAAAAGAATGCCTGTTTTTCCATTCATTTTTTGTAAAAACTGTATAGGGTCGTTAAAGACCCGAGGTGTGTAACAGTGTAAGTAGGCCTATATTTTTTTCTGCTCAACAATAATTGAATATTTGATGATTGAATACGTGCAATGTCTGATACACAATCATGAAGTGACGTTTCACTCACAGATACCACAGGCAGAAAACAAAAGAATAGGAAGTATCATCAGCAAAACTTGAAATGGCTCAGCGATTTACTGCAGAGCAAGTAATGAATGCAATCAAATATTGCTACTGTCACTTGATGGTGAATCTGGTGAAGAAGCTGTCAGCGACCAAAATATTTATTCTGAAGGTGTTGAAAATGATAGTTTTGAGAAAATGTTATGAATATGGGCCAGATGCTGAATGTATTGGGAAATGAGCTCTGAAGAGGACAGTGATGATGGTATAAAACTTCTGCTCAGACTGAACCCTTCGAAATATGCTTTATTTTATTCTTCTGTAATTGTTACTTTAATATCAGGAGAGTTTTATATTATCGCGACAGGTAGAGATCCATCCGTGTTAGATATAGATCCGGGTCGCTAAAGACCTGAATATTTAATGATTGGCGAAACATTTGTGCATTTAAGGGTTAAATGAGCCTTTTACCCCGTGAAGCCTTTAGCCCTAGCCTGACAAACCAGACCCACATCAAGATGTTTGTCTGGGAACTCACCATTGGCAGGGCTCAATCCAAGGGGCGGGATAAACGGTTGTCTTTCAAATTCCCTCAGAACGCAATAGGATAGCACTACAACCAACCAGAGCAACGAAGAAGGTGAAGTGGAGCTAGTTGATAGATTAAACTTCACCGTATCCGGTCGCTCCGAACACGTCATCCTTTCTTAAGAATGACTTCAGTGCTGTCCTTTGTTCTTTTCTCAAAGAAAAGCTTAACTCCAAGTCTTCCAGAGTCACGGCTAAAGCCGATTCAGAAGACCGCTGGACGCCAGCTTCTTTGTTTTCAAGTAGCACGCGGAACCGTCGCAACTCTGCCGTCATTATGTTAAGCCCGCCCACCGGCTCAATACACGATGTGATTGGCCTGACTAGAGTTTGTTTTTTCCAGCTCGCAAGCCAACGGAGAGATGCTAGACTACCCTGGCTGCAAATTAGATTTGCTGCCGCTAGAGTGCGTCTAGATTTCTAGGCTACTTTAGCCCCGTTGTACCCAATATTTTTCAGCCATGTAAAGAGATAAACGCCTTTCTATAGCGTTTTCGTTTAAACACTAAGATAATGTAAGAAAATATAATGCTACCTCACAAATACATAAGGAATAAATATAAAGATGATTAGTTACCAAGCTGTCACAGACTGGACTATTCTTGGTATTTGAGGTTTGTCTTCTGATTCGAGGCTCATACATGTATGGCGAACATCAGAAGTTTTCAAAACAATTCCACATGTGTAATGGCAGAGATGTTGAAATTGGTTTTATTATGCAAAACAGTGGGTCTTGAATGCCGCCTATCAAAACAGAGTGTTTCAAAGAGAGGATCAAAAACTGGATAGAAAATAGCCTATTACTTCTAAATTAGGATGTTTTTGATGTAAAAATCTAGCTAACATTATAAGTGGACCTCAAAGAGCATTATAATTTTTTTTTTTTTTTTTTTTTTTAAATGTAGTTCATGACCCCTTTAAAAACTATTTCTTTAGAGTATAAATTAAATTAAACATTTATATTCAGAAAAATGTTGCTATTTCGAAACTAATGGCAAGTCAAACTGTGACCTGTTTTGCCTCAAGTAATAAAATTTAACCTCACTCAATTTGAACAGAATATCTCTAGTTTCTTTCTGCTTCTCTATATCCATATCATACAACAAAATTATGCATTATGGTGCATTACGCACTGCAGCTCCTTCAGATGAACTTTAGCCATTGGAAGGCTCTCTAATTATAAAGAATAGTGCTCATTTTGACCTAGAAACCTCACCATTAACACACAGACAGAGCATGACATGGGCATATTTCCAATTAAAGAAGCAGCAGGGTAAATCAAGCCTTTATTACATTACATTGTAGGATACATCTGCTGATTATGGTGAAAAAGCAGACTTTAAACAGAACTATACGCTCTGTTCAAAAACAAATCCTCACTGTTTCTGTACAGCTCCAATGCACTCTTTCCCATCACCCATTTAGTGAGACTAGACAAGGAAAGAAAAAGGAGCTCAAACTTATTCATTCATTTTCATTCATTTGGTAAGACCGGATGGAATATCCCATGTCATTGTTCATGTACTCACTTTTTAAACAAGGAGCCGTGGCCATTCTAGTAAGTAAAAATTGGTACAGGCAAATTTCGAGCAGTTACATTTCACCATAATATTAAATGAAAAAGGAAAATAAATAATATTTTGCATCGAATAAATGAAGACCGCCGTTAAAACCATTAAGGTTTTTTGCAGTGTTATTTCATTATTTTCATGAGAATTCAGCACATTTGCCTCAAAATTATCATTGCCATAATGTGCCTGGATATTTTCCTTTTGAGGGTTTTTTTTCTTGTTGTAATTATCATTATTCTCAGCAGCGATTCTCATTAGATTCTTCTCATTACTGTAGTGTTACTGCTGTAATTTACTTTGTAATAGTTTTTACCATATTTTACCAAATACATATTGATATATAAATTCATATTATAGTAATAAGAATTACAAAAATTTGCGATAATGAGAATTGTCAGAAAAATACAAACACACTATATATATATATATATGTGTGTGTGTGTGTGTGTGTGTGTGTGTGTGTGTGTGTGTGTGTGTGTGTGTGTATGTATATATATATATATATATATATATATATATATATATATATATATATATATATATATATATATATATATATATATATATATATACAATATTCATTATTTTTTGACAGTTCTCATTATCACAATTTTTTACTGTCATGTGAATTTATATATCAGTATGCATTTATCAATGCAATATGTATATCCGAAGACTTTTAATCAAAGTTGCTTGATAGACTGTTGTGAAATATTAAAGAAAACTGCCATCCAGCTTCTGGATACCAACATTTCTGCAGTTTCTCTCTTTCTCAATACAGTATGTCTAACACGACTATCATTTGTCTCCATGATTCATCATAAGCTAATTAAAATACAATCACCTTAGAAACAAACTTCAAAAGCTCAAACAGCTCAACCCGAGCCTCGTTTCCAGATCTCAAGCACTTCCTTTTTGAACCTCCTTTGCTCCCACAGGTTATCAATGCGTCTTTTGATTGTTGCCTCAGAAGGTGCTTCATTTATATTCCTCAGTAAAAGTGAGGCCCACGCAGATGGCTCCGAGAAGCCCGCTTACACTGATCTACGATCAGCTTCCCCAACAAAAATCCCTATTAAAGCCATTACAAGAGAGACAAACAAAAATTGAGCACAAATTTCCTTTAAAGGACAACTTAAACCAATACTCCATTGGCTACATGTAGGGGAGAGACAGGGTCAGTGCCATTCTACTGTAAAGATACGGTTCTTCACATTAAACAGCCAAACCCTGACATTATTCTTAATTCTCAAATGGCAGTCCTGACCCACTTAACGCACAAAAAAAGGCCTCATAAAAACTTGATGATGTGCTTGTATGTCATATGATGAGTTTCAAATGCTATCGCAAGAGCATCACAAAAGACACGAAGGTGTCCTCTTTTTGAAATAAGACTGAAATGTTTCACATATGTATAGCTATAAAAGATACATTAGGTAACTTAAACTTGAGAGAATGCTTCCTTGCAATAGTTGAATTATAAATATGCTGATTATTTTCTGTACAAAAAAAAAAAAAAAAAAACTAAATGCATCAATTTAGTCTTAGACTAAACAAAATATTTTGGTTCAAAAAGCTTGAGTGAGAAAGAATCTCCAGCTCTTATACAGAATTTTACACTTGAAGAGCAGACACTTTGCTTGAAAAACTGAAACTTTGAAGGATCCCCTCCATTTTCTGAGACAGCAACTAAATAAATCATGTGTTCACTGAAAAAAAAAAAAAAACACTGTCATGTATCACAGTACAGCCAGCCATGAAAAGGACAAACAGACAGCAAGATAGACCGACATCAAGAGAAACAGATAGCTCTCTCTCTCTCTCTCTCTCTCTCTCTCTCTCTCTCTCTCTCTCTCTCTCTCTGTTTCTACATGAATATAGAAGTTTTATAACAGATCAAGGTTGTAAATGTAATCACCCAGCACTATAGAGATTGTAGGAGTTGTCCAGAGTGCTGAATGAAAGAAATCTCTGTAACCTGTTGGTGCACTGCTGTTCACTTCAAACCATTCATTACTAGTGCTATATTATCACTACAATCACTTCTAGCATATAAATGTCACAACAATGGATTTATGTTTATACATGAATATTAATGTGTACCCACAAACAATCCATTTCAAGCAATGAGGGTAGAGTGGACAATAGGCTATATTTCCTACGGCTGCTAATCACACATTCATATCAAACTGAACGTTTCCTAACGAGGTTTCCTTCAATAATATGAACAACACACTTGGCTGCATTGATTAAATCAATGAGAAAGCAAACAGGTTCTTACATGCCATGATCATTAATGAATGCAGAAGCACGACATAAAATTGGCACCAGCCAAACAGTAATAGCGTCGTGGATATCCAGAATGTTTGATAACAGGCTGTATTAAACATGTACCTCGTAAAACCTTTAAGGAGAATTCAAGATTTTGAATCTTCAAAAAATCGAATTAGTTTTAAAATAAACATAATACAAAATAAAAGTTCATACAATAATGCATATTTGATACAGAAGCCAAGTTTGACTATATGAGGAAGTCGCGGCGAGATATATATTTCTATATCTACATTTTGCGCAGTATAGGAGAGGGACGCACAGAAACCCATGCACTTACATGGACGTGATGTTCCTGAAGAGCTCTTCAATGTCATTATTGTTACTGCCATTGCCCGCCGGATCTTGTAGAGCAAGTAAAGGGAAGAAATTTCCACTGTCGGACTTATTGCAATAGATCTCAATGGGCGAACAGCTGCATGTTGGTGGACAATCGAGCATGGAGCTCCAATAACCCTGGAAGATGCTTGAAAGAAAGAAAAGCCTCCAGGTGAACACTGGAACCGCTGAACAGAACCATACATCCATGACTTTTGGGTCCAAAACGACTCGACGTCTTCCAGGGCTGATGAGGTTGGTGATGATGAAAATCGCTGATGAAGATATGAGTGTTAAATATCTAAAAGCGTTGGCTACATAAGAGTGCGCGCGCGCCTGGGAACATCATATGAGGTTTGGCTCGTAATCTAGTCGCCTTATCAAAAGAACAAGAGCAAATGCCACAACTCGCCTCGACTTTCCGTTCCACAGTCCATCATAGAGATGCTCTCAGTGTCCAAGCTGGAGGAAAGTACTGCTGAAAGCGGCGATGCTCCGGATGACGAGTATAAAGTCCCACCTACTGGACAGAATTAAGACTGACACCTGCAAGAGGAGGAGGAGGAATCCGATTCCCGACCAACAAAGGCTTTTATGTAAGACTATTGCGCGGGGGAGGGATATTATAAATCGATTGTAGTTTTTTTCCTCTTTTTTTCATTAGGGATTGGTTTTGTTTCCTCTATGTTGACGGTGTTTTTCTGTAGCTGACATTTTTAGTAAGCATATAGGCTACCCGGTAAATTGATTTGTCAAGTAGAGAAGACCGGGGCTAGTTGTCACACGAGGACATTGTCATGTGGTCCAGTTACACAAATGCTTGTTTTCTTTAGAGTGGATTTTGTAGCCTATTTTGGCTTCGAACTAAGATTTAAATATCACCATATTTTATATAAAACTACACTGACATACATTCAAACTCGATTTCGACTGGTAGATTGAATTGTGCTCTCAGCGAAATAAATAAATAAATAAAGGGGAGCATATTTTTATGAATGTCAGGACGTTGTTTTAATATGTTTAATAAAGAATAAATAATATTTGTTCAAAGTTTACTCAGTAATACTTTCCTCATTAGAAAGTTTTTTTTTTTTAAATAAACTTTTTATTATTAAAATACCTGTGACTTACTGTGAATAAGGCATTTATACAATGTCAGCATAACAGGTCAAGTCTAGACGGCCAGCCTAACATTTAAATAAAATAAATAATAATAACTACAAATTTATTCTAGTGCAATGACTTTTGCTATAGACTTCTATAGCAAGTGCATAATGCTTTTTGCTTGTTTTTATAAATTAAGAGTGCAAATTGTTGTCTGTAGTAACTGGCAGAATGCCACTTATGAACTTTATTAAACCTAAAACACTCCTTGAACCTAAAAAAAAAAAAAAACATCATGTAGTATCTACCATAAAATAAACAGTTGTTCTTACAATGTGACTGAACCAACTTGACTATTGCATAAATAAAAGTCACTTTATTGGTTAAGTCAGATATAAATAGCTTCTAGTTTGGTATAAATAAATAGCTTTTAGTCAGGTACACTGTCAGAAAAAAAGGTACATTGCTGTCACTGGGCCGGTACCCGAAGGTTCAAAACCGAAAAGGTATTATTATGTACCTTTAAGGTACTAATACACACTCTTAAGTACTGAATTGTACCATTTAAGGCACTAATATGTACCATTTTGGGGTGAGTAAGGTACAAAGATGTACCTTTTCACTTTTGTCCCTTAGGGTACCGCCCCAGTGACAGCACTGTACCTTTTTTACTGAGAGTGTATAAATAGCTATAATAGCCTATTGGTTAGAGAGTCAGAGTTGTAACCCGAAGGTTGAGAGATCAATTCTCAATACCAGGAGTAAATGACTGACTTACCCTTGAGTAAGGCACCTAACCCTCAATCGCTCCCCGGGCACCACAACAAAAATGGCTGCCCACTGCTCCGGGTGTGTGTCCATGGTTAGCAGTGTGTGTGTGTGTGTGTGTGTGTGTGTGTGTGTGTGTGTGTGTGTTCACTACTCACTACTCCTAATGAGTGTGCAGACTGTGCACTAACTTGGATAGATTAAATGCAGGACAAATTCCGAGTATGGGTTACCGTATTTGGCCTTCACATGTCACTTTCACATACTATTGTCTTATAGTGAAATCCTACATGGAACACATCCTATGAAGAGTGTTCATGTATGATGAGTGCTAATTGTTTTGAACAGAGAGTAAAGAACAGGGCTGTTCTTTACTTAAGAACTGTAACACTGGGGTTTTTCCTCATTTACTCAGACTATATGTAAACAGAGCAAGCAAGACAAACAAGTCGATAAGGAAAATGCATATTTTAATACATTTTAAATCCCAAAGAGACTTTTTTGAATACATAACAAAATCAGTGAAATACTAGTTTGAAATCTACCCTTCATGCACATTTTCAGATAAATGGCAAAATGATTCTGAGATGCCCTCTGAGTATTCACAAAAATTTTCTCTCACAGCTAAGAGCTCTTTAATTGAATGGTGTGGTCAATTGTCTTGCATTTTATAGCATCTTGACCTACCAGAATCTTGATGCGTTTTGTAGTAAATCACCTTGCATGATTCATTTAAATACTCTTCTCCCATAAATGAAATAACTTTCCACACCTTTTCAGCGTTAAGTTTTCACTGTATGTCTTTAGTAAATCATGACAGTTCAGTAGTTAATTTTTTCCCCCTTGGTTTTACACCTCCATTATTGAATCCCTTCATACCCCTTCTATAACTGACTGGTGCTGGTCTGAAAACCACAGCCAGACACATCATTTGATCAGCAGGACACTCATTGTGGCCTGCCCTTCCCGAACCTTTTCATCTTAAAATCCAGGAAAAGGACAGTCAAGACAATCACCCTGATCATTACACGTTTTAAGCACTGCCTTCCAAGAAGTAATTCAGAGCAATCAATGCAAAAACAACCAGGTTCAAAAATAGTCCTCACAAGCAAAGACATTGTTTTTTTTTTCTGGAAAATGGACTTCTGCAGCTCATGTTATATTATAAATACTAAAATAGGCTTTATAAATGTATATGTTTATGTGTGTGTCCTGGTAAACCCTACATTATGGGGACAAAATGTCCGCACAAAGATGGAAATATCCGAAATCCTTGTCCTTGTGAGGACATTTTTGGTCCCCATGAGGAAAACAGCTTATAAATCATTATAAGTGATGTGTTTTTTTTTTAATGTAAAAATAGTGAAATATTTCTGCGATGGGTAGGTTTAGGGATAGGGTTACTGTTGGGAGATAGAATATACAGTTTGTATAGTATAAAAATAATTGTTTATGGAAAGTCTCCATAAAACATGAAAACAATACACAGGTGAAAACAATCAGGGTCCACCTCCAAAAGCGTAAAATGCTGCCTTCGGAGGATGCATCCCAAGGAAGGAAGGCACTCCCTGTCTCCTGAGATAACTTCATCTGATCGATTTTTGAAGGCAGCAGATGTATCCTTCACTGCTTTTGATATCCCACAATCCTGTCCGTTCTATTCTGTAACAGTTGACCTAGAAAAATAGAAAAGGATGGTGTCTGGAAGTTGCGTTTGGTGGTCAGTTTGTGTGTAAATGTAAGTTTTTGACCAACGTTTTCCACTTTTGATGCCATTTCTAGCAAGAAATTACTATTGTAGAAATTAAATATTCCCTTAGTTAAAACCAAAGCTCTCTCTATTCTTTTGTAGATAATTAAACGCTGCCACAGAAGTCTGTCTGAAATCAGTTTCGGAGTACCGTCATGAGCAAACGCTGCCTGCAAAGTCCTTGCCTGATAGGGCAGTGAGGCAACAAGTCAGCTGCCTAAGCTTTCAGGTGCAGCCCTAGAATGAGGAAACAGGAACTGAAACAAATATAAAGTAAAAGATTACAAAACAAGAGCACAGATATTGCTGAACATGCCTTCATTATAATGACATGATAACAGTCAGCTGACATTATTTCGAACCATGCATTTGGCACAAATCCAGATCATTCAAAAGGAATCAAATTATTTCATGCAAGGTTACAGTGTGAACAATCCAAAACGTGAACATCTGGAATTTAAAAAGATGAAATTAATTATTGTGGTTTACATTCAATATTATCATTACCTTCTCAACATGGGATGACAGCAAATTTCAGAGGTTCAGAATAAATAAATAAATAGGAGACTGTGTAGTGTAAGTGCGTTCATTTTTTAGAGCCATACCTGAGGCAATGCCCGAGGGTAATTTATGAGGAGCTGTCAAATCGGCTTCTGAAACAAGGGCAGGGCTCACTTTCAGTTCAGCCTTAAAGTCTGTCAACACCACATCCCACCACTTATAGATATGTCAAACCAGCTGAGACAGACAACACAACAAAAAAAGAAAAAAAAAAATTAGTTGCTTTTCAAGTTTACCTACATTCAGGTTTTGACAAAACACAACAAAATGTAATTTATATGTCTTTATGTATTTTTATATACTTGAGTGAATTGTGCATACAGACTCATTATTTAAATATCACACCACTGATGAACTGTTTTCAGTGTGAAGATCACATTGAATTAGTTTCAATTCAGATCTGTTAATGGCCATTACTGCATGCCTGATTTGTCCGCAGTATGGATCATAAAATACCAATGAGCTGCACCAAATAAAGTATAAAGAAAATGCAAGCATGTAATTGTTCATATTGATTGTACATTAATTTGACACTTGCAGTGGACAGTGACAGTAGAAAGTGACAAGATATATGCATGGTTCATGAAAGAACATTTTAATACTATAATTAAGAACATCATGGAATTTGTTGATGTAATAATAAACCTTCCAGAGGAGGGTGTTTTATGAATGCCTATATATACCACATATGTACATATATTGGAGAGTGTGTCTCTCCAATATGAGCAACATTTAAAATGTCATGTAATCAATCAATCAATCAACCACTTTGGCTTGAGGTGTAAATGTATCCAATAATAGGCTACATTTAACTGTCATTAAATTATTTTAAGTACTTTGCTTATTTAATGAATCAAAGAGCTAACAGCAAATTTCAGCCCAGAATTCCGTCCACGTGTTTAACAGTTTTAAACACCCCAAGAGTGTGCCTTCATTTGTGAACATATTTTAGTGATGGTTATGAGTCCTGTTCAAACTTTCTATTAACGTGTGTGTGTGTGTGTGTGTGTGTGTGTGTGTGTGTGTGTGTGTGTGTGTGTGTGTGTGTGTGTGTGTGTGTGTGTGTGTATACTTGCTGAGTATTCAGTGAAGCTTGTTCAAGTATTTCAAAGCACAACATTCAAGAGATTCAAAAACATTCTCAAAGCTTAAAAAAAATCTTTTTCACAATTGAATGTTCATTGCTTTTAACATCTTCAAAGAAAGATATTTCTCCTCCTGCCTTTTAGTTTCCATTTACCTGTCAAGACACATATACAGCCTTTGTCCTTCTCTGAACATAAATGTTGCCATATATTATTGCCTCTCCATTTAATGTGGCAGTCTTATGGCTTACACATTATCCTCCTAATCACCTGTTTGAGGACTGTCTGTCATTATAAACTGCCATCCTCTCCGGACTGAGAGGTTATCTGTCAATCTTTTGGACCATCTCCATCTGTAATAGCACCAGATTTTAAGCCTCAGGTAAAAAGGTAGCAATATGTTCCTTTATCAACATGTAATGGATTTGGAAAATTGACATGAATTAAAGCACAAAGACTTGCCCTTTTAATAATTGAGACATTTATTGATCTTATGTTGGTTGAACCATAATTCGAATGCTGATTCAACAAGCAGTCTACAACATGTTGCAGATATTGTTTATAGCCTATATATGTAGCACGTTACACAAATAGGATACAAATCGATGTTATTATTTTAAATTATTTACAAGTAAATGACATAAATCCTATATAAATGTTATGTTAATTTGTTCATAGATGTCATGAAAAGTAGCTATGTAACACTTGTTCTGTACCACTGTCACTTTGTATATATACATGACAGACAGACAGACAGACAGACAGATAGATAGATAGATAGATAGATAGATAGATAGATAGATAGATAGATAGATAGATAGATAGATAGATAGATAGATAGATAGATAGATAGATAGATAGATAGATAGATAGATAGATAGATATTAGATAGATAGATAGATAGATAGATAGATAGATATTTCTCAGAATGTACCAAACTGTTAATTTGGCCACTGCTATCTCTCTGATGGATTTGTTTTGTTTTTGAAACCTAATGTTGGCCTGTTTGACTTGCAGAGACAGGTCCTTTGAACACATGATGTAGGTTCACAGCAATAGATTCCAAATGCAAATACCACACTTAGAATCAACTCCAGAACCTTTACTTGCTGAAGAAATAACGAAGGAATAGCCCACACCTGTCCATGAAACAGCTTTTGATTTATACACTCACCTAAAGGATTATTAGGAACACCATACTAATACTGTGTTTGACCCCCTTTCGCCTTCAGAACTGCCTTAATTCTATGTGGCACTGATTCATCAAGGTGCTGAAAGCATTCTTTAGAAATGTTGGCCCATATTGATAGGATAGCATCTTGCAGTTGATGGAGATTTGTGGGATGCACATCCAGGGCACGAAGCTCCCGTTCCACCACATCCCAAAGATGCTCTATTGGGTTGAGATCTGGTGACTGTGGGGGCCATTTTAGTACAGTGAACTCATTGTCATGTTCAAGAAACCAATTTGAAATGATTCGAGCTTTGTGACATGGTGCATTATCCTGCTGGAAGTAGCCATCAGAGTGGGTACATGGTGGTCATAAAGGGATGGACATGGTCAGAAACAATGCTCAGGTAGGCCGTGGCATTTAAACGATGCCCAATTGGCACTAAGGGGCCTAAAGTGTTCCAAGAAAACATCCCCCACACCATTACACCACCACCACCAGCCTGCACAGTGGTAACAAGGCATGATGGATCCACATTCTCATTCTGTTTACGCCAAATTCTGACTCTACCATCTGAATATCGGTGAACTTTTACGGACTGTAACCGGTCTGGCCATGAGGCTGGACGTAATGTCTAGGGAAACTGCACAGACCGGACGCGAATGCTGAGGACCAGATCTGATTGATTGATTATGATCCGGACAAATTACCGAAGATCATCAAATGGATTAAAAAAATAAATAAAATAAAAAATAAAATAAAAAAAATTGTATTTGCCTGACCTAATCAACTACCCCAACGAACCTCACTTGTCCCTATCTCTCGGTTGGGAGGTCAGCCTGACAGCTTGGTCTGCTATCTTTCCCTGTGCACTGCCTTATCTCCCTTCAAGGACAAACCATAGAACTGAACTCGAAAACATCCGAAGTTATGGCTAACATTCTCACACAACACAATCTCAGACTCACTCGTACCATACACAACCTATCCCGATCCCATCCCCCATCCATCCGTCTGCCTGTCTTTATCTATCTCCTCTCCCACTCCATACAAAAAATCCCATCACGTGACCACGTGTACTGTGTCATGTTTATGTTTTGTTGTGTTTTGCTATGTAATGCTTGCTAAACTGCATTCTTGTATTTCTGGAGAGCGTGTGGCGGCGCCTGAATAATCGGCTGCGGCCCGGAGGCTTGCTCCAAACTTCATTTCGTTATACTGTACTTGTACATGTGTAATGACAAATAAACTTGAAACTTGAATGTCTCAACAGAAATCAAGACTCATCAGACCAGGCACCATTTTTCCAGTCTTCAACTGTCCAATTTTAGTGAGCTCGTGCAAATTGTAGCCTCTTTTTCCTATTTGTAGGAAAATAGACCCCGGTGGGGTCTTCTGCTGTTGTAGCCCATCCGCCTCAAGGTTGTGCGTGTTGTGGCTTCACAAATGCTTTGCTGCATACCTCGGTTGTAACGAGTGGTTATTTCAGTCAAAGTTGCTCTTCAATCAGCTTGAATCAGTCGGCCCATTCTCCTCTGACCTCTAGCATCAACAAGGCATTTTTGCCCACAGGACTGCCGCATACTGGATGTTTTTCCCTTTTCACACCATTCTTTGTAAACCCTAGAAATGGTTGTGCGTGAAAATCCCAGTAACTGAGCAGATTGTGAAATACTCAGACCAGCCCGTCTGGCACCAACAACCATGCCACGCTCAAAATTGCTTAAATCACCTTTCTTTCCCATTCTGACATTCAGTTTGGAGTTCAGGAGATTGTCTTGACCAGGACCACACCCCTAAATGCATTGAAGCAACTGCCATGTGATTGGTTGATTAGATAATTGCATTCATGAGAAATTGAACAGGTGTTCCTAATAATCCTTTAGGTGAGTGTATATGTATATATGTGTGTATATATACACACTATATAAATATATATAGTGTATATATACACTATATAAATATATATACAAAATATATATAAATATTTGTGTGTGTGTGTGTGTGTGTGTGTGTGTGTATATATATATATATATATATATATATATATATATATATACACACACACACACACACACACACACACACACACACATACACAAAATATTTAAGACTACATTTAAGATTTTATTTGAATTAATCTATATATAAATTTTTATCCAGATGGATTATACAGTTTTAACATAAAAAAACGAAGGGCCTTAACATAGACACAACTGCCCGACACAAGTGTTTTTTGCTAGTTTCTGCCCAACGCAGTTATCATTTTCACTTCCAGAGCTACGTTGTTTAAATAGCAAATGCACTCGTGCTCATTTGTTCACCCATGGGCGTGCTGGTCTGAAAACGAGGAGCCCTATTTTAACGATCTAAGCGCTTGGCACAGATGCAATTAGGGAATGTCCGAATCCTCTTTTGCTAGTTTAATGATGGAAAAAACATCCGGCGGATGGTCCAATAGGGTTGCACCTAGTCATGGGTGTATTTTGGGCTTAATGTGCTATAAACCAATCAGAGTCTCATCTCCCATTCCCTTTAAAAGCCAGTTGCACTTGCACCATGGCGGATTTGCTATTTACATGGCGGAATTTGCGAACGGAAAGACTGAACATTTCACCAGAGAGGAATCCTTTTATTGTTAATATTTAAAAATGTTTGGGTGCTGCTGCGCATCCCTGTGTGTGTAATAAGCAGAGTGTACGTGCATTGTGCACCGGCCTATAGGCACATATACTAATGCGCTCTCTAAATATCACAAAAAATACTGTGTTATTGACTTTAGACCAGGTTTTTGTTGATCAAAGTCGATTTCAGTTGCCTCAAAATATTAACGCACCAACAATGATAAATCTTAAACTTAGGCCTTTTTTACAGAAAAATGCAATATTCCATAAATTTGTGATCCCCAAGTAGTGACATCAGTAGGACCCTTTTATAGCATGGAAGCTCAACCATTCAAGCCTGTCACCCAGGTAACTGAAAGAAAAAATATCAACCATATATGTAATGTGAAAACATAAAAGAAACTAAACGTTCTGAAGGCTTATCACCTCCTTTCAATCCTTATTTGAAAAAGAAGCCATATTTTGTACCCTGTTAATGGAAAGTGACATGTGTGACCCAAGGTAAGTCTGCAACTTGCTAATGGGACTCAAACTGACTTTGTTGTTCTTCACAGTTAGATTATTACAAAATCATTGTGGTGTTGAGGTGTTGAAGCAATCAACATGCACAGAATGTGTTGTTTTGATTGAGGTGAGCTTTTGTTTGCCCTAAGAACTTTGATAAGCTTTTCTTGTTCTCTCTCTTTCACAAGGGCCAAAAAATGTAGAGAGAGTGCGATACAGTTGCCTATTTTAGGCAAGATGTGCTTTCTGAAAGAAAAAAAAACTTCATTTAATGGAAGCAAAACCCACTTTCATCAAACATCTATTAGAGTAGAGCTTTGACTTTGCCTTGTATTACATCAAAAGCTTGGATTGGGTTGGAGGGAGGTGTTGTTCTAAAGAATCAAAAATCCCCATGAGTCAGAGAACTTTTGAGGGATTACAGATGCCATTATGAAGTTCTCTACCAGAAACTTCATCAAACAATCTTTTTTCTTAGTAGGTTCCCCCGGGAGACGAGTCCCTGTCATACTGCGAGATACCTGATAATCTAAGTGCACTGTAGAATCAGTGTCTCGCAGCTTCAGAATACATCAGATGGTCAAGTGAGACAATACTGAAGGGGGTTTGATGCCCCCCGTCAGCACAGCAGTTTAATAAAACAACCATCCCTGCTCTCAACCACAAACTTTTATGCTCATACTGCTGCTGGCGGCACAGAGCAACAAAGCAAAAGTGTGAGTGAGTGAGGAAAAGACAGTATCGGGGGACCTTTACTCTATCACCCTTAATTAAAAATGGTTTCATCAGAAGTGGGGAGAGAGACAGTGACAGAGATTTTCAGGTCACCGTACCAGTGTCTGTGATAAGAAATTATATAACAACCCTTTTGTTCAGCCAGCCGGGATTCTGTACAGTTGGCACAAAATGAATTGTGAGTGGCAATGCAAGTACAATGTCACAAAAACACCTTATTTTCACATATTTTTCAT
Organism: Paracanthobrama guichenoti; assembly: GCA_018749465.1. NCBI lineage: Eukaryota > Metazoa > Chordata > Actinopteri > Cypriniformes > Gobionidae > Paracanthobrama > Paracanthobrama guichenoti. The sequence continues at coordinate 6,748,033 of CM031949.1, read as the reverse complement.
TGTTACAACATCTCTCTGTCAGTAACGTTCTGTTTAGTTCCTGTCTCTATGAGGTCCCTCCTTCCAAAAAGCTCAGTGTGCTCTGACATGCTCGGATGCTTCAAGCATGTTTGGGAAACGTCACGTTCTTTACCATAACTGTGAGTTTCAGCACACTACTAACACAACTAAACATTTATTTTGCATATGCTTTAGGTGGGAATTATTTAAAGTGCAATATTATGCAATTTTAAAGGTTCCTAATTTTGTTTTGGAGGTCTTCTACAACAGGTTTACATGCATCAAAGGTCAAAAAACAGTTTTCTCATAATATACATTGCACATCACATTTTCAGTTATTCTCAAACGACTCTTTGGATGAGAATAAATCCCTCCTTTCCACGAGCCTACTCTGCTCTGATTGGTCAGATGGCCTAGTCTGTTGTGATTGGTCTACCGTTCATTACCATAACTGAACTTCAACTCCATCCGTCTGAGGCTTCAACCCGAACCTCCATCTCAAGGACGACTTGAGCAGGACGTTTCTCAGTGATACGCTACTCATTTTGAGGTACGTTATGAGATGTTGCAACTTTAATTCCTCACCATCAGCATTAACAAGAATATGTCCATCATTAAAACTGATGTGTATATTTCTAATTTATTGCAGTGCAAATGTGGGAACTGTATTAACTGTATCAATAACGGTGCATACATTAGCCCAGCACTAGCATGAATGGCTGATGTAACATTAAAGTTTGCAAAATAAATCTTGCTCCATCCTTTATCGTTACTCAAAGTAGTAGAACGACAGACAATCTGCATTAATGGACACAGTTTTAGGTAATAGTCGCCCACAGCTGCTTAGCAGAAGTATTTCAGTAAGACAGTAATAACGTGAATTAGCCAGTTAGCTAGAAACTTACACAATATAAAACACAAAACTTGAACACCTGGTAGAAAATATATACATCAATAATTATTCATACATGAAGTTATTAAATGTAATTTCGGGAGGAGTATGCCCATCTAATCTTCCAATTAATACCAAGGTATAAAACCAGCAGCTTACCTCTTCCCGTTGTTAGTTCATGCAGCATCCCTCCTCCCCTGCTTTTTTACAATTTTGCCTGTTATAGGGGGGCAATCGGAGCTCGGGTAGAATATCTTCTCCGAGCCCCTAGCAGACAGCAAGCCAAATAGGTTTACCACTTTCACTAAGATTATATGGGAATTACAGGTTGTGATTTTGAGGAGCAAGCTAGTCCAAATAAATTGAGTACTGAACCATCTTTCAAGAGCAAGCGTTAGCGTTCCGCATTGAACTCCGAGACCTGAGAAGCAGTCATCAGTAAAATGACGTTTGAGGGCTGGTCAAACCATCACGCAGTAGGATTCGAAATGCAAACAACTCGTATAGGTTCGTAGTCAATTCTTTCTTTTGGGAGAATAACTTTATTTATCGTGCACTTCCGACTTTACAACTTTGTAGAACTTTTACATTAACAAACAGCTATATTACGCACGGCATGGAAGGGAATATTAGTAGGCACTTTAAATGAGGAATATTGTGACATGCGTTCTCTGAAGAAAACTCAAAACCACAATTGAGGCGTTTTAGGGAGTTCAGAAACAGTGCTTAGTGATATAGAGAGATGATAACTACCTTTGGAGTGACTTTTGAAGATTTGCAGATATTTCATACTCAAACAACAACATTACACACTAAAGAAAGTTGAAAATGTAAAAAAGCTATTAAATGAAGAAACTAGATTATATTTCTGGTCATGTAAACTGGTGATGCTTGCCTTAAAGTATTATTTTTAATTATTGATTCTTCTAGCAAACCACATATACAAAGGTTGGGGTCAGTAAGATTTTTCTATGAAATATTTTTACTGAGCAAGGACGCAATTTATTTATTAAAAGAAATATAAATATATAAATATAAAGCAGCACAACTCTTTTCAACATACTGATAAAAGTAAGAATTTTTTGTGAGCAGCAAATCATCATGATTTCTGAAGGATCATGTGACACTGAAGACTGGAGTAAGGATGCTGAAAATTCAGCTTTGGCGCCACAGGAATATTACTGTTTTTACTGTTGATCAAATCATGGCAGATTCTTCCAAAACTTAAAAAAAAAAAAAAAAAATCTTACCAGCCACAAACTTTTGAATGGTAGTGTACATTGGCTGTTTTCCATCAGTCTGTTTTCCATCATAAAATACATAATATGTTTGTTTTCCCATGCTCCCCATTAGATTCTGCCAGTCTCTAAACTGTTAATCAAAAGGAGGGTCAGTCAAGGGTAATAAATAGAAAGCTGTGCATACTTCCCTGAACCACCAACAACAGAACTGCAGTGGATCAGCACTTGACAACATTCATGTCAACTAAAGGTCACCGATAAGGTTTGTCACAATGAAAAAGTTAATTTGTTGCCCTTCTCACAGTGAGGACGTCTAGAGAGAAACACAATATGTAGCATCCCCACAATATGTAGCAAACGACATTTGAAAACAGCATCTGTGTCAGATTTCAAATATGTGTAATTTAAGACAATCTGAAGTTAATTGAACATGAACAGTTGCGAATACTGTTTCACTGCTAAATGACACCATTTGTTCATGTCTATATTTTTTTCCTTACAAAAAATTTCTTGGAAACATTTTTGCCCCAAATGGTCCATAAGCTAAATACATATCACAAATGAATATTCATTTTTTAGGAGATTATGATTTAATTACATTTCGCCCCAAAATAAAAAATAAACCAGACCTGAAACTTTTTTTTGGTAAATCTGCTATGCAAGAATATTCTTTTTAATTCTATGCTTACATAAAGAAAGGTGCCATTAGTTTCATTATCTCTTCTCACATCAAAGACACTCAAGATGAACCTTTATCCTGGTTCCTGATGGGTGTTTGATCTTGTCTGAAAATACAGTTCAAGGACATGATAGAAAGAGTGAGTTGAAAAACTCTGTAAGCTTCAAGAGCTGTCCAAAAACAACACATTAGACATTATTATATATCGTCAGAAATTCAGGCTTTTCATACATCATCAGCAATTCAGACATTTAATTGCATCATATGAGTTCGGTTCAGCCCTATACGTTCATTATTAGTGACAGACGCCGGATGCATTTTGATTTTGTTTCAAGTGGATGACCTAGATGTCAGAATATGAAATTAATGATAGATAATAGCTAGGTTGAAGACCAACAAATTATTATCTGTCATATTATTCTTCTGAATTAGTTTGTGTAATCTTTGAAAACGATGTATACTTTAGATGAAAAGGAAATGTAACTTTTTTTTTTTTTTTTTCAAATAAAATAAACAGTTATGGATGTCATGATATTGCAATTCTAGCTGTTACAGTTATGCTGATAATTATTTTATCAGCATACAATCAATTATGGCTGATAACCAATAAATGGGTTATAATTTTACAAGTGAATTAAGACATTAATGTACAGTATGAAAAATGTTCACTTGCTAAAGATTAGATTTAAAGGGATACTGTAGTTGACCCAAAAATGAAAACTACTTTCATTTATAATGCTGTCGTTCCAAACCAGTATGCAGGGTTTTTTTTCTATAAAACAAAAAGAGAAAAATTGTGGTCATTACAAAGAAAGTAAATGGGGTCTTGTGTTATTTTTGGACACCAAAGTCACCCTCTGACATCTGTAACATCTCTTATAACAGATAACAGCTATAAGTTAAGTTATAAATGTGAGCAGTGATGCTGGAGGCTGTGGAGTTTGAAAATGCAATGCAATGAGAATTTGTCAGATAGAAAAATGGCATGGCATATTACTTTAAGATTCCCCAGAGAAATAAAACTACAAGGTACCCCAGTTTTCAGTCATAAGCCAGCTTTGTGATCATTATGCCATAATTAATTTAGAATAATTAATGGGGTGGAATGTGCTATAGCTTCAAGGTGGATTTGAACTTTGGGCCTCAGAATTGGAGATGGGCGAGGCAGTTAGCCAAGAGGGAAGGCTTCCAGCTCACCGACCGAACTGCAGTTTAATGCTTGAGAGAGATTGCACACTGTTACATTAACACTAGTCAAAGTTTTGTAGCCATGTCATTTATCTTGTTTTCTTAATTTGTGCTTTATTCACATATGATATATGTTGACTCCTTTGTGCTTTTTAGAGTTTTTCCAAACCTAAAATACCTCAAAATGTGTAGCTTGTTCAGGAGCTGTGTGATGTTGTTTTTCTAATCGAAGTAGTGGCAATGTAAGTCTATGGGATTGTGTTGGTCATAACACTGAAACTACAATTCTACTACCATTAAAGAGGTCATGAACTGCGTTGTTTTATAATGTTTCCTACACTGTCAGGAAAAAAAAGGTACATTGCTGTCACTGGGGCGGTACAAAACCAAAAAGGTACTACTGTGTACCTTTAAGGTACTAATACACACTCTTAAGTACTGATATGTACCTTTTAAGGCACTAATATGTACCATTTAGGGGTGAGTATGGTACGAAGATGTACTTTTTGACAGCACTGTACCTTTTTTTCTGAGAGTGTAGGGTGCACTTATAAAGTTAGTATGATTTTTACATAAGAAATGGTCAATTTAGAAATAAAAGGCATTTTTCCTACCCTGATTTTAGCCCTCTGATTTGAACGCTCTGTTTGAAGGGGTGTGTCTGCTGTGAGTCTTCAGTGTAAACGCCCACTGCTGTGATTGGCTAACATATTTGCATATGACAACTTTTGCAACTTTTAGCACATTTTTACTATTACAGCTCTCAAAGTTAACTAATTGTGAAAAGTGTTGATTATAGCATTATATTTAGATCTATGGCATTATATTTAGATTGTGGCATGAAAGGTTGCAGTGATGAGCATTGTAGCCGATCACAGACATGAATGCAGTGATCTTGTCATTGCAATTCGATTTCAGCACACTAACGAATGCTTTCATTTTTAACAGACAAACACGATGTAAATAAGAGATTAAATAGTTGATTATAATGGGAGTTATAATGAGAGTCCTGAGTTTATCCTGATAGTCACTGATAAACTTGTGTTGTTTGATTGACAGCTCCAGCGACTGTGAATGTTGATCGCTTTCTATATATAATTTAATCACAGTGCAAATAACAGATTATTTTCATTCTACTAAGAGAAACAATGTGAAGTTGACTGTTTAGTCACTGGTTTGATTTACTGGCACATAGACAAAGAGCATCTGACTGTTAATGAATCATATCAGAAATCACTGGTCATAGATCAAGGATTTGGAATTAAAACAGTTACATGTTGTCGCATTACTGTTTGCAAAGCCTGCGCCGAAGTTTCGACTGATTTACCAAAGAATCCACAGTGAAATGTACCGAATACAAATAAATAATGCTCAACTGAGACATTCACATTGTTGAAATTAAATGAATACATTCCTAGAATTAGGATCCTTTGGAAGGTAATTTTATTTTTACACCAGTAATCCTGTATCTTCTCTCCTCATCATCTCACTAACACACCAGTGGGCAGGGCCAAAGTTGCAATGATGAAGTAGGCATTGATTTTCTTCTGCAGAGGCGGTCTTTCACCCATCTATAGATTCCACAATGAGTCTTTCTTTGGGCTTGGTTACAATAAAAGCTTTTTATTCCATTCTGAAACTTAAAGGATTTTCTTATAATATAATGACCTCTAATATGTCAAAAGCTCAAGGAAAATTTGATTTCTCAGTTCATGACCCCTTCAAGGTACATGGATTGTATTTTGCGCTTTTGTTAATCTCGATTTCTCACAACTTGTGTGCTTTTTCTAGTCGGAGTGAACTGCGGCGCTATTATAGTCACATGAATGTGCACATCATGACCAGTGGCCAAGGTCAGGATTTTCATTAATTAATACATTAAATTTCATGTTGTATTACCCAGAACACTTGGAATGATACGTCACATCATGTGATACTTTTGCATCTTTTTTAAAAAGATTGATGCTGGTCGCTATTCTGAACGAGTACAAGCAGGACATTTTTTTACTCTTTCCCCGCCATTGACGAGTTATCTCAGCTGCATCCGAAATCGTATACTTCCCTACTATGTAGTAGGCGAAAAACAGAATGTGACAAAAGAAGTATTCACAGTACTCATAAAAGATGGATGACCTACTTCTTCTGAAGATATTCTGAACTGTGCATATGACGGACACTTCACTATCCGATGAGGCCACGGGAGAGGATTTGTGAATGGCAGCGAAGTGACGCAACTGCTGCTGGTATTACATGATAATGACAACATGGCGAATGTAGTACATCTGGACTGCATTCATAGTCCACACACTCATACTATATAGAACATACTTTCTTAAGTACTTACTCAAGAGAGAATGCGATTTCAGATGCAGCCCTCGTCTTTTATGAGAAAAAATGCTTCCCTGTCATTGACAAGATTTTACGCCATTCCATGTTATCACTGTTATAAGGGGGCCGCTATTACACATCTCCTGAACGAGTACAGAATCTCCATTCACCAGATCAAAACACAGGGAAAAGAAGCAGAAAGGAGCAATCTCATTTGTAAGCAGATGCCCATGAAAAATAATGTGACCATCCACAATAAAGAGAATATAAATCAAAACAGCCAAATGTTACTAAGTGAAATGGCGACCCAGGAAGTGTTTAGAACTGTGAAGCTTTGGTTGTTGATGAACTCGATCTACTTCATCTATGTTTTGATCAACGTTCTGAATCCGATCCAGACATAGCCTTTGACAAAAACTTGATTTTCTCAGGTTTTTGCTAAAAATTTAGTTTTGTTTTTATGAAACTTACCCACATTCAAGTGTTGGTAAAAAGAATGCATGAAGCTAGAATTTTTCAGCTTTCAAATTATGCCTATTAAAATTGCATAAATGTTGAAATTACTATTATCTATTCAAATTAAGATAAATTATGATATTGCCAGTGAAGATGGTGTGAAAAGCTTTTAAAAAGAACTGAATAATTGTAGTTATATTTACAATAAATTTTTCATGTTCTGAACACATTTTAAATAAAAAAATAAAAAAACTCCCTCAAGAACATAAAGTACAGCCAGGTGTTTTTTTTGGGGGGGGGTTTGGCAGTAAGAGAAATAACGTGGGATGAAAGTGTCGTCTCAGTTATTGTGTGTGTCACACAATGGCAAAGCAATAGTGTGCGGGTGAAAATAGGGCTGATCAACAGCATTAAAAGAAAGAGAGATATGTGAGAGGAGATAAAGGTGAGAGCATCTGTGTTAGCTTGGAGACCATGTGTGAATGATGTTTTCTGTCACCTTTCTCAACTCTTGCACTTTAGAGAAGGTAAAGACAGAGAGGGACAGACAGAGAGAAAAAGATCTCACATCTCAGTCTTCCATATCGGCATTATTATGTACACTAGGACTCTATTTCTCTATTAAATGTTTTTAAAGAAGTCTCTTCTGCTCACCAAGGCTGTATTTATTTGATCCAAAATACAGCAAAAACAGTATTATTGTGAAAATTTTAAATAACTTTTTCTATTTGAATATATTTAAAAATGTTATTTATTCCTGTGATTCAAAGCTGTATTTTCAGCATCATTACTCCAGTCTTTAGTGTCACATGATCCTTCAGAAATCATTCTAATATGCCGATTTGCTACTCAAGAAACATTTATTATTATTATTATTATTATTATTATTATTATTATTATCATCATCATCAATGTTAAAAACAGCTGTGATTATTTAATGAATATAAAGTAAAAATTTAATTAAAATAAAAAAATATAAATAAAAACAGCATTATAAAATATAAAGCTTTTGTATTCATCAAAGAATCCTAAAAAAAAAAAAATAATTTTTACACAACTGTTTTCAACATTGATAATAATCATAAATGTTTCTTGAGCAGCAAATCAGCAAATCATTAGAATGATTTCTGAAGGATCATGTGACTCTAAAGACTGGAGTAATGATGCTCAAAATTCAGCTTTGCTTCACAGGAATAAATAACATTTTAAAATTATTTTACATTTTAATAATATTTCACAATATTACACAATATAGCTTTTTATATACACACACATACATATATATATATATATATTATATATATATATATATATATATATATATATATATATATAAAAACATAAATGCAGCCTTGGTGAGCAGAAGAGACTTCTTTAAAAACATTTAAAAATCTAAAACTTTTGACAGGTAGTGTACATAACCACATTACCTATCGTGAACCTAGCTGGAACATTAAGTTGCAAAACATGTTTACGCATTAGTATGCATATATCCATGATAATTGACATGGGGAGTATGGGGGCAAAAAGCAATTTCCACCATGTTGCCCAGGTAAAATGTTGCAGTTCATTAAACATAATGACTCAATAACAGAGCATACTGTCATATAGGTTGTCACAATGGGAAACTGATAATGAATTAGGATCTTAAACCACTATGAAGTACAAAATATTAAATAGGAACTATTATGTTTTTTACATTTTCAAATTTCTTAGTGTGTAATGGTGCGGTTTGAGCATAAGTCACTCCAAAGGGACTTATTCTGTTTATCAGTGTGCACTGTTTCTGAACTCCATGAAAAGCCTCAATTGTAGTCTTGAGTTTTCTTCTGGGAATGTACACATCACTATATTCCTCCCGCCTAAAGCATACGCAGGGGGGCCGGTCTGGTTGAGTTGCATTAGAACTGTAGAACTGAAACTTGCAGTCATGGTAATGGGCGTGACAGTTCCAAAACATGTTTGATGCGGTTTACTAATCACAACACACTGGTCCAGCCAACCATTTTTAGCTGTGTTCCAAATGACGCACTATACACTTATGCAGTTATACACTATGCACTTATGCACTATGTACTCAACCGTGTAGTGTATGAACTTTACATGGTTATTTTGTCATTCAACGTCGGAATCTGGTAGCCCTTCCCCCTCCGCTACGTAAGTAAAGCTGCGACAGTTGAGTGCATGAAGTGTCCAACATTCCACACTTTGTTTTTTTCCATTAATTTAGTGCATCACCCGGGTATTTAAAGTGCACTTTTTCTTTTGGAATTTTCAGTGTGAACACACTACTCGCACTATTTATACTTAAAAACGTCATAGAATAAGCATGTGAATTGGGACGCACCTCTTGTGTCATGCAGTGACCAAATTTTATTCCAAAATCGGCTCAGAGGATCTTTGGACCGAGCCGCACAGAAATGACTGAACAGATTTTTGATATTTGCTACAGTTCCCGAGAAATATCTCTCCAAATTTGACCCTGCGGACATGCGGTACATTTATATACGAAATCTTAATTTTGAGCTGATTCAACTATGGAACTTCGGCATCTGTGTGAAAACACTTCTTCCAGTGGTGCGATGAGATGAGCGACAGGCACCTGACCCAGAGATGGGTTTGAGTCCTGTGTGGGGCAACTTTATAAAATTGTGTGTAATGTGTCATTTAAAGCTAATACACTCAAAACATTATTATTTTTTTATTTATTTTTTTTGCTTCTTGTTAATCATTTTAATTTTAATTTTATTTTATATAATTGTGGTCAATAAACCCAATATACATTTAAAACTGAAGTTTACTTAATCTGTGTTAAAACTACATGAATCATTTTTGTTGACATAACTAACTGGGCTGTGGATCTGTGGTTCCTAGCATGCTTTGCAAGGGACTGCATTACATTTAGGGATTAAAGTGTCATTTTATGTGCTTTACAGTAAAAGGAAAGATGTTGTAGCTAATGTTAGTGTTTGATGTTCAGTTATGTTGAACATTTAGAGGAGTTTCCATAATGTTTTTAAATTTTGTGGTTACCATGCAGAAGGATCGACTCAATTACATTTAATTGCATGAATTTGTTTTTATGAGTTGGGGCTACACATATTTATTGGATGGAAATCCTGCCCTCAATTTAATTGAGTTTGTCCAATGAGTTATTTGCATTTCTGCCTTCAAAAACTCAAGTTTCTGTAAAATTAAACAAGCTGTTGTAAGAGTGCCATGCAACAGCAACATTTAATATTGTTTGATCAAATTCAATGTGTAGCAAATGTTTAACCATGTGAATTATCAATGTTGAAAACTGTTTTGCTGCTAATTCTTAGCTTAGATGATTATTTTCTTAATTTAAAAGTTATATTACTTGTTTACACAACAGCAATCACTGAATAGAAGCACATCTCACAAAACATTTCAAAGTGTTGTTGTCATAAAATTGGAAATGTCGTCATTGCTGCTGCATACTGTGGATGAGCAAATGTTCAATAAAGATAGGATCACAAAAGGTTTTATATAGGGCAGAACATTTCATGGGCAATAATTTCAGCTCTCTTACAGTATGTATATATCTAATTTGTCTATCTATTATTTTCCTGACCTGTTTATAATACAATAGCAATATAGTACAAGTCTTGCTAAACTGTCGCTGTGGCAACCTCAAACCCTCTGCGATCTTCTGAGCTTAAGTGAGATGTCTTATCCATTAGCCATGTGGCGTACCATCGTTGTATGTGCCAATTATATTTTTTTCCAACTTGAATTAGACTAAATGTAGTATTTTTCATCACTGTGCTTCACAGTTGTGCATAGTAGCAATTTTATAACCACATCCAGTCAACTATACATTAGAATTACAATAGCATTGATCAGTCTTGTTCACATTTGCAGTATGATTCTACAGTGCAGATCTTTTAAATAAATAAGTAAATAAAGATAGGCAGTCAAGCTTCCAAATATTTCTGCATTTTCTTTCATTCAGATAGAAAAAAATAATCATGGTCCTGCATAAATGAGCATCTGAAATGTTTGCCATTGTCAAACATTGGAGCTGCAAACAATTTGTCTCATCACTGAAAGCATATTTACAGCCATAAGAATGTGGCATTGCTGATTACTCTACATTGTTCCATTTTACAGAAAATACAAAAATACTGTGTATTTGCAAATATTGAAGAGAGAAACACAGATGAACTATGATTAAAAAACACTGGTGCCATTTCTGGAGTCATGTGGCTTTTAAATGTAACTCTCAATATATAATATCTTGGACCATTTCTTTGATAGGTTTCACAATTATTGCAGGAAAGTGTAGACAGAAATCACTCATTCATATTTAAAGAAAAAGCTATTGTCCTAACTGAACTAAGGCCTAATCTTGTTACACACATGACTGTTTGTCCACATACAGCTCCACCTCTATCATCAAATTTGCTGATGATACTGTTGTCCTGGGCCTCATTTCCAACAACAATGAGACGGCATACTTGGACGAGGTGGAGCATCTAACATCATGGTGCCAGGACAACTGTCTCTCTCTGAATGTTGGCAAGACCAAAGAAATGATTGTGGACTTCAGGAAGAGACAGCAACGGACATACTCCCCCCTCATGATCAGCGGGTCACCAGTAGAGAGAGTGAGCAGCTTCAAGTACCTGGGAGTAAACATCTCCGAGGACCTGACCTGGACTGCTCACATTCAGACACAGGTGAAAAAGCCAGGCAAAGACTGTACCACCTGCGCCAGCTGAGGAAATTCAGGGTTTCACCAGCTATCCTGAAAACTTTCTATTTAGGGGCGATAGAAAGTGTTTTAACTCAGTGCATCACAGCGTGGTATGGGAACAGCACCAGTCATGACTGCAAAGAGTCGTGCGCTTATCCGAGCGTATCTCAGGGTCAGCTCTCCCGTCTCTGCAGGACGCCTACACCAAACGCTGCAAAGGTAGAGCTACTAAGATCATCAAGGACTCTAATCACCCTGCAAACCCTCATTTCACGCTGCTGCCATCTGGTAAGCGCTTCAAGCCTGATGGCCAAAACTGAGAGACTCAGGAGGAGCTTCTTCCCCAGGCCATCAGACTCCTGAACTTAACATCACGTGACTTCACTTCAGGATAAACATCGATATACTGACATTGCACTGCACTTTCTGTTCTCGTTGTTACTGTGTAACAACCTGTTATAAACCTGTTTGCACATTATACTCTTTATACATTTGTTAACCACATATTTATAAGTCTACAGTTTACTCACTGCACAGTCTACTTAAATTATTTTATTCCACTTCTTTATTTATTTATTTATTTATTTTATTTTATTTTTTTTCTTGACTTGATTATTTATAATTCTACATATATATATATATATAGTACTTTTTTATCCTATTTCTATTATAATTTCCTCCTTGTGTTTTTAACTGTGAATTTGCACTGTCCATGGAGCGGACCTGTTTACATTTCACTGCCGGTTGTATATTCTGTATATAACTGTGTATGTGACAAATACAAAAACTCTTGAATCTCTTGAATCTAATCCTCTAATCTAAGTCCTGGGCTTAATTTAGACAGCCAAATCAGTTTAATCGCTGGCTATAAAATAAAACAAATCTAACATCCACCCACTCAGTTTTGCTCAGTTAATTTATTTATTTTGAAAGAGATCAGGATTTGAACCCAGGTTACCTTATACATTAACTGAAAACAATACTAATTGACAAGTATGTCTTAAATTGAGAAAAACTACTTTAATATCTTATTTTTCCCAGGGTGCAAAATTAACCAAGACTGGCACTGGTGCATGGCCTCTCAAAAACACTAATGATGCCTCTTACCAAAAATACAGCATTACTGCTTTGAAGGAGATGTTTTTTTTTTATATAAATCATCATCAAGGACTTACCGTTTTGCATGACAAATGTACTCTGAACTCCTTTTTGGTCATTCATTAAATGAGCGAATGCTGTGTCTTGTACATGTGGATGAGTCCGAGGCCCAGGATGTGTTTAATTTCACAGGTGTATCAGAGGCCTTGACAGTCAACAAGTATAGTCACAGAACGCTACTGACTTTTCCCCTGACACTCACAAACTGTCTTCAAGACATCTCCAAGGACACCATTCAATTCTACTGTGAAAATGCGTCAGCCAGCAAAGCCATGTATTGAGCAACTTCCTGACGTTTGGGCCAAGGCGGTTGTCACTCCATTTGCTGTGAAGATACAATCAATTGACATAAAAGAGAGGAAGCACCCACTCCCGTCCATTTTTGATGTCTCTAGAAGTGAGTCATCTCTAACATTTGATTCAGTCTCTGAGAAATGCAGCAAATATTAACTGTGTAATACAACGTGGCTATTTGAATAGCTCTGAACCCTGATTATATGGTGCCTTTTATGAAGAGGGAATATAATTGCATAAGCACTGCATCTCTGGTTTTACACAGACATGTAAAGGTAACGTCTGACACAGGGCAAGTATGACCATGGCAGAGCCTGCCAAGAATAAAGCATTCCTTTATTCAGGTTAAGGTCACATCCATGGTGGAAATGCCTGATTGAAGGAAAACTGCAGTTCTTAAGCGTCAAAGCACTGAATGGAAATGTTATTGAAGTGCTGAGCAGACAGAAATCAACCACTGACACTATACGGTCAAAAAAGCAGCACATTTTGTGCAGGAGAAATACTGAATACCTTATGTGCCATTCAGCCCAAAGAGGAGATTACCATATCTTTGCATTCACAATTACACCTTACTCGGCTTAAATTGATAGATAGATAGATAGATAGATAGATAGATAGATAGATAGATAGATAGATAGATAGATAGATAGATAGATAGATAGATAGATAGATAGATAGATAGATAGATAGATAGATAGATAGATAGATAGATAGATAGATAGATAGATAGATAGATAGATAGATAGATAGATAGATAGATATACATGCAAAATATACAAACAAATCTAGTAAGGTATAGGGGAGCGCGGGGCACAACCTAACACAGGGTTAGTTGTAACACGCATCGGTTTAAAACTTTCCACACATGCCAGGATGACGAAACTTTGTGTATTTACTAGTTGCCATATCAACATTATCTAGAGAAAAAAAGAGCCAAAATTAAGATATCTTTGGAAGATATCACTGAGCATTTATTTAACCATAGCAAAAGTGCATTTCTTAAGTTTATTTTTCATCTCTGTTTTTGTGTTTTATTTAAAACTAGACAAATCTGATATTATTGTAATCTTATATCTGTTATTTAACAGTCGAGATGGTTCTTTAATGCTGATCTAACAGCAGAAGACACGAGCCCAGTTGTGCAGGTTAAATCCCAGTTGTGCATATATTCTATACTTTTATGAATTCTTCTGAGAAACCATGAGAAAAGGGTGAATAATGACTGAGAGTCAATATTCAGAAATTATTCATTATTATTATGTTTTGAACTATGCTGTATTTAGTGATGTGTGTATTTTTAATGATACAAAAATGCCATTCTTTTATTTTAAAAGTTAATAATTGTATTGACAAAATATTTTAGTTTGTCATTAATAATTTTATGAATATATCAGGTAACATTTTAAGCTATCATGTGGTCATGTTACATCGTGCCCCCTCACATGTTACAATGAACCCCACCTATGGGGCATGTTGCCACATTTCACTTCCATTCTTTCGGGGTAAATCAAGAAAAAAGTATACATTGTATTAATGAAACAAAACCACATAATTGTACTAGACGTGTGAAATGAATGTGGGAAAAAATAAATACTCTGAATCCCAAGTGGATTTACACAAAGTGAGACAGTCATAAAGCGTTAGGTTGTGCCCTGCTCTCCCCTAAATGAATGCATATTGTATGACAGAACCGACGGTTGATGTAACCTCAACTATACCGTGTTTGGTGTCTATGAAGTTGTAATTTAAAGATATGAATGACTGTGTGTATATGTGCTATATAGATACCTGTGCAATATAGTAGTGTTACAAGATCTCTAAGTTTCTTTATCAGCCACCAATAGAGGCCACAAATGCAAATGAGTAAGCTTAAACAAAGGGCTACACAGTCTCCAACAGTGGAATCTTCCTGCTTGGAGATTTAACCTTTTCCATTGGTCAAACGACCCTACGGGCCGGGACTTCTCTCCAAAACTCTAAAAGAGAGATGCATAGATCTTTCTCTCTCTCTCTCTTCTCCCTCGCACCTACGACGGACACGGGGCCCCTGCAGGCTTTCGCCCGGCAGTTCACCAGGCATGGTGGGCCTACATGCACATCAAGCCATGTGCAGATTCCTCGACCATGACTAAGTCAAACTAACCATGCAAATTCTTCATATCTTCATCAGGCAACACAGAAGAAATTGATCGCAACCTTAGCAGGAGCGGACTGAACTATCAGGACTTTCTCCCGCGACTATATCTGGACGCTTTCCTCCCCCGCGAAGGCACAGTGCAAGTAACGTACGATATACTAAATCACTGTGTGGTTAGTAAAGCTGCGAGCTCCTTTGGTAACAAAGGAGTTTGCAGTAGAAACTGATGTTTTTTTGCTGGACTCTTTTCATAACCTCATTCTTAACTTCCATTCTCCTGTTTCAATCTATCCATTTCAATTGTGACTCATCTGTATGTGTTAGATTAGTTTTGTTTGTGATTTAGTTAATACAATTTGTGCACAATACATCTCTGATTCTGACTCCCTGCTGCAAACAAATTGTCGCTTAAATTATTGATTTAATTTAAGCACTGTAAATGCTAAGGAAGAATTATTTTTCTGTAGCCATGAAAATAATCCTTCTCTTAGAATTAATTAATTAATTAATAATCAATACTGAGTGTTCACCGGATGAACCGGTCGGTTGAATGTAATGTTTATGTAGCTACGTCAAGTTAATCTCATTAACTAGTTCAAATATTCATAATTAATCATAATGAATAATGATAATGAGTTATGAATAATTATTAATATTTTCCCTTTGACAAGTTCCTCTTTGGTGAACAGTGCTTAAAGGTGGGGTAAGTGTTATCTCAAAACTGCTTTAAAAAAGTAACTCCGCCGAGTACCATAACAAACTGATAGCCAATCAGCAGTAAGGGCGTGTCTACTAATGACAGGGAGAAGAGAGTACTCAGTGCACATCATTATTCAAAAGACACGACACACAGGACAGACATTAGCTGAGCGATGACAGAAAGAGATAAAAAGGGATGGCAGATAAAAAACAAATGTGGAAGATGTGTGTGGAACAAAACAATGCTTACGATCAGGCAAGAAGTATTTGCGATCGTATTGTCGTTCACTTCAACTATGACAATTACCCATTCATTTCCACACTGTGTAAGCCTGGAGCTTCTAAACCTCCTCCACTGTGTTTCAAGTGTCAGCTCCCAAAATGTGTCAAGTAAGATTATATATTACTAATAAATGTTTGTTTCCAATCTATATCCCTATAATCTTGTCATGTAATATGTTCGTTAGTTGGACTTTTGTGCTCGTGCTATCAAGTTGTTCATGAGATTTGTGTTATTGTGATCGATATAACCCTCTAATCTTGTCATAATTGTAATACGTTCATTAGTTGGACTTTCGTGCTCATGCTATCGAGTTGTTCATGGGAACTGTTTGTGTTTTTGGGATGGAAGGGATGACTTTTTCATTGAACATTCGACCTGGATTACCATAGTAACACACAGATTCCACCAGTCGTTGCCTGGGTTATGATGTGTGGGGCAGAGCTATCAAAATAAGGGCGTGTTTGTTTTGGTGATTTGAAATATCAACATCGGTAACCAGAAAGCACTTACCCCACCTTCAATTGAAATTTTGTAGGTGGCGCTATCAAGCCATTTTGCCACACCTAATTCTGAAACCCATATCAGACTATGTTCTGATTCACCACTTCTGACGCGTGTGCAAAGTTCTGTGAGTTTTCGAGCAAGTTTAGGCCCTAAAAAATGTGATTCATTTCAGAGAAGATGAATGATAGGCCAAACAATTCCAATAAAGTCCTCACACCATTGGTGGTTGGGCCCTAATAATTTAACAAATGATTAAAGTGCAATAGAAACTCAGAGCACACGTGATGAGGAACATTCAAATCTGCGTTGGTGCTGACCCAGAGAAAGCAGTATCCTTTCAAGTACAGTGCTACAGTTCCTGCACAAACAGTTCTCTGCAGGGTTATCACCCTCTACCTTAAGGTTTACATGGCGGTCATAGCGGCTTACCATGCACCTTTGGGTGGTGAGTCTTTGGGGAAGAATCGATTGTTGACACGTTTCCTCTATGGTGCTTTGAGGCTGAGTCCTGCAATCCGCATGAGGGTACTGGCCTAGGATCTGGCCGTTGTATTGGAAGGTCTTTCTTTGGCTCTCTTACTTCTCTGAGGAGAGTAGGAGACCTCCAGGCCCTTTCCGTTGCCCTGTCATGCTTAAAATTTGCACCAGGAATGGTGAAAGCATTCCTACACCTGAGACCGGGTTATGTGCCTAAAGTGCCAACTAATGTGCCATGAGCTGCCTAGTGTAACTAATTGCTTATGAGGCTTCTGGACAACTTTCACCAATGGCTGTTAGAGCTCATTCAACTAGAAGTATGGCGGCTTCTAAAGCTTTATTGTCAGGAGTATCCCTTTAAGATGTGTGTGATGCTGCGGGTTGGTCCTCTCCGCTCACATTGGTAAGGTTTTTATGATGTGGACATGGGCTCTGCACCAGGTGCTTATATCTTAGTTGTGCTTGTGGATTCACACTAGACAGGCACTTGTCAGTACAGCGATGTGGGTATTATCGTTCCCACAGTGTCGCTACTATGACGCAGTGCGAATTCCCTTGCAGGTTACAACTGTAACCATTGTTTTCTAAGAAGGGAGCGAGACACTGCATCGCCCTGCCATACTTCTTGAATGCCTGTGATAGACTTGCTTCGGCCTATCAGAAGCTGACATTGTTTGGTCCGGGTGCTATTTATAGCTTCCTGGTCATTATATCACTTCGCCTGTGATATCCTACAATTCGAATAGACTGATTTCACACATGCTTTAAGATGCAACCATGCAGAGATGTTACAGCAGCGCTACTATGACGCAGTGTCTCGTTCATTTTTCAGGAAACAATGGTTACAGTCGTAACCTAAGATGTTATGTATAGGAATGAAACAGCTTCACAAACAGTCTTTCAACCACACTCAAAAAAATAACTCATTGGACAAACTCAATTTAATTGAGGGCAGGTTTTCCATCCAATAAATATGTGTAGCCTCAGCTCATAAAAACTAATTCATGCAATGAAATGTAATTGAGTTGGTCTAACTCAATTTTATTAAATGCAGTTTAAATGATACTTATATACTTATAACATGACTTTTTCATACTTGTCAAACTTAAATTAAAACATTTAATTGGAAAATCAATTATGAAGGAAGAGGTGTCACAGTAAGGTGTCACTTACTGACATTAGCATAGATCACTGAGTGCCCACAGCCTAAGCACAGGCGCCACTCTTCAGCATAACGGTAACCACAAAATTAAAACACATTACAGAAAATCCTCTAAATGTCCAACGTAACTGACCATTAAACACTAACATTAACTAACAACATCTTTCCCTTTACAGAAAAACACATAAAATGACACTTTAATCCCTAAATTTACTCTCCTAATGGAGTCCCTTGCAAAGCATGCTGGGAACTACAGATCCACTGCCCAGTTAGTTATGTCAACACAAATATTTAATGTAGTTTTAACACAACTTTATGTTTACAATTAAGTTGTGACAAAATTAGATATGTTTAAGTAAAGTTAACAGAATTTAAATGTGTCATATCTATGAAGAGCCGGAATCATTTTTTTGAGTGCACACAGTATTGTTATTTATGTTATATATTGTTACACATATTCAAATGATCACAGAAGTACTGGGATAAAAGTTTATAGCTTGGATATAAACACTAATGTCTATGGAATCGATCAAAATAGAGCAAATCCTTTTGAAATTAACTTTCTGCTTAAAATAATGATTGTATCAATTGCATCATTACGCCACTAGGTGGCGACAACTTTGCATATAAATGTGTCTTTGCAGTGTGTGGACACAACCACCCTACAATGATAAAAATCCATACATTTTTTAATCCTCAAAAGCCTAAACACTCTCAAGCCGTTTTAATTTTCTGAGCAATATGATGTCATATTGCAGCAATATGATGTCATATTAGCATATTTCTGCCCTCAGTCAGTTGTACACTGTCCGCCAAGGCAGCACTTCACGCCTACACGCCCATGGAAGAGAGTAGTAGCTCATTATCATTTAACCCTTGTGCATCAATTTAAAAAAGTTACACATAGGTCCATAGAGGACAAAAATGTCCATGTCAAAAATCATTGTTATTGTTAAAAATTATATTGGGAGCACAGAGTTAAGTCTCATTTTCAAGACCCTTGGCAGATTATTGTTGAAGTCAAAAAAGTTTAAAAGTGAAAAAGTAACTAAAAGTTATAGGGGTTTAAGCTTATGAAAATTATTTATGCATAATATATATTTTATGAACCATGTTGAACTCTAAAACTGCTAGAAAATCAAAGATCAGTAAATCAAAAAAAAAAAGCTGTGTTCCAAATTTGAGGTTGATATCTCAAAAATGAACTCTCAGTAAGATTTAGTTTGGATGCAGAGACAACTTTTTCCCATTAGATGCCAGCAAAACTCCACTGGTGTGCACAGCGGTTGTTTTTTCTCTCAAATATTAATATTGCAAATATTACAAGCACACACACATACACCCACACACAATTTTTTTATTACATACATACACACCACACCCACACAGTTATAGCTGCATAATTTATCCAGTTGTCTTTATAATATGCATTAACAGAAAACAGGAATAAAGTGAGTATTTGCTTTATACGCCAAACCTGAAAAAATGGCACCAACTGGTAAAAAAAAAAAAAAAAAAAAAAAAAAAAAGGTACATTTTGAAGCCTGGCCAAGAGAATAAAAGCCCATTAACAAAGATTGCAACATTTTATAGTTAAATGGCAATGGGTTTCAGTTTTAATGGGTTTCAATGGGGACATTTTTGTCCAAAAGGTGCTGAGATGAAGTAGTTTGTGTACCTAGTGCAAAATAGTTTTTTTATTAAAGGAAATGGGGGTGAAATATTAAAATATTTGCAATATTTAATATTTAAATATGCAGTTATCATCAACATAGGCAAAGTTATCAAAAAACTAAACTGAAAAAGCCAAAATGTCCATAAAGATGCACAAGGGTTAACCCTCATCCTTCCCTCGGTCATTTTGACCCGAAACCTTTTTTTTTTTTTTTTTTTTTTTTTTTTTTTTTAAAAAAAAAAAAATGGAGTGTACATTGGAGTGGTCCAAGACCCTATAACTTTTGTCACAATTGAACCACGAATACATACAAAAAAAATACGTAACAAATCTCTCAATTTGACTCCCATAGGAATGAATGGAATGCTTCAGTACTCATAGAAAAACCTAAAAATGCTCAAAATTCGAACTAAAAGTGCAAAACTTTACCAAAAAATAATTTTTATAATGTCTACATGTGCATCTGAATGCATACTGAAGCGACACTGACTTTAGGACCCAGCGGAACAGCTCATTTGCTCCATAGAGAGCTATAAGGCCATCTAGTGGCAAGAGTCATGAAATATCATGTTATAATATCTTTTTCCCACAAGAGGTCGGCAAAGACCTCTTGATATTTTGAGCTGAATTAAAAGGGTTATGCTTGAAATTGTTATTTTGAGTTATTTTGAATGAAGTTGAAAGAATGTGAAGAATGTGCTTAAATTAATATTTATTGATACAATCTAGTGATTTAAAGGTAAATGAATTTTAAAAATAACAAAAAAAAACCTCCAATGAATTGCATTATAAAATAGAAAAATATCAAAATGAAATTGAATAAGCTTTCTGGACAATTTTCATCACACATTTAAAAAGATTCAATAATTTCAGGCAGTTTTGAATTTCAGCACTAGCTCACATGCAAGAATCTGCCATTCATGTTAACTTTTAATAAAGATAAAATTGCTTCATTTAAAAAAAAAAAAAAAAAAAAATGACATTACTTATCTTCTGATTAATTGTTTCTTTAAAGTGCACATTATTTAAGACATTAAGATCACAGCAGAGCTATGATTCAACAAAGGTTGAACAATCCAATTCTTTCTATTTAATTCACTCATTAGCTTCGATCCACAAGCAATGCCTAGAATCTGTAATTCTCTGTTTATTTCATAAATGACCAAGACGGCATACAGCTGCCATGAGAAAGGTCGGTTGCATTTCAAGCAAGGTAATTATTCAATAAAGGTTATGAAGTAATTTAATTATCCTATAAAGGTATTTAATATGTATTCATGCTATGGACTATATGGAGAAGAACTTAGAACTGAGCATGATTTGACCACCTACTTTTATCTACAGACATACAGCAGACAATGGATATCATAGCTACGAATGTCACTAAGCATTAAACATAATTATATAGATCAGACTCTAATTCTCTCCTATAATCTCAAGACTGTGTACTGTATATCCATCGAGGCTGCCATTATTTACAGTGCACATGCGGAAAATACGTGATTAAATGTAAATTATTGAAGATGAAGGAACCAGTAGACAGGCAAAGTGATAATTTTTTGTGCTCATCTAGTGTTTAATTAAAAGGCTACGGCAAGCTATTAGCAGTACCAACAATTAGCTCTGTGGATTATGCTTGGAAAGCACTGCGTACCTATTAGTGAGGTCATTATGGTTGTTCAAAGACCTTTCATTTATATGACATTTTATTAGCTAACTAATCCACAAAGAGTAGAGATGAGGGCATTATTATGATGTTAAATACGCTCCTTAAAATTAATTTATAAAACAACAAAGTGTCCTGTGTCTGCTTCGTGATGAAGTAATTATGAATTTTGGAATTAAAAACAGACGTTTAAACAAAATGTACTTTCCCTGGGCTTCATTTATCAAAACCCTTTCCAGCTAGACAATGCATGGCCATGTCATTATGTAAGAGACAGTGAAGGTTGAGTTGTGCTGGTCTGCAACATTAAGACATGAGATGATAGATGACAGTACAGTAAGATGACAGTATAAACTGTTTGCTCATACCAAAGTCTTGAGGAAGATAGATGGTGAACTACAAATCTAGAGCGAATACTTTCAGAGGCTGAGACATTTACAGCTCAATACTCATTATCAGATATAGATTTAATTTTTAATTAATGGCAAAGTCAAAAGACCCCATTAACAAACAGTTTTTGAATTATACTTGAATTATACTTCATTAGCCAATATAAGAAAAACAAAGTGCAGTATAAACCAGTGTGTGGTTAAATTAAAATTTTAAATCATTAAAATATTATGATAACAAAAACCAGTTTGCAACATCAAGCAGCATAACAGACTGCTTTTGTTCACCTAAAATGACTGCGGCTGTTACCGCAGGCCTTGCACATTCAAGGTAAAAATGCCTTTTACTGTAAAAATAAGGTGGATGCAATGCATTTTGGGGTCAACAATTTCATCAAAAAGAATTTTAGATGTCTGCGAAATGATGTAAAAGTCATTATACAGTGTGCAATCTGTCAAGGGTCATCTTGCACAATACAAATTATAATTTGACATCACTTTAGCGTGATTAGATAAACGCCACAATGACAGCACTTTTCTGCCTTTATCGACATTCTAGATCACAATAAAAACCACTCCAGAAGTATAGCTGTGATTACCCACACTAACTTTTCTCATGTTTGAAAGCTCTGTTGAAGCCTACCCAGCTAACAAAAATATATTTAACATTAATATAAGAACATTTTGCTAACATTTCCATTAAGTTATAAAAATTATTTCTGTATACATATAGCAATATAGCGGGTGAATTATGAATATGATGTAGCCTATATGCCTTTCTCCACTGATGTTCTATGTTAAAAGCTTTTCTAAAGATGCTGACTTTTAGAAGGCAGACTGAGATGGTGAACGGGAACATGTTTGTGTAACATTAGCAACAACACATCATTATTCGATAACGTAGTCAAGCAAAAGGCTAATCATATTAATTGACGGAGAGTGAAACTCTTAAGCATGTTCAGCGAGTGAAAATACACTCACCTAAAGGATTATTAGGAACACCATACTAATACTGTGTGTGAGCCCCTTTCGCCTTCAGAACTGCCTTAATTCTACGTGGCATTGATTCAACAAGGTGCTGAAAGCATTCTTTAGAAATGTTGGCCCATATTGATAGGATAGCATCTTGCAGTTGATGGAGATTTGTGGGATGCACATCCAGGGCACGAAGCTCCCGTTCCACCACATCCCAAAGATTCTCTATTGGGTTGAGGTCTGGTGACTGTGGGGGCCATTTTCAAGATTCAAGATTCAAGATTCAAGATTCAAGAGTTTTATTTGTCACATACACAGTTATATACAGAATATACAACCGGCAGTGAAATGTAAACAGGTCCGCTCCATGGACAGTGCAAATTCACAGTTAAAAACACAAGGAGGAAATTATAATAGAAATAGAATAAAAATACTATATATATATATATATATATATATATATATATATATATATATATATATATATATATATATATATATCTGTAGAATATATAAATAAAATCAAGTAGAAAAAAATTAAAATAAATAAAGAAGTGGAATAAAATAAAATAAGTGGAGTAAACTGTGCAGTGAGTAAACTGTAGACTTATAAATATGTGGTTAACAAATCTACAAAGAAGTATAATGGGCAAACAGGTTTATAACAGGTTGTTACACAGTAACAACGAGAACAGAAAGTGCAGTGCAATGTCAGTATATCGATGGTCACGTGATGTTAAGTGACTGAGTTCAGGAGTCTGATGGCCTGGGGAAGAAGCTCCTCCTGAGTCTCTCAGTTTTGGCCATCAGGCTTCGGAAGCGCTTACCAGATGGCAGCAGTGTGAAATGAGGGTTTGCAGGGTGATTAGAGTCCTTGATGATCTTAGTAGCTCTACCTTTGCAGCGTTTGGTGTAGACGTCCTGCAGAGACGCGAACTAGTCGGGAACTTTAGTACAGTGAACTCATTGTCATGTTCAAGAAACCAATTTGAAATGATTCGAGCTTTGTGACATGGTGCATTATCCTGGTGGTAGTAGCCATTAGAGAATGGGTACATGGTGGTCATAAAGGGATGGACATGGTCAGAAACAATGCTCAGGTAGGCCGTGGCATTTAAACAATGCCCAATTGGCACTAAGGGGCCTAAAGTGTTCCAAGAAAACATCCCCCACACCATTACACCACCACCACCAGCCTGCACAGTGGTAACAAGGCGTAATGGATCCATGTTCTCATTCTGTTTACGCCAAATTCTGACTCTACCATCTGAATGTCTCAACAGAAATTGAGACTCATCAGACCAGGCAACATTTTTCCAGTCTTCAACTGTCCAATTTTGGTGAGCTTGTGCAAATTGTAGCCTCTTTTTCCTATTTGTAGTGGAGATGAGTGGTACTGTGGGGTCTTCTGCTGTTGTAGCCCATCCGCCTCAAGGTTGTGCGTGTTGTGGCTTCACAAATGCTTTGCTGCATACCTCGGTTGTAACGAGTGGTTATTTCAGTCAAAGTTGCTCTTCTATCAGCTTGAATCAGGACCACACCCTAAATCCATTGAAGCAACTGCCATGTGATTGGTTGATTAGATAATTGCATTAATGAGAAATTGAACAGGTGTTCCTAATAATCCTTGTATATCTATGCTAAACTTAGCCAATGGCTGATGATAGACATTATTTAGTCGCCCAGGTGGGGGGCTAATTTGCATATTCACGGATCCGCACATACTAAATGAAGCAAGGGAGTTACATTCACGCTATTTTAAGGCATTTTTTTAAGACATTTTAGTGATCAAGGATGAATTTTAAGAATTTTAAGATGTAGTCATCAAATTGACTACAATTACTGACTTTAAAAACGTGTTTCTTGGTTACATGAATGTTAAGGAACATTCAGGGTTTTAATTTTGCAAACATAATGGAAACGTTGCTTTTAATGTTCTCGAACGTCAGAAACGTAGTAACATTGTAAAAATGTTAGACAAATCTCCAAATAAAACATTTAAAAAGAATAATGTGTTGAGAACATTATTAAAAACCAGATCAATTTGAATAAACATTCTATTAAAGCCACAATATGTAATTTTTCACTGCTAGAGGTCACTTTTTCAAAACAAAGGTGTAGCTTGATGTCACCTTGATTTTATGGAGCTTTTATTATGATGCAGACGAGCGCTTCCTCGTTCGTGATAACAAGTTCAACGCGCTGTTTTATCATATTAGATACATTATTTGAGTGTGTTGAAAGTTATGTTATAATGCTTCTCTGTGTGTTCGCCGCAGCTACTATGAGACACTTGTTGCACACTGCAGTGAGCTAGAGAGATATTAACCATGGTAAAACATGGTACTCGCAGTAAATCAAGAAAATGAGATTCAAACAATAAGACAAATCATTGTTATATAGCTCAACACAGTTAGTTTTCTGTTGATGAATGTATCCAAACAGTTGCTCTCCTGTCTACACTCTCAGAAAAAGGTACAGTGCTGTCACTGGGGCGGTACCCTAAGGTACAACAGTGAAAAGGTACATCTTTGTACCTTACTCACCCCTAAATGGTACATATTAGTACCTTAAAAGGTACATATCAGTACTTTAAGAGTAATTAGTACCTTAAAGGTACATATTAGTACCTTTTCGGTTTTGTACCTTAGGTACCGCCTCAGTGACAGCAATGTACCTTTTTTCTGACAGTGTAATAAAACACATAATATATTAAAGCATCTCTGGTGTTTCCATGGTTTCTACAAAATAAAAATCCGGAAATCGAGGGTATGGTGGGTATGATGTCATTGATAGGCGCACGCACATGGTCCGCTTCCTGGTAAAAAATTGCTTATTTCTCTGGATTTCAAAATCCTCTGGAAACATTTGGGATAATGCAAGTACACAAGTCAACAACATTGTTCTAGTGGTTTTGGATATTTTAATCCAAAAATCGCATATATTGTGCCTTTAGTGTTACTGGAAAAACTTTTGTTCATAACTTTGAGAGAACCTTGCCAGAGCATTCTGAGAACCATCCCTGTTAGCTGGGTAAACCTGTAGGTATACACTGTATACTGTAGCCTACTGTCTTTGTCTCTTTCCTTCATTGTAAGTATTATTTTCATGCCAGGTGAAAATCATAAATCAGACTACTTGAAAGCAATATCACACCTTTCCTCAACCATCCGCACAAATTAATCACCATGTCCATTTGTGTCTTATGTCCATATAGCACAAATCCTTAACTGGGCAATAGTAACAGTGATAGATTAAGTACAAAATCAGTGTTGTAGGCATTTTCTCTTAATGCTTAGAGAGAAAATGAACCCCACAGTAATAACAGGTTTTCCAAGGCTACTGAACTTTTCAAACTGTAGTGGACAAAAATAAACTACTGAAGATAAATAACAGTAATACAGCAAACTACAATGTGCAGCAACTTTTTTTACCAACATTTATGGTGTAGGAAATCTGTATTCTCTTTGTAGACCTTAGTTTGCGTAACAGTTCTACTTAAGTAAACCACAGTTGTCTCATAACATCTTTAAAAATAAAAAGAGGAAAAAGAACAGTACACAGTTAGTGCTGAATTGTTCTTTTCAGAACATCTCTTTGCTGCGGTCCAGTTTACCAGCAGAGGCCATGAAACGCCTAACAGGGCAATAAATCTATCGAGGTCAGGTGCAAAGACAAATCTGTGGCGCTCACAAGCCCTTTGTCATACACAAAAATGGAAGCCTTTATTTAAGTAAGGAGTCATTTTTAATACAATTATGAGACACAATTTCACACTAATGCTAGTAGCTCTCAAATTATTCTCTATAGACAAATGGTTTCAGTAACCAAAACAGCCTTTATCAGCATTTTTCAATCTGATCAAAACCATTAATGTGAGTGTTTTGCATGCTATTGACTGCATTAGTAAGTCTGTAAGTTTATTAGGTTACGTTAGGTGAAACATATTTGTAGTAAGTTAATCTTCTCCTCTCTAATGTGTTTTTGGTAAGCCTAATGTTTGCTTAAGTGCTGAGTTGCTGTTTTCTTCTTTAAAGAGAGGCATTAAATTGATTACATATATATTGTGTCGCCACAACTTCAATTAGTGGTTATTTATGTGAGGAGACAAAGATATTTATGGTAGCTGTGTAGATGTTTAGATTTATGATGGAGTCTAATGTAGATGTTGTTCTGAACAACAAAGGGAGATGTGTTAATAATATTTGTGCAATAAACTATATAGAAATATTAAACTGTTTATATGTCATATAAACCCTGAATCGTTTTTAGTGTCTTCAACAACAAACCGCTCTGTTCTTACATAAAGCTGGTTGTGCACAAATTGCATTTTTCACACTAATATAATTGTACATTTAGACTCTGAAAAAGTTAAAGTGCTATAACTAAACAACAAATTACCAAGAACATAAAAACAGCAGTCAATAGGATCAGTGTTACTCTAGTGGTAGGCTATCACAAGAACAGATGTATTACGCTATGAAAAAAGTGACCTATGGATTCCCTGGAGGAAAGGAACTTACCGCTAATTGCGATGTGAGCAGGAACAACAGCGCCAATTATGGCTGGAATTCGCATTGAAACTCGCAAATGGTTCAATTTACCCTTTTAAAATTACGACCCGGCAGGACTCGAACCTGCAATCTTCTGATCCAGAGTCAGACGCCTTATCCAGGCCACGAGGCCGATTGTTACTTATTAGCAATTGACTGGAAAAATGTTTGTGATGTAAAAAAAAAAAAATTTTGTATCTAGGGCCCTGTTTACGACTGGTATTAAGATGTGTTTTGGTCGATCGAATCACAAGACACATACTTGTTTTAATCCTTCTCTTTGCATTTTGATTTTTCACTGCTCTGGGTGTGTGTTCACTTAGATGGGTTAAATGCAGAGCACAAATTCCAAGTATGGGCCACCATACTTGGCCACACATCACTTCAATATTTACTATTTTGTCCACTTTGAACCACTTCTGTCCTGATTTCTTCGAGGGGAGGGTTTATGGGCAGGTAAATGTAGCCTATGTTTGTTTGTTTTTTCCTCAGTTCTTTCAATCTAATGGACAAACTAAGTTTGAGCAATTTACATATGGGTTACGCCAGAAATGACGGAAAAACACATGGAGAGCCAGTGTTGGGCAGTAGTGTCGCTACAAGTAGCGATGTTACTAGTTTAACTACATTTTTCAATAGTGTGGTGGTAGCGTCGCTGTTTTCTCAATCAAATAGCTTTTCAGTAGCAAAGCTCTTTTGTTGATCAAGTAGTGTGGTAGCGCCCATACAAGCTAACGTTACATTTTCCCAAGCATTTCTGAAGATCAAGCTCAAACTGGAAAACAACTGCTAAGTCGTGGATATACTTCACTTTCTACGCCCGCTTCTGCCTCAAAATACTCCTTTGGCCGTGAGCGGAAAAGTGCGCATGCTACCGAACCCATCTATCTAGTTGACTTTGTGTCCAAGCAATCAATTCACTCAACTCACTGTTGTACGCACATCGACCGCGTGGTCACAAAAGAGAAACCATTTTTTCGATGCAAAATTTGAAAAGCATATATTGTGTCTTGTGAATAAACACCTCTTGTTAAAAGCATCGGGGTCCAGCCTGGCCACCTCTTGTTATGTGTTATGGCTGAAACTTGTTTCCATGGAGATAGATCGATAGATCTCTCTCTCTCTCTCTCTCTCTCTCTCTCACACACACACACACACACACACACACACACACACACACACACACACACACGTTGTGTTTCCATGTTTTATGGGGACTTTCCATAGACATATTGGTTTTATACTGTACAAACTGTATATTCTATCCTTACACTAACCCTACCCATCATAGTAAACTTTCTGCATTTTTAGATGCAAAAACATCACTTAGTATGATTCAAAAGATGTTTTCCTCATGGGGACCAAAAATTGTCCCCACAAGGACAAGGATTTCGGGTATTGCCATCTTTGTGGGGACATTTTGTCCCCATTAGATATGGTTTACCAGGCCA
Organism: Paracanthobrama guichenoti; assembly: GCA_018749465.1. Lineage (NCBI taxonomy): Eukaryota > Metazoa > Chordata > Actinopteri > Cypriniformes > Gobionidae > Paracanthobrama > Paracanthobrama guichenoti. The sequence continues at coordinate 6,719,103 of CM031949.1, read as the reverse complement.
CCCACCCACACACACACACACACACACACACACACACACACACACATTATTAAATATAAATAGGCTACATGTTTTGTTTTTTGCCATGTTGGTACTGTTTGGAGCAGGTTTTAATTCTTTTACTACTGTACTTTGAGCTGAGTTGAGTTTTAAAATAACTTACAGTTTGTCCTGCAAAAGTGCCCAAGTCTAAACTGACACATACATACACATACAGATGAACATACACAAAGTCTTGCCACCTGGTTTTGTTATTATGGATCACATGTTTTTGTTGCCAAATTGAATCGGACATAACTGAAAAAGTATACCTGCTTATCTGTTTGACTTTTATTGATCACTGAGATAGCATTGATTGGAATTAGGTTGGTTCAATATAAAATTAAATAAATAAAAAAAATAGCTTAGATGTAGTAAATTACTTTTGCCATGTTGCTGTAGCTTAGCTTGCTACATTTCCCAGGCGGGTAGTTTCCGTGTAGTGAAGCTTAATTTAATGTAGAGTAACTGCTAGCTTAGCTCACTACATTTTTCAAGTAGCTTGCCCAACACTGTGGAGAGCAGCAGCTTTCATGTCAGCTCTGATCAAGAATGGTGAGAGAACATTGTGCTTGGTACATTTTTTATCTTCAAACCAAACTTGGGTCTTCGGCTGACAAAGTTAAAAACATTTTAGACCCTGTTTACACCTATATTTAGCATTGTCCACTTGTGATTGGAAGAATGTTTGTAACCAAGCAGATCTCGGCAGCCATTGACGACCATAGTGGGGCAAAAAAATACTATGGCAGTCAATGGCTGCCAAGATCTGCTTGGTTACAAACGTTCTTCCAAATATCTTCCTTTGTGTTCAGCAGAAGAAAGAAATTCATACAGGTTTGGAAGAACTTGGGGTGATAAATGATGACAGAATTTTTATTTTTGAGGGTGAACTATCCTTTAATACCAGGTGTAAACAAACAGGCCTAAGAATGCAATCTGGTTGAACAAGTGGACAAGCTCAAAACTTTTTTAGACTTTGTTTACACCTATATTTATTGTTGACAAAAACTCTTCTTAATACCAGTTGTAAACAGGGCCTAGGAATGTCCGATTCGTTCTGTCGATTTTAAACCGGCATGAACGATACACTTAGGAATGGGACTGAATCGGTCAGAGCAGTTCTCGAGTCACTGACTCATTATGGAACGAGAACAACTTTGGACATATTATTCGATAAAAACATTTGAAGTGTAGAGAGGACTTGATTTATGAGATACATTTGTTTTTTTTAAATCTATATTTAAATGAAAATACATTTCAGGATTTTTTAATGATTAGGTTAAGTTTTAAATACTTTTTTTTTTTTGTTCTTGTGAGCTGGATTATGCAACAAACGTAATTTTTTTTAAAAATCATCCCGTATAACTCTGTAAAATTATTAAATACTATCCTGTAATCACGACTGTGGTTGCTGACCAGCGCAGAGAGAAGTATCAGGTATCATGACAATGCTGTGCAGCTTCAGAGGCAGTTAGGCATTTTTGCATGCCGATATCAACTTAATTAATATTCTATGCTCTTTCTGAAGATCCGTGGCCTGAGTGGATAGTATCTGACTTTGGATCAGAAGAGTGCAGGTTTGAGTCCTGCTGGGTTACAGTTATATGCAGCGGCACACCCTGCAGAGAGATCTTTACACATGCTATGTGGTGTAACAAATGTACCCAAATAAAGCTGTAGTTCAAAGAATGAATCCCTTACATTGGAGCAGTACTTGTTTACAAATCACTCTGGAGAAAAGCAGTACTAAATGAACAGATGTAAATGCCATTAGTGCATTCTATTACTAGATGAAATGTTATAGCCTATACAACCGCCTCTAGCATAACTTCATTGTTTATTAGTCATGCCGAGTTCTCCACATTTGTGTGATTTATGCAAGTCTGACAGATATATCATTTTACAGAGCCTGACTCTAGCAGTGAGTTTAATAAAAACACATTTGTTCACAGTTTGTTCATATTAGTTCATAGTATGTTAACTAATGTTAACAGACTGGTTAAATTTAATAATGTATTAGTAAAGGCTGAAATTAAGATCAACTAAAATTAATAGATGCAGTAGAAGAATTTTCCATTGCTATTTCTAATGTAGTTAACTAATGTTAATAATGTATTGTACAGTGTTACCATGTCATGTATTTATCATTGTGATAAAATATGCATCTGATAAATGCTGCAGCATAAAAACGCTTGTTACTGTCAAAAACAGCTATTATGACATATGTGTGTGTTCATGTTTTTCTATCCCAGTGGGGACTTCAACCTGAATGCACTTAGAAAAAGTTTTGGTGGAAGTGAGACTGAAAATGAAATGAAAAATGAAATCCTTATTAGGTGCATGGCACCAGATGTGGGGCCCATCTCATAGGCCCACTGTATATTATGAGTGGCGTTGGGGCCCACATCATGTTTTTTTTTTTTTTTTTCAGGGGCCCAGAATTAGCTACGTCCCTGCCTGCATGTAATATAAAGCAGCTGTCACTCTACTGTATGCCAATAAGATGTCTCTCATCAGTGAGAGTGGATCATGTAAAGATACCACTGCAGGATTAGGATGCCAGACATTGAGATTTGGTAGTCAATAATCCACAAACCAATAAACAACAATAAAATATGTACCAGCTGGATTCATAGTATGATTATACATCAGCAGTGACATTCAGATATGACAAGTTTAACATATGGGAATGTAACATTTGCGTGCACTTCCACTGCCTGTAGAGTTACCTCAATCATCCTAAATAGACAAAGGGTAATGCCAAGCTGCCACTCATCCAGACCATTGGGGTGTTTGTTGATGCTGGTACCATATGAAGTGAGTGGTGCTTGTTTGCTTTGTACAAAATAATGTCTGAGTTTTAGGTAGTTGTCAGAAGTGTCAATGCTGTTACTTAGGTGTTCTGGTTGCTAGGTGTTTCTAGGTGGTTACTGTGGTGCTCTGGCTGGCTGCTTTTCCAGGTGGTATTTACTGATTTAAAACAAAAGTGTGAGTAAAAAATAAAACACACCTTTCCTCAACCAGACACATGATTTGGAGGTATTATTCACGCTCAAAATTGGTGTGGACGAAGTTTAATACTTAGGGGTTCAGGTGAAGTAAAGATAATCATAATTGTTGCCTTAAAAGCACAACTAGTGGTCCGTATATTAAAGCCATAAACAAAATAATTCTGTGATTGACAATCTGAAGTTTAAAAAAAAAAAATGTTGTTTTTTGAGATGGACACATAATTGGATCATTAGCTTGTCAAGCTATATGCCCTGAGAGAAAACTGAGGGGGAAAAACAGGAGGAATGCCAGTTCAGTGTTACAAATGAGAATCTGCCAGAAATATTGGGACTATATTATTAATCTATCTGCAGTGAAATGAGGTAGTGAAACAAATTAAAGAATGAATGCAAAATGTATTCAGACACAAGGCACCAGAAGAGACGCAATATATAAGTGTGATTAGAAGTGTGGAAAGATGCAAATCATTAAAATAGTAGCAGTTCACTTTTTGTGATTTAGAATAGACTGTGTTCATACAAGCCCACCAGTTCCAGTTTTCCTATTCCACATTCTAGTTTGAAATACCGCTTTCACATCAACCAAACTAACTGATGACAAACACACTGCTCTGGAAAGCTCTCTAGTGTGAAGTGCATATTGATTCCATGTCACCTAGAAACAAGACCTGTGCATTTTCAGACAACATGATGGAGCAGCGGCTAAGAGAACCACACAGCAATCATTCAAATCTATAGCAATCTATTGACTGGACAAACGCCACCTAATCAATTTCCTCCGTATGGGGAAGGGCAGAAAACAAGACCACAAAAGAGAATAAAACATTTAAAAAGGCAGCAAGGAGTACAATTGGTGATTATGTGCACATGGGTTTAACACCTCATGCCATCTATATCATGAATGCATTAGGACGGACAGATCTAATTATGTGATCTCCTTCTAGTGAGAGGATTTCTCAAGGACTCTGATAATCCTTAGGGGAGATGATGATATTGGAGTGAAAAGCGGTTATTAGTATTATCACTGTAGATTTTAAGGTGATTAAAATTTAGAACTGACATAAAATTATAGATGGGGCAATGTCTGTAAACTTTCAATTAACCTGTGAAATTGCTTTAAGCGGATTCATGTTCCAATATTTACTGACCTATGACAACAAATCCAACAGCAGTAGTTTGGCAATCACACTTTCAAAGAGGCTGTTCGTGATTCAATTTAGCTTCAGTGGTGCAATTATTATAACAAGTCATTTCCCACAATTGGAAATGTTGCATAGGTTAGACACCTTCTGTGTTTTGATGTCTAATGGTTCATACTGAGCATTCATAATATCATCCTGAGTCCTGACCATACAAATGCATTAACATGCGAAAGAGCATATGAGGAGGGTTTAAAGGTGCACTATGTAACTTCACCCCACAGCCGTGGAAAAGAATCGGGATAGGGACTCGGCAGAAATCATGTTCATGGGTGTGATTATTAACGTTACTGTAGTATAAAGCAGAGTGTTGTGGGAGCTGAGCAAGGCTGCCGGAGCGATTGTTAATAAGATGAATGCAACACACGCCTCAGCGAAAGCAGCAGGACTTTTTATTATGCCACATTCGCCGCGCCATTTCCGCTTTTCCGGTCATGAGTATGAGGTAACGCAGCTCTGTTTATCATATTAGATACATCTGAGTGTGTTGAAAATGATGTTATGACGATACTCTGTGCGCTCGCCTCAGCGGTTGCTATGACACTTGTTGCTCATTGCAGTAAGAGTAATGCTTTTCTGCAAAATAAAAACCGAGGTATGCAGGTATTGACAGGCTATTCCTTCCACACATCCCGGTTCATAGGTTAAAATAGCAATTTTCTCACGATTTACAAATAGTTGGAAACATGTGGGATATTGTAAGTACTCAATTGAACAACTGGCCTAGTATAACACTGAATTGTAGTGATTTTTACATAGTGCTTTAAACAGAAAGGCCAATTACTATTATTAAACCATATGGGCTGTCAATTATGACTCAGTCATTTTCAGGTAAGAGCATGATGTAATACTTCAATATCCATCTGAGGTGAGAAGATTTCCCTTTATTTTTTATTTTTATTTTTTTATCCTGAGGATATAATGAAGTTAGTTTAAATTAAATATAGCTTTTACAAGTAGCCATATTGCAAATTAGGGCCAATAGATTTTTAACTCTTTCATGCATCTACAATTAGAAGTAGGCTACATGTTGTGAAATTTACAAGACATGCCAGTCAGAGAATGCAGGCATGGGCCTAGTCCCCTGAAGGTGTGCTGGAATCTGGCACCAAGATGTTAGCAGCAGATCATGCAAGTCTGTAAGTTGTGGGGTGGGGCCTCCTTGGTTCGGACTTGTTTGTTCAGCACACCCACAGATGCTTGATTGGATTGAGATCTGGGAATTTGAGCCAGGTCCAACACCTCAAACTCGTGGTTGTGCTCCTCAAACCATTCCTGAACCATTTTGCTGTGGCAGACACGTTTTCCTGCTGAAAG
>CM031949.1:6645485-6675944 GCA_018749465.1 Paracanthobrama guichenoti | reverse complement strand
CTATTATTTCGGCCTGCAGTGATGGTACGCTTATTTGTCTAGCGGCGGGGCGTGCGTCTCGTTCCCTCCTTCGAAACGAGGGTTACCATCGTGGCGAGGCGTTTCCCTTTCAATCGATCACGCACGTTACGTCGTCGTGGGCGTCACCCGGCAATTGGGATCCCTTTGAACACGCATACACGGTTGCTACCACTTCAGCGCCCTGGGAAAGCCCCTCAGACCCGGCTGTTCCGGGTGGGAAATTCACGCAGGGAGAGTCAGCTGCTGTTCCGCAAGACCCACTCCAGCCAACTATTGGATACGCGCTGGGAGCGTGCCCGGGGCCGCTGCGGAAGCCACATCATGCCCGGAGGGAGTTACCATGTGGAGAATACACGATGGACTGGCCGTGGGCAGTGCTACATCACGGAAGTCCCAGGGGTGGCTCCGGCCAATTTTAGGCGGGGTCCACACCACACTGAGACGCAACAGAGAGAGGGAAAGACACGAGCTCGCCAAGAGACTTACCATGGAGAATACACACATGGGACCGCCCGTGGGGGTCACAACATATGGAACCCAGCCTAACACAAGTTCCACCAATGCATACGAGCGTTAAGCCTGGCGCCGGACGCTCCGCCAGCGTCCGGACTGCCGAGGTTGCGGAGGACTCGACAGGGTTCGCCATACTGGGGAACTCGACTGGAGCATATAAGCTTGATCGTATCCGTTCCATGGGAAAGAGGGCGCGGCAAGCCCGACACTTTGAGAACGGGCACTCGGTGTTACTGACTATGGGAAGTGAGCACACAGGAAGATACCGGCTCTACACGTAGGGCTATAGAACCTAGCTTAACGTGTTGGGTGTCGCCAGCCCACAACTCTACAATTGTCTGCCAGCGAGGCGCACGAGCCAGCGCCAGGAAGAAGCTACACCACTGGTGGAGTGGGCTCTTAACCAGAGCGGGCAGGGCACGTCCTGAGTTCATACGCCAAGACGATGGCATCCACTATCCAGTGGGCCATCCTCTGCTTGGAGACAGCCTTTCCTCTGCTGCTGTCCTCCATGCTAACAGACGAAGAGCTGCTCTGAGGTCCTGAAGCTTATGCGTTCTGTCCATAAGTCCGCAGTGCGCGGATGGGACAGAGAAAGCTGGGCTGGGTCTGCCTCCTCCAAAGGCAGCGCTTGCAGGCTCACCACCTGGTCCCGAAGGAGTGGTGGGAACCTTGGAGCACATATCCAGGCCGAGGTCTCAGGATTATGTGAGAGTTACCAGGCCAACTCCAGGCACGATTCTGTCGGCCGAAAATGCCTGCAGATCCCCTACCCTCTTGATGGAGGCCAATGCAGTCAGGAGTACTGTCTTCAGAGACAGAATTTTTAACTCAGCTGACTGCAAAGGCTCAAAGGAGGCCTCTGCAGTGCGGTCAGCACCAGAGACAGGACCCAAGAGGGGTATAGAGGGGAGGGCTAGAGGCGGATTCAGTCTCCTCGCCCCCTCAGGAACCTGACGATCAGATCGTGCTTCCCTAAGGACTTTCCGCCTCACGTAGTCATGATTGGCGGCGATGGCGGCCACATAAACTTTGAGGTGGAGGGAGACAGCCTTCGCTCCAACCCGTCTTGTAAGGAAGAAGCACAGAACTGACCGAACACCTTGAGGGGGCTCTTCTCGGCGAGAAGAGCACCATTCGACGCAACAGGTTCCACTTCAACGCTGCGTGAGGTGCCCTGTAGAGGGCGCTCTAGCGGAAGTAATGGTGTCTACCACGGCTTGTGGCAGACCGCCCTTAGAACCTCCGCGCCCCGTCCAGGGACCAGACATGGAGTTTCCAGAGGTCCGGACGCTGGTGCCAGAGGGTGCCCGTCCTCTGAGTCAGGAGGTCCTTCCTCAGAGGAATGGGCCAGGAGGAGGTGCTGTCGCGAGGAGCACTAGTTCCGAAAACCAAGTCCTGTTGGGCCAGTACGGAGCGACCAACAGGACCTGCTCCTCGTCCTCCCTGACCTTGCACAGTGTTTGTGCAAGAAGGCTCTCACTGGGAAACGCATATTTGCGAGGCCCGGGGCCAGCTGTGTGCCAGCGCATCCAACCGACCGAGGTCCCCTCAGTCAGGGAATAGAACAGCTGGCAGTGGGTGGAGTCCGGGCGGCAAACAGATCTGCACCTGCGCGGCCCGGCGACTCCAGATCAGCTGGACCACCTGGGGATGGAGTCTCCACTCTCCCGGGAGCACTGGCTGGCGGTGAGAGCTCGCCGGGCCGCATCGCATTGAGCAGGCCCGAATATGAATGGCACGTGGCGACTCCAGATGCTTCTGACCTCATAGGAGGAGATGGCGGGCGGGAAGTTGTGAAATGCGACGGGAGCGTAGACCACCCTGTTTGTTGATGTATAGCGAACGCCGCAGTGCTGTCGTGTGCACGACCAGAACGTGCTTTGCCTCTGAGCAGCGTTTTGAAGCGGCTGAGTGCAAGGCGAACTGCTAACAACTCCAGGCAATTGATATGCCATTGCAGTTGGGGCCCCGTCCACAGACCGACACTGCAAGCCCGTTGCACGTGGCACCCAGCGGTGGATGAGGCATCCGTGGAGACAACAGCATGCCTGGACACTTGTTCTAGAGGCGCCTGCCCGTAGAGAAATGAAGGGTCCGACCACGGGCTGAAGGTTTGGCGGCATCTCGGCGTCACTTGGACACGGAGAGTTCCGCTGCGCCCACGCCCATCTCGGGACCGGGTCGTGGAGCCAGCGTTGAAGCGGTCTCATATGAAGCAATCCCAGCGGCGTTACTGCGGCTGCGCGACGCCATATGCCCCGGTGAGCCTCTGAAAATGTTTCAGTGGTACCGCTATCCTGCGCTCAAACGAAGTTCACGCAGTTCAACACTGACTGGAAAGACGCTGCCTCGGTGAGGCGCGCCGTCCGGCGCGATCGAAGTCTATCTCCATCCCGAAAAAGAGATCCTCTGCGAGGGGCAGAGTTTGCTCTTCTCCCAGTTGACCTGAAGCCCCAACCGGCAAAGGTGAGCGGAGCACCAAGTCCCTGTGTTCGCGCGACAACTGCTCTCGCGACTGGGCAAGGATCAGCCAGTCGTCGCAGGTAGTTGAGAATGCGAACACCACGCTCTCTCATGGGAGCAATGGCCGCCTCCGCGACGACTCGCGTGAAGACACGGGCGCACAGGGCCAGCCCGAAGGGTAGGACCTTGTACTGATATGCTCGTCCGTCGAATGCAAAGCGTAGGAAGCGGTCTGTGTCGAGGAGAATCGAGACATGAAAGTACATCGATCCTTCAGGTCGATCATCGCTGCAAACCAATCTTGGGGACGGACGCACCTGAAGATGCATTTCTGCGTTAACATCCTGAACAGCAGCCTGGGGACTGGTACAGAAGTCACAGAACCAAGATCGGCCGTAACCTCGCTTCTTCTTGGGCACAATGAAGTACGGGCTGTAGAAGCCGTTCTTCATATCGGCTGGAGGACCAGCTCTATCGCATCCTTCGCCAGTAGGACGCGATCTCGCCTGAAGCACAGGGGCATTCTCCTTCGACACGGAGGCGAAGTGGATGCCCCCTGAACTTGAGGGACGCCGGGCGAACCGAATCGCATAGCCAAGTCTGATGGTACGGATGAGTCAGCAAGACGGGCTGGAGCGCTAGGCAGGCTCCCAAGAACCGTGCAAGCGGGACCACCGGCACCACAGACGTGTTCGCAGCGGGCGGGCAGCGCAGCGCATGCAGGGACCCAACACGGACGCGACATGGGAGCGCCCAAGGTGGGGTCTGAGTGTGCTGTGCAACACTTACCTGCTTCCGCTGAGGGGGTGCACGGTGAGTGTGGGAGGCCACTTTGTGCAAGGCCCCAGACACAGCGGCACCCCTGCTGGCGATCCAGAGAGGCGCCTGAGGGTGACGAGGCATGGAAGCGCCGAACACCGCCGAGCACACTCTCCTGGCACCCAGGGGTATTGGAACTGCTCTTTAGAATTTGGGTACCACTGGTTGTATTTGACAGTGGCGAACAGAATTTACCAATGAATCTCCTCCCCTCCTCCGGGAAGAGCAGCTCTTAACCAAATCCGGGTGCCCATGGCGACGGAGCAGACTGAGGGGCCGCCGATGGTGTTTCTGGACATCGCCTGGCCGAGGGCCAGCGCTGTGACTTTAAATATAAAAGCCACTGTGCGCAGCTCAACCTCAGCTCAGAACTACCCTTTATGCACGAAGAGTGCTGGGCGGAGGCAGCCTGCCAGTGGCACTGCCACCCCACCTGATGAGGGTAGTGAGAGAGAGGAAAACTTTATACAGGCTATGGCCCCTCATGCCTCCATTTTCTGGTGCCAAGCGGTTTCCACACTGCTAAAGCCTTCCAATGCACATCCGGGAAAAGGCAAGGGGGCGGGCAAGGCGATTTATGCGTTGGGCGCTATGCCCCAGCCACCCGGGAAGCATGACTGTCAAGTATGAATCTGATTCAGCATAAGACATCCACTATTATAGTGGGAATCTCAGCCCAATCTTCATTTTCAACACATAACAGTCCTCTCTCCGATGCAGCGATTGACATCTGTCCTCTGCTAGAGCCCCAAATGAGACGCTAGGTCCCTTTATTTTTTTGTTATTTTATTTAAAAATTTTTTTTTTTTTTTTTGGACCAGCAATCCCATTTGTAAGCTACCAGCAGGCATGCAAGATAGTGAGCGTGGCCGTGAGGCGGCACACGGCGCGCTGAACACTAAAACACTTATGAAAAGGGTAAAATGAACAACGCGCCGACGTGGTCATGCTCTCATGAGAGAACATGAACCACCCACGAACACAGTCTCAGCATGCTGCGATGCGCTAGAGGAGTGGGGGGCCCACGGAGATGTGCTCGGCAGGAAGCCCCACTGTAATCCTCAGATCACCCAGGCTTATCAGCCAAAGTAGCCCTTTTCTGGTGCACCAGAAAAGACACTAGATCGGGTATAAGCGCGGGACTCGACCCCGTTTGAGGTTTCATAGTCTCGACCGCGCATCTAGAGCGCCGAGTGACGCGCGCGCTGGGTTGCCGTGACAACCGCGCTGTCAGCGGACAGCTCGGACGGCACGGCGCGCTGAACACTCAAACCCTCACGGAAAGGCGGGACGAACAGCGCGCCGACGTGATCCGTTCTCCTGAGTACATGGACCACCCACGAACGCCAATCTCAACATAGTTATGCGAGAGGGCTCGTGGCCGTCAATAAGGACAGGAAACAACCGCACCCCAGAAACGCACGGGTGGAATGACGTCTTGAAAAAGGCGCAGTGTCACACCCGCGCTGCTCTTTAGAAGAAAATGTGCTCTTTTAAATGTGCTGAAGCACCCAGGAACGACCGCGGCAAAACACAGGAGAGTAGTGCAGCCTGTGTATGCACTCACCATTGGGAACGCCCTCACCCGAACCAACAGACCAAACAGTGCTGTGAAAACAGCAGTTTATCACTGTATCAGGAGCTTCGCGGCGCCGCTGATCGTGCCATCCCACTCCAGCACTCAAAGAAGCTTCTTCTGTCGTTCTCTCTTTCTCTCTGCTGAAGCAGGAACAGTCTTCTTCATCAACACCGTGTTCGGCTCCGAAGTGAATGACAAAGGTGCGCTGCATTTCGCTTCCGTTTATACCGCGCACTGTGGGCGGAGCGCGAGATGCAAATCCGCCGACGCCAATTCTCATTGGCCTGTTCTCTAAATCTCGAAGCTGATAGGGGCTCCCTGAAGTGATCCCAATTCGTCGGTGACGTCCGACGTACGTCGAACGTGACCGACTGAAAGGGAACATAAATGCAGCCTTGGTGAGCAGAAGAGACTTCTTTAAAAACATTTAAAAATCTAAAACTTTTGACAGGTAGTGTACATAACCACATTACCTATCGTGAACCTAGCTGGAACATTAAGTTGCAAAACATGTTTACGCATTAGTATGCATATATCCATGATAATTGACATGGGGAGTATGGGGGCAAAAAGCAATTTCCACCATGTTGCCCAGGTAAAATGTTGCAGTTCATTAAACATAATGACTCAATAACAGAGCATACTGTCATATAGGTTGTCACAATGGGAAACTGATAATGAATTAGGATCTTAAACCACTATGAAGTACAAAATATTAAATAGGAACTATTATATGTTTTTTTACATTTTCAAATTTCTTAGTGTGTAATGGTGCGGTTTGAGCATAAGTCACTCCAAAGGGACTTATTCTGTTTATCAGTGTGCACTGTTTCTGAACTCCATGAAAAGCCTCAATTGTAGTCTTGAGTTTTCTTCTGGGAATGTACACATCACTATATTCCTCCCGCCTAAAGCATACGCAGGGGGCCGGTCTGGTTGAGTTGCATTAGAACTGTAGAACTGAAACTTGCAGTCATGGTAATGGGCGTGACAGTTCAAAACATGTTTGATGCGGTTTACTAATCACAACACACTGGTCCAGCCAACCATTTTTAGCTGTGTTCCAAATGACGCACTATACACTTATGCAGTTATACACTATGCACTTATGCACTATGTACTCAACCGTGTAGTGTATGAACTTTACATGGTTATTTTGTCATTCAACGTCGGAATCTGGTAGCCCCTCCCCCTCCGCTACGTAAGTAAAGCTGCGACAGTTGAGTGCATGAAGTGTCCAACATTCCACACTTTGTTTTTTTCCATTAATTTAGTGCATCACCCGGGTATTTAAAGTGCACTTTTTCTTTTTGGAATTTTCAGTGTGAACACACTACTCGCACTATTTATACTTAAAAACGTCATAGAATAAGCATGTGAATTGGGACGCACCTCTTGTGTCATGCAGTGACCAAATTTTATTCCAAAATCGGCTCAGAGGATCTTTTTGGACCGAGCCACACAGAAATGACTGAACAGATTTTTGATATTTGCTACAGTTCCCGAGAAATATCTCTCCAAATTTGACCCTGCGGACATGCGGTACATTTATATACTAAATCTTAATTTTGAGCTGATTCAACTATGGAACTTCGGCATCTGTGTGAAAACACTTCTTCCAGTGGTGCGATGAGATGAGCGACAGGCACCTGACCCAGAGATGGGTTTGAGTCCTGTGTGGGGCAACTTTATAAAATTGTGTGTAATGTGTCATTTAAAGCTAATACACTCAAAACATTATTATTTTTTTATTTATTTTTTTGCTTCTTGTTAATCATTTTAATTTTATTTTATTTTATATAATTGTGGTCAATAAACCCAATATACATTTAAAACTGAAGTTTACTTAATCTGTGTTAAAACTACATGAATCATTTTTGTTGACATAACTAACTGGGCTGTGGATCTGTGGTTCCTAGCATGCTTTGCAAGGGACTGCATTACATTTAGGATTAAAGTGTCATTTTATGTGCTTTACAGTAAAAAGGAAAGATGTTGTAGCTAATGTTAGTGTTTGATGTTCAGTTATGTTGAACATTTAGAGGAGTTTCCATAATGTTTTTAAATTTTGTGGTTACCATGCAGAAGGATCGACTCAATTACATTTAATTGCATGAATTTGTTTTTTATGAGTTGGGGCTACACATATTTATTGGATGGAAATCCTGCCTCAATTTAATTGAGTTTGTCCAATGAGTTATTTGCATTTCTGCCTTCAAAAACTCAAGTTTCTGTAAAATTAAACAAGCTGTTGTAAGAGTGCCATGCAACAGCAACATTTAATATTGTTTGATCAAATTCAATGTGTAGCAAATGTTTAACCATGTGAATTATCAATGTTGAAAACTGTTTTGCTGCTAATTCTTAGCTTAGATGATTATTTTCTTAATTTAAAAGTTATATTACTTGTTTACACAACAGCAATCACTGAATAGAAGCACATCTCACAAAACATTTCAAAGTGTTGTTGTCATAAAATTGGAAATGTCGTCATTGCTGCTGCATACTGTGGATGAGCAAATGTTCAATAAAGATAGGATCACAAAAGGTTTTATATAGGGCAGAACATTTCATGGGCAATAATTTCAGCTCTCTTACAGTATGTATATATCTAATTTGTCTATCTATTATTTTCCTGACCTGTTTATAATACAATAGCAATATAGTACAAGTCTTGCTAAACTGTCGCTGTGGCAACCTCAAACCCTGCGATCTTCTGAGCTTAAGTGAGATGTCTTATCCATTAGCCATGTGGCGTACCATCGTTGTATGTGCCAATTATATTTTTTCCAACTTGAATTAGACTAAATGTAGTATTTTTTCATCACTGTGCTTCACAGTTGTGCATAGTAGCAATTTTTATAACCACATCCAGTCAACTATACATTAGAATTACAATAGCATTGATCAGTCTTGTTCACATTTGCAGTATGATTCTACAGTGCAGATCTTTTAAATAAATAAGTAAATAAAGATAGGCAGTCAAGCTTTCCAAATATTTCTGCATTTTCTTTTCATTCAGATAGAAAAAATAATCATGGTCCTGCATAAATGAGCATCTGAAATGTTTGCCATTGTCAAACATTGGAGCTGCAAACAATTTGTCTCATCACTGAAAGCATATTTACAGCCATAAGAATGTGGCATTGCTGATTACTCTACATTGTTCCATTTTACAGAAAATACAAAAATACTGTGTATTTGCAAATATTGAAGAGAGAAACACAGATGAACTATGATTAAAAACACTGGTGCCATTTCTGGAGTCATGTGGCTTTTAAATGTAACTCTCAATATATAATATCTTGGACCATTTCTTTGATAGGTTTCACAATTATTGCAGGAAAGTGTAGACAGAAATCACTCATTCATATTTAAAGAAAAAGCTATTGTCCTAACTGAACTAAGGCCTAATCTTGTTACACACATGACTGTTTGTCCACACACAGCTCCACCTCTATCATCAAATTTGCTGATGATACTGTTGTCCTGGGCCTCATTTCCAACAACAATGAGACGGCATACTTGGACCAGGTGGAGCATCTAACATCATGGTGCCAGGACAACTGTCTCTCTCTCTGAATGTTGGCAAGACCAAAGAAATGATTGTGACTTCAGGAAGAGACAGCAACGGACATACTCCCCTCATGATCAGCGGGTCACCAGTAGAGAGAGTGAGCAGCTTCAAGTACCTGGGAGTAAACATCTCCGAGGACCTGACCTGGACTGCTCACATTCAGACACAGGTGAAAAAAGCCAGGCAAAGACTGTACCACCTGCGCCAGCTGAGGAAATTCAGGGTTTCACCAGCTATCCTGAAAACTTTCTATTTAGGGCGATAGAAAGTGTTTTAACTCAGTGCATCACAGCGTGGTATGGGAACAGCACCAGTCATGACTGCAAAGAGTCGTCAGCGCTTTATCCGAGGCGTATCTCAGGGTCAGCTCTCCCGTCTCTGCAGGACGCCTACACCAAACGCTGCAAAGGTAGAGCTACTAAGATCATCAAGGACTCTAATCACCCTGCAAACCCTCATTTCACGCTGCTGCCATCTGGTAAGCGCTTCCAAGCCTGATGGCCAAAACTGAGAGAGACTCAGGAGGAGCTTCTTCCCCAGGCCATCAGACTCCTGAACTTAACATCACGTGACTTCACTTCAGGATAAACATCGATATACTGACATTGCACTGCACTTTCTGTTCTCGTTGTTACTGTGTAACAACCTGTTATAAACCTGTTTGCACATTATACTCTTTTATACATTTGTTAACCACATATTTATAAGTCTACAGTTTACTCACTGCACAGTCTACTTAAATTATTTTATTCCACTTCTTTATTTATTTATTTATTTATTTTATTTTATTTTTTCTTGACTTGATTATTTATAATTCTACATATATATATATATATATATAGTACTTTTTATCCTATTTCTATTATAATTTCCTCCTTGTGTTTTTAACTGTGAATTTGCACTGTCCATGGAGCGGACCTGTTTACATTTCACTGCCGGTTGTATATTCTGTATATAACTGTGTATGTGACAAATAAAACTCTTGAATCTCTTGAATCTAATCCTCTAATCTAAGTCCTGGGCTTAATTTAGACAGCCAAATCAGTTTAATCGCTGGCTATAAAATAAAACAAATCTAACATCCACCCACTCAGTTTTGCTCAGTTAATTTATTTATTTTGAAAGAGATCAGGATTTGAACCCAGGTTACCTTATACATTAACTGAAAACAATACTAATTGACAAGTATGTCTTAAATTGAGAAAAACTACTTTAATATCTTATTTTTCCCAGGGTGCAAAATTAACCAAGACTGGCACTGGTGCATGGCCTCTCAAAAAACACTAATGATGCCTCTTACCAAAAATACAGCATTACTGCTTTGAAGGAGATGTTTTTTTTTTATATAAATCATCATCAAGGACTTACCGTTTTGCATGACAAATGTACTCTGAACTCCTTTTTGGTCATTCATTAAATGAGCGAATGCTGTGTCTTGTACATGTGGATGAGTCCGAGGCCCAGGATGTGTTTAATTTCACAGGTGTATCAGAGGCCTTGACAGTCAACAAGTATAGTCACAGAACGCTACTGACTTTTCCCCTGACACTCACAAACTGTCTTCAAGACATCTCCAAGGACACCATTCAATTCTACTGTGAAAATGCGTCAGCCAGCAAAGCCATGTATTGAGCAACTTCCTGACGTTTGGGCCAAGGCGGTTGTCACTCCATTTGCTGTGAAGATACAATCAATTGACATAAAAGAGAGGAAGCACCCACTCCCGTCCATTTTTGATGTCTCTAGAAGTGAGTCATCTCTAACATTTGATTCAGTCTCTGAGAAATGCAGCAAATATTAACTGTGTAATACAACGTGGCTATTTGAATAGCTCTGAACCCTGATTATATGGTGCCTTTTATGAAGAGGGAATATAATTGCATAAGCACTGCATCTCTGGTTTTACACAGACATGTAAAGGTAACGTCTGACACAGGGCAAGTATGACCATGGCAGAGCCTGCCAAGAATAAAGCATTCCTTTATTCAGGTTAAGGTCACATCCATGGTGGAAATGCCTGATTGAAGGAAAACTGCAGTTCTTAAGCGTCAAAGCACTGAATGGAAATGTTATTGAAGTGCTGAGCAGACAGAAATCAACCACTGACACTATACGGTCAAAAAAGCAGCACATTTTGTGCAGGGAGAAATACTGAATACCTTATGTGCCATTCAGCCCAAGAGGAGATTACCATATCTTTGCATTCACAATTACACCTTACTCGGCTTAAATAGATAGATAGATAGATAGATAGATAGATAGATAGATAGATAGATAGATAGATAGATAGATAGATAGATAGATAGATAGATAGATAGATAGATAGATAGATAGATAGATAGATAGATAGATAGATAGATAGATAGATATACATGCAAAATATACAAACAAATCTAGTAAGGTATATGGATGGCGGGGGCTGGCCTAACACAGGGTTAGTTGTAACACATCGGTTTAAAACTTTCCACACATGCCAGGATGATGAAACTTTGTGTATTTACTAGTTGCCATATCAACATTATCTAGAGAAAAAGAGCCAAAATTAAGATATCTTTGGAAGATATCACTGAGCATTTATTTAACCATAGCAAAAAGTGCATTTCTTAAGTTTATTTTTCATCTCTGTTTTTTGTGTTTATTTAAAACTAGACAAATCTGATATTATTGTAATCTTATATCTGTTATTTAACAGTCGAGATGGTTCTTTAATGCTGATCTAACAGCAGAAGACACGAGCCAGGTTAAATCCAGTTGTGCATATATTCTATACTTTTATGAATTCTTCTGAGAAACCATGAGAAAAGGGTGAATAATGACTGAGAGTCAATATTCAGAAATTATTCATTATTATTATGTTTTGAACTATGCTGTATTTAGTGATGTGTGTATTTTTAATGATACAAAAATGCCATTCTTTTATTTTAAAGTTAATAATTGTATTGACAAAATATTTTAGTTTGTCATTAATAATTTTATGAATATATCAGGTAACATTTTTAAGCTATCATGTGGTCATGTTACATCGTGCCCCTCACATGTTACAATGAACCCCACCTATGGGGCATGTTGCCACATTTCACTTCCATTCTTTCGTAAATCAAGAAAAAGTATACATTGTATTAATGAAACAAAACCACATAATTGTACTAGACGTGTGAAATGAATGTAGGAAAAATAAATACTCTGAATCCCAAGTGGATTTACACAAAGTGAGACAGTCATAAAGCGTTAGGTTGTGCCCTGCTCTCCCTAAATGAATGCATATTGTATGACAGAACCGACGGTTGATGTAACCTCAACTATACAGCGTGTTTGGTGTCTATGAAGTTGTAATTTAAAGATATGAATGACTGTGTGTATATGTGCTATATAGATACCTGTGCAATATAGTAGTGTTACAAGATCTCTAAGTTTCTTTATCAGCCACCAATAGAGGCCACAAATGCAAATGAGTAAGCTTAAACAAAGGGCTACACAGTCTCCAACTGAGTGGAATCTTCCTGCTTGGAGATTTAACCTTTCCATTGGTCAAACGACTTCACGGGCCGGGACTTCTCTCCAAAACTCTAAAAGAGAGATGCATAGATCTTTCTCTCTCTCTCTCTTCTCCCTCGCACTCCACGACGGACACGGGGCCCTGCAGGCTTTCGCCGGCAGTTCACCAGGCATGGTGGGCCTACATGCACATCAAGCCATGTGCAGATTCCTCGACCATGACTAAGTCAAACTAACCATGCAAATTCTTCATATCTTCATCAGGCAACACAGAAGAAATTGATCGCAACCTTAGCAGGAGCGGACTGAACTATCAGGACTTTCTCCCGCGACTATATCTGGACGCTTTCTCCTCCCCGCCAAGGCACAGTGCAAGTAACGTCACGATATACTAAATCACTGTGTGGTTAGTAAGCTGCGAGCTCCTTTGGTAACAAAGGAGTTTGCAGTAGAAACTGATGTTTTTTTTGCTGGACTCTTTTCATAACCTCATTCTTAACTTCCATTCTCCTGTTTCAATCTATCCATTTCAATTGTGACTCATCTGTATGTGTTAGATTAGTTTTGTTTGTGATTTAGTTAATACAATTTGTGCACAATACATCTCTGATTCTGACTCCTGCTGCAAACAAATTGTCGCTTAAATTATTGATTTAATTTAAGCACTGTAAATGCTAAGGAAGAATTATTTTTCTGTAGCCATGAAAATAATCCTTCTCTTAGAATTAATTAATTAATTAATAATCAATACTGAGTGTTCACGGATGAACCGGTCGGTTTGAATGTAATGTTTATGTAGCTACGTCAAGTTAATCTCATTAACTAGTTCAAATATTCATAATTAATCATAATGAATAATGATAATGAGTTATGAATAATTATTAATATTTTCCCTTTGACAAGTTCCTCTTTGGTGAACAGTGCTTAAAGGTGGGAGTAAGTGTTATCTCAAAACTGCTTTAAAAAGTAACTCACAGAGTACTATAACAAACTGATAGCCAATCAGCAGTAAGGGCGTGTCTACTAATGACAGGGAGAAGAGAGTACTCAGTGCATCATTATTCAAAAAGACACGACACACAGGACAGACATTAGCTGAGCGATGACAGAAAGAGATAAAAAGGGATGGCAGATAAAAAACAAATGTGGAAGATGTGTGTGGAACAAAACAATGCTTACGATCAGGCAAGAAAGTATTTGCGATCGTGATTGTCGCTCACTTCAACTATGACAATTACCCATTCATTTCCACACTGTGTAAGCCTGGAGCTTCTAAACCTCCTCCACTGTGTTTCAAGTGTCAGCTCCCAAAATGTGTCAAATAAGATTATATATTACTAATAAATGTTTGTTTCCAATCTATATCCCTATAATCTTGTCATGTAATATGTTCGTTAGTTGGACTTTTGTGCTCGTGCTTTATCAAGTTGTTCATGAGATTTGTGTTATTGTGATCGATATAACCCTCTAATCTTGTCATAATTGTAATACGTTCATTAGTTGGACTTTCGTGCTCATGCTATCGAAAGTTGTTCATAGGAACTGTTTGTGTTTTTGGGATGGAAGGGATGACTTTTTCATTGAACATTCGACCTGGATTACCATAGTAACACACAGATTCCACCAGTCGTTGCCTCTGGGTTATGATGTGTAGGGCAGAGCTATCAAAATAAGGGCGATGTTTGTTTTGGTGATTTGAAATATCAACATCGGTAACCAGAAAGCACTTACCCCACCTTCAATTGAAATTTTGTAGGTGGCGCTATCAAGCCATTTTGCCACACCTAATTCTGAAACCCATATCAGACTATGTTCTGATTCACCACTTCTGACGCGTGTGCAAAGTTCTGTGAGTTTTCGAGCAAGTTTAGGCCCTAAAAAATGTGATTCATTTCAGAGAAGATGAATGATAGGCCAAACAATTCCAATAAAGTCCTCACACCATTGGTGGTTGGGCCCTAATAATTTAACAAATGATTAAAGTGCAATAGAAACTCAGAGCACACGTGATGAGGAACATTCAAATCTGCGTTGGTGCTGACCCAGAGAAAGCAGTATCCTTTCAAGTACAGTGCTACAGTTCCTGCACAAACAGTTCTCTGCAGGGTTATCACCCTCTACCTTAAGGTTTACATGGCGGTCATAGCGGCTTACCATGCACCTTTGGGTGGTGAGTCTTTGGGGAAGAATCGATTGTTGACACGCTTCTCTATGGTGCTTTGAGGCTGAGTCCTGCAATCCGCATGAGGGTACTGGCCTAGGATCTGGCCGTTGTATTGGAAGGTCTTTCTTTGGCTCTCTTACTTCTCTGAGGAGTAGGAGACCTCCAGGCCTTTCCGTTGCCCTGTCATGCTTAAAATTTGCACCAGGAATGGTGAAAGCATTCCTACACCTGAGACCGGGTTATGTGCCTAAAGTGCCAACTAATGTGCCATGAGCTGCCTAGTGTAACTAATTGCTTATGAGGCTTCTGGACAACTTTCACCAATGGCTGTTAGAGCTCATTCAACTAGAAGTATGGCGGCTTCTAAAGCTTTATTGTCAGGAGTATCCCTTTAAGATGTGTGTGATGCTGCGGGTTGGTCCTCTCCGCTCACATTGGTAAGGTTTTTATGATGTGGACATGGGCTCTGCACCAGGTGCTTATATCTTAGTTGTGCTTTGTGGATTCACACTAGACAGGCACTTGTCAGTACAGCGATGTGGGTATTATCGTCCCACAGTGTCGCTACTATGACGCAGTGCTGATTTTCTGCAGTTACAACTGTAACCATTGTTTTCTAAGAAGGAGCGAGACACTGCATGCGCCCTGCCATACTTCTTGAATGCCTGTGATAGACTTTGCTTCGGCCTATCAGAAGCTGACATTGTTTGGTCCGGGTGCTATTTATAGCTTCCTGGTCATTATATCACTTCGCTGCCTGTGATATCCTACAATTCGAATAGACTGATTTCACACATGCTTTAAGATGCAACCATGCAGAGATTACAGCAGCGCTACTATGGCGTGCAGTGTCTCGTTCATTTTCAGGAAACAATGGTTACAGTCGTAACCTAAGATGTTATGTATAGGAATGAAACAACTTCACAAACAGTCTTTCAACCACACTCAAAAAATAACTCATTGGACAAACTCAATTTAATTGAGGGCAGGTTTTCCATCCAATAAATATGTGTAGCCTCAGCTCATAAAAAACTAATTCATGCAATGAAATGTAATTGAGTTGGTCTAACTCAATTTTATTAAATGCAGTTTAAATGATACTTATATACTTATAACATGACTTTTTTATACTTGTCAAACTTAAATTAAAACATTTAATTGGAAAATCAATTATGAAGGAAGAGGTGTCACAGTAAGGTGTCACTTACTGACATTAGCATAGATCACTGAGTGCCCACAGCCTAAGCACAGGCGCCACTCTTCAGCATAACGGTAACCACAAAATTAAAACACATTACAGAAAATCCTCTAAATGTCCAACGTAACTGACCATTAAACACTAACATTAACTAACAACATCTTTCCCTTTACAGAAAAAAACATAAAATGACACTTTAATCCCTAAATTTACTCTCCTAATGGAGTCCCTTGCAAAGCATGCTGGGAACTACAGATCCACTGCCCAGTTAGTTATGTCAACACAAATATTTAATGTAGTTTTAACACAACTTTATGTTTACAATTGCTGTGACAAAATTAGATATGTTTAAGTAAAGTTAACAGAATTTAAATGTGTCATATCTATGAAGAGCCGGAATCATTTTTTGAGTGCACACAGTATTGTTATTTATGTTATATATTGTTACACATATTCAAATGATCACAGAAAGTACTGGGATAAAAGTTTATAGCTTGGATATAAACACTAATGTCTATGGAATCGATCAAAATAGAGCAAATCCTTTTGAAATTAACTTTCTGCTTAAAATAATGATTGTATCAATTGCATCATTACGCCACTAAAGTGGCGACAACTTTGCATATAAATGTGTCTTTGCAGTGTGTGGACACAACCACCCTACAATGATAAAAATCCATACATTTTTAATCCTCAAAAGCCTAAACACTCTCAAGCTGCTTTAATTTTCTGAGCAATATGATGTCATATTGCAGCAATATGATGTCATATTAGCATATTTCTGCCCTCAGTCAGTTGTACACTGTCCGCCAAGGCAGCACTTCACGTCTACACGCCCCATGGAAGAGAGTAGTAGCTCATTATCATTTAACCTTGTGCATCAATTTAAAAAAGTTACACATAGGTCCATAGAGGACAAAAATGTCCATGTCAAAAATCATTGTTATTGTTAAAAAATTATATTGGGAGCACAGAGTTAAGTCTCATTTTCAAGACCCTTGGCAGATTATTATTGAAGTCAAAAAAGTTTAAAAAGTGAAAAAAGTAACTAAAAGTTATAGGGTTTAAGCTTATGAAAATTATTTATGCATAATATATATTTTATGAACCATGTTGAACTCTAAAACTGCTAGAAAATCAAAGATCAGTAAATCAAAAAAAAAAAAAAAAGCTGTGTTCCAAATTTGAGGTTGATATCTCAAAAAATGAACTCTCAGTAAGATTTAGTTTGGATGCAGAGACAACTTTTTTCCCATTAGATGCCAGCAAACTCCACTGGTGTGCACAGCGATTTGTTTTTCTCTCAAATATTAATATTGCAAATATTACAAGCACACACACATACACCCACACACAATTTTTTTATTACATACATACACACCACACACACAGTTATAGCTGCATAATTTATCCAGTTGTCTTTATAATATGCATTAACAGAAAACAGGAATAAAGTGAGTATTTGCTTTATACGCCAAACCTGAAAAAATGGCACCAACTGGTAAAAAAAAAAAAAAAAAAAAAAAAAAAAAAGTACATTTTGAAGCCTGGCCAAGAGAATAAAAAGCCCATTAACAAAGATTGCAACATTTTATAGTTAAATGGCAATGGGTTTCAGTTTTAATGGGTTTTCAATGGGGACATTTTGTCCAAAGGTGCTGAGATGAAGTAGTTTGTGTACCTAGTGCAAAATAGTTTTTTTTTATTAAAGGAAATGGGGGTGAAATATTAAAATATTTGCAAT
Source organism: Paracanthobrama guichenoti (assembly GCA_018749465.1). Classification (NCBI taxonomy): domain Eukaryota; kingdom Metazoa; phylum Chordata; class Actinopteri; order Cypriniformes; family Gobionidae; genus Paracanthobrama; species Paracanthobrama guichenoti. The sequence continues at coordinate 6,658,368 of CM031949.1, read as the reverse complement.
ATTTAATATTTAAATATGCAGTTATCATCAACATAGGCAAAGTTATCAAAAAAACTAAACTGAAAAGCCAAAATGTCCATAAAGATGCACAAGGGGTTAACCTCATCCTTCCTCGGGTCATTTTGACCCGAAACTTTTTTTTTTTTTTTTTTTTTTTTTTTTTTTTTTATAAAAAAAAAAAAATGGAGTGTACATTGGAGTGGTCCAAGACCCTATAACTTTTGTCACAATTGAACCACTTAATACATACAAAAAAAATACGTAATAAATCTCTCAATTTGACTCCCATAGGAATGAATGGAATGCTTCAGTACTCATAGAAAAACTAAAAATGCTCAAAATTCAACTAAAAGTGCAAAACTTTTAAAAAATAATTTTTATAATGTCTACATGTGCATCTGAATGCATACTGAAGCGACACTGACTTTAGGACCCAGCGGAACAGCTCATTTGCTCCATAGAGAGCTATAAGGCCATCTAGTGGCAAGAGTCATGAAATATCATGTTATAATATCTTTTTTCCCACAAGAGGTCGGCAAAGACCTCTTGATATTTTGAGCTGAATTAAAAGGGTTATGCTTGAAATTGTTATTTTGAGTTATTTTGAATGAAGTTGAAAGAATGTGAAGAATGTGCTTAAATTAATATTTATTGATACAATCTAGTGATTTAAAGGTAAATGAATTTTAAAAATAACAAAAAAAACCTCCAATGAATTGCATTATAAAATAGAAAAAATATCAAAATGAAATTGAATAAGCTTTCTGGACAATTTTCATCACACATTTAAAAAGATTCAATAATTTCAGGCAGTTTTGAATTTCAGCACTAGCTCACATGCAAGAATCTGCCATTCATGTTAACTTTTAATAAAGATAAAATTGCTTCATTTAAAAAAAAAAAAAAAGATGACATTACTTATCTTCTGATTAATTGTTTCTTTAAAGTGCACATTATTTAAGACATTAAGATCACAGCAGAGCTATGATTCAACAAAGGTTGAACAATCCAATTCTTTCTATTTAATTCACTCATTAGCTTCGATCCACAAGCAATGCCTAGAATCTGTAATTCTCTGTTTATTTCATAAAATGACCAAGACGGCATACAGCTGCCATGAGAAAGGTCGGTTGCATTTTCAAGCAAGGTAATTATTCAATAAAGGTTATGAAGTAATTTAATTATCCTATAAAGGTATTTAATATGTATTCATGCTATGGACTATATGGAGAAGAACTTAGAACTGGAGCATGATTTGACCACCTACTTTTATCTACAGACATACAGCAGACAATGGATATCATAGCTACGAATGTCACTAAGCATTAAACATAATTATATAGATCAGACTCTAATTCTCTCCTATAATCTCAAGACTGTGTACTGTATATCCATCGAGGCTGCCATTATTTACAGTGCACATGAAAATACGTGATTAAATGTAAATTATTGAAGATGAAGGAACCAGTAGACAGGCAAAGTGATAATTTTTGTGCTCATCTAGTGTTTAATTAAAAGGCTACACTTAAGCTATTAGCAGTACCAACAATTAGCTCTGTGGATTATGCTTGGAAAGCACTGCGTGACCTATTAGTGAGGTCATTATGGTTGTTCAAAGACCTTTCATTTATATGACATTTTATTAGCTAACTAATCCACAAAGAGTAGAGATGAGGGCATTATTATGATGTTAAATACGCTCCTTAAAATTAATTTATAAAACAACAAAGTGTCCTGTGTCTGCTTCGTGATGAAGTAATTATGAATTTTGGAATTAAAACAGACGTTTAAAACAAAATGTACTTTCCTAGGCTTCATTTATCAAAACCCTTTCCAGCTAGACAATGCATGGCCATGTCATTATGTAAGAGACAGTGAAGGTTGAGTTGTGCTGGTCTGCAACATTAAAGACATGAGATGATAGATGACAGTACAGTAAGATGACAGTATAAACTGTTTGCTCATACCAAAGTCTTGAGGAAGATAGATGGTGAACTACAAATCTAGAGCGAATACTTTCAGAGCTGAGACATTTACAGCTCAATACTCATTATCAGATATAGATTTAATTTTTAATTAATGGCAAAGTCAAAGACCCCATTAACAAACAGTTTTTGAATTATACTTGAATTATACTTCATTAGCTAATATAAGAAAAACAAAGTGCAGTATAAACCAGTGTGTGGTTAAATTAAAATTTTAAATCATTAAAATATTATGATAATAAAAACCAGTTTGCAACATCCAAGCAGCATAACAGACTGCTTTTGTTCACCTAAAATGACTGCGGCTGTTACCGCAGGCCTTGCACATTCAAGGTAAAAAATGCCTTTTACTGTAAAAATAAGGTGGATGCAATGCATTTTTGGGTCAACAATTTCATCAAAAAGAATTTTAGATGTCTGCGAAATGATGTAAAAGTCATTATACAGTGTGCAATCTGTCAAGGGTCATCTTGCACAATACAAATTATAATTTGACATCACTTTAGCGTGATTAGATAAACGCCACAATGACAGCACTTTTTCTGCCTTTATCGACATTCTAGATCACAATAAAAAACCACTCCAGAAGTATAGCTGTGATTACCCACACTACTTTTCTCATGTTTGAAAGCTCTGTTGAAAGCCTACCCAGCTAACAAAAATATATTTAACATTAATATAAGAACATTTGCTAACATTTCCATTAAGTTATAAAAAAATTATTTCTGTATACATATAGCATATATAGCGGGTGAATTATGAATATGATGTAGCCTATATGCCTTTCTCCACTGATGTTCTATGTTAAAAGTCTTTTCTAAAGATGCTGACTTTTAGAAGACAGACTGAGATGGTGAACGGGAACATGTTTGTGTAACATTAGCAACAACACATCATTATTCGATAACGTAGTCAAGCAAAAGGCTAATCATATTAATTGACTGGAGAGTGAAACTTTCTTAAGCATGTTCAGCGAGTGAAAAATACACTCACCTAAAGGATTATTAGGAACACCATACTAATACTGTGTGTGAGCCCTTTACTTCAGAACTGCCTTAATTCTACGTGGCATTGATTCAACAAGGTGCTGGAAAGCATTCTTTAGAAAATGTTGGGCCTATATTGATAGGATAGCATCTTGCAGTTGATGGAGATTTGTGGATGCGCACATCCAGGGCAATACTTCCGTTCACCACATCCCCAAAGATTCTCTATTGGGTTGAGGTCTGGTGACTGTGGGGGCCATTTTCAAGATTCAAGATTCAAGATTCAAGATTCAAGAGTTTTATTTGTCATACACAGTTATATACAGAATATACAACCGGCAGTGAAATGTAAACAGGTCCGGCTCATGGACAGTGCAAATTCACAGTTAAAAACACAAGGAGGAAATTATAATGAAATAGAATAAAAATCTAGTACTATATATATATATATATATATATATATATATATATATATATATATATATATATATATATATATATATATATATCTGTAGAATTATAAATAAATCAAGTAGAAAAAAATTAAAATAAATAAAGAAGTGGAATAAAATAAAATAAGTGGAGTAAACTGTGCAGTGAGTAAACTGTAGACTTATAAATATGTGATTTAACAAAATCTACAAAAGAAGTATAATGGGCAAACAGGTTTATAATTAGGTTGTTACACAGTAACAACGAAAACAAAGTGCAGTGCAATGTCAGTATATCGATGGTCACGTGATGTTAAGTGACTGAGTTCAGGAGTCTGATGGCCTGGGGGAAGCTCCCTCCTGAGTCTTCAGTTTTGGCCATCAGGCCGGAAGCGCTTACCAGATGGCAGCAGTGTGAAATGAGGGTTTGCAGGGGTGATTAGAGTCCTTGATGATCTTAGTAGCTCTACTTTGCATGGCGCTTGGTGTAGACGTCCTGCAGAGAGCGCTTAACTAGTCGGGAACTTTAGTACAGTGAACTTCATTGTCATGTTCAAGAAACCAATTTGAAATGATTCGAGCTTTGTGACATGGTGCATTATCCACTGGTGGTGGTAGCCATTAGAGAATGGGTACATGGTGGTCATAAAGGATGGACATGGTCAGAACAATGCTCAGGTAGGCGTGGCATTTTAAACAATGCCCAATTGGCACTAAAGGGCCTAAAGTGTTCCAAGAAAACATCCTACACCATTACACCACACCACCAGCCTGCACAGTGGTAATAAGGCGTAATGGATCCATGTTCTCATTCTGTTTACGCCAAATTCTGACTCTACCATCTGAATGTCTCAACAGAAATTGAGACTCATCAGACCAGGCAACATTTTTTCCAGTCTTCAACTGTCCAATTTTGGTGAGCTTGTGCAAATTGTAGCCTCTTTTTCTATTTGTAGTGAGATGAGTGGTACTCAGTGGGGTCTTCTGCTGTTGTAGCCCATCCGCCTCAAGGTTTGTGCGTGTTGTGGCTTCCACAAATGCTTTGCTGCATACCTCGGTTGTAACGAGTGGTTATTTCAGTCAAAAGTTGCTCTTCTATCAGCTTGAATCAGGACCACACCCTAAATCCATTGAAGCAACTGCCATGTGATTGGTTGATTAGATAATTGCATTAATGAGAAATTGAACAGGTGTTCCTAATAACTCCTTGTATATCTATGCTAAACTTAGCCAATGGCTGATGATAGACATTATTTAGTCGCCTCAGGTGGGGGCTAATTTGCATATTCACGGATCCGCATACTTGTACTAAATGAAGCTAGGGAGTTACATTCACGCTTGTATTTTAAGGCATTTTTTTAAGACATTTTAGTGATCATGATGAATTTTTAAGAATTTTAAGATGTAGTCATCAAATTGACTACAATTACTGACTTTGAAAACGTGTTTCTTGGTTACATGAATGTTAAGGGAACATTCAGGGTTTTAATTTTGCAAACATAATGGAAAGCGTTGCTTTTAATGTTCTGGGCGATCAGAAAGCGTAGTAACATTGTAAAAATGTTAGACAAATCTCCAAATAAAACATTTAAAAAAAGAATAATGTGTTGAGAACATTATTAAAACCAGATCAATTTGAATAAACATTCTATTAAAGCCACAATATGTAATTTTTCACTGCTAGAGGTCACTTTTTCAAAACAAAGGTGTAGCTTGATGTCACCTTGATTTTATGGAGCTTTTATTATGATGCAGACGAGCAGCGCCTAGCTCTGCTCGTTGATAACAAGTTCAACGCGCTGTTTTTATCATATTAGATAGCATTATTTGAGTGTGTTGAAAGTTATGTTATAATGCTTCTCTGTGTGTTCGCCTCGGCAGCTACTTTTATGAGACACTTGTTGCACACTGCAGTGAGCTAGAGAGATATTAACCATGGTAAAACATGGTACTCGTATGATAAATCAAGAAAATGAGATTCAAACAATAAGACAAATCATTGTTATATAGCTCAACACAGTTAGTTTTCTGTTGATGAATGTATCCAAACAGCTGCTCTCTCTGTTCACACTCAGAGAAAAAAGGTGCATACAGTGCTGTCACTGGAGCGATTACCCTAAGGTACAACAGTGAAAAGGGTACATCTTTAATACCTTACCTCACCCCTAAATGGTACATATTAGTACCTTGCCTTCAGTAAAAGAGTGTTATATTAGTACCTTTAAAGGGGTTTAGTACTCTTGTCTTAACCTTAGGGTACCGCCCCAGTGACAACAATGTACCTTTTTCTGACAGAGTGTAATAAAAACACATAATATATTAAAGCATCTCTGGTGTTTCATGGTTTCTACAAAATAAAAATCCGGAATCGAGGGTATGGTGGGGTATGATGTCATTGATAGCGGCGCGCGCACATGGTCCGTTTCTGGTAAAAAATTGCTATTTCTCTGGATTTCAAAATCCTCTGGAAACATTTGGGATAATGCAAGTACACAAGTCAACAACATTGTTCTAGTGGTTTGGATATTTTAATCCAAAAATCGTACATACATGTGCCTTTAGTGTTTACTGGAAAAACTTTTGTTCATAACTTTGAGAAGAACCTTGCCAGAGCATTCTGAGAACCATCCCCTGTTAGCTGGGTAAACCTGTAGGTATACACTGTATGCTGTAGCCTCAACTGTCTTTTGTCTCTTCCTTCATTGTAAGTATTATTTTCATGCCAGGTGAAAATCATAAATCAAACTACTTGAAAACCAATATCACACCTTTCCTCAACCATCCTTTGACTAATCACCATGTTCCCATTGTGTCTTATGTCCATATAGCTGGAAATCCTTAACTGAGCAATAGTAACAGTGATAGATTAAGTACAAAACTGTGTTGTAAGCAGCATTTTCTCTTAATGTAGAGAGAAAAAATGAACCCCACAATGTGCTCACAGGTTTTCCAAGGCTACTGAACTTTTTCAAACTGTAGTGGACAAAATAAACTACTGAAGATAAATAACAGTAATACAGCAAACTACAATGTGCAGCAACTTTTTTTACCAACATTTTATGGTGTAGGAAATCTGTATTCTCTTTTGTAGACCTTGCGTTTGCATAATGATTCTGCTTAAGTAAACCACAGTTGTCTCATAAATATCTTTAAAAATAAAAGAGGAAAAGAACAGTACACAGTTAGTGCTGAATTGTTCTTTTCAGAACATCTCTTTGCTGCGGTCCAGTTTACCAGCAGAGGCCATGAAACGCCCTAACAGGGCAATAAATCTATATCAGGTCAGGTGCAAAAGACAAATCTGTGGGCTCCACAAGCCCTTTGTCATACACAAAAAATGGAAGCCTTTATTTAAATAAGAGTCATTTTTAATACAATTATGAACACAATTTGCACACTAATGCTAGTAGCTCTCAAATTATTCTCTATGTAGACAAATGGTTTCCAGTAACCAAAACAGCCTTTATCAGCATTTTCAATCTGATCAAAACCATTAATGTGGTGTTTTGCATGCTATATGAGCTGCATTAGTAAGTCTGTAAGTTTATTAGGATTCACGTTAGGTGAAACATATTTGTAGTAAGTTAATCTTTCTCTCTAATGTGTTTTTGGTAAAGCTAATAATGTTTGTAAGTGCTGAGTTGCTGTTTTCTTCTTTAAAGAGAGGCATTAAATTGATTACATATATATTATTGTCGCCACAACTTCAATTAGTGGTTATTTATGTGAGAGACAAAAGATATTTATGGTAGCTGTGTAGATGTTTAGATTTATGATGAGTCTAATGTAGATGTTGTTCTGAACAACAAAGAGAATGTGTTAATAATATATTTGTGCAATAAACTGTAAGGAAATATTAAACTGTTTATATGTCACTTATAAGAAGCCCTGAATCGTTTTTAGTGTCTTCAACAACAAACCGCTCTGTTCTTACATAAAGCTGGTTGTGCACAAATTGCATTTTCACACTAATAATATAATTGTACATTTTAGACTCTGAAAAAGTTAAGTGCTATATAACTACAAACAACAAATTACCAGAACATAAAAACAGCAGTCAATAGGATCCAGTGTTACTCTCAGTGGTAGGCTATCACAAGAACAGATGTATTGCGGCTATGAAAAAGTGACCTATGGATTCCCTGGAGGGAAAGGAACTTACCGCTTAATTGCGATGTGAGCAGGGAACAACAGCGCTCAATTATGGCTGGAAATTCGCATTGAAACCTCGCAAATGGTCTAATTTACTCCTTTAAAATTACGACTCTGCGCAGGGACTTTAACCTGCACCTTCTTGATCCAGAGTCAGACGCCTTATCCAGGCTAACGAGGCCGTATTGTTACGACAGCAATCATTGACTGGAAAAATATTTTGTGATGTAAAAAAAAAATTTGTATCTAGGACCTGTTTTCACGACTGAGTATTAAGATGTGTTTTGGTCGATCAGTCACAAGACACATACTTGTTTTAATCCTTCTCTTTGCATTTTGATTTTCACTGCTCTGGGTGTGTGTTCACTTAGATGGGTTAAATGCAGAGCACAAATTCAAGTATGGGCCACCATGCTTGACACACATCACTTAATGTTACTATTTTTGTCACTTTGAGCCACTTCTGTCCTGATTTCTTCGAGGAGGGTTTATGGGCAGATAAATGTAGCCTATGTTTGTTTGTTTTTTTCCCTCAGTTCTTTCAATCAATGGACAAACTAAGTTTGAACAATTTACATATGGAGTTCGCCCAGAAGCGTGAGGAGAAAAACACGCCAGAGCCAGTGTTGGGCAGTGAACAATGGCTACAAGTACTGGCGATGTTACTGGACCCAACTACATTTTTTTCAATAGTGTGGTGGTAGCGTCGCTGTTTTCTCAATCAAATAGCTTTTCGGTAGCAACTCTTTTGTTGTCAGAGCAGTATTGATGGCGTCCATACAAATAACGTTACATTTTCCCAAGCATTTCCCGATCAGCTCAAACTGGAAAAACAACTGCTAAGTCGTGGATATGCTTCACTTTGCACGTTCCGCTCTGCCTCAAAAAATACTCCTTTGGCCGTGGCATGGCGGAGAAAGTGTGCCCAGCGCCGAACCCATCTATCTGGTGACTTTGTGTCCAAGCAATCAATTCACTCAACTCATGTTGTCACGCACATCGACAGCGTGGTCACAAAGAAAACCATTTCGATGCAAAATTTGAAAAGCATATGTTGTGTCTTGTGAATAAGCACTCTTGTTAGCGTGAAGGTCCTTATTTCTGTTATGTGTTATGTGACTTGTTTCCATGGGCGATAGATCTCTCTCTCTCTCTCTCTCTCTCTCACACACACACACACACACACACACACACACACACACACACACACACACACACGTTGTGTTTCCATGTTTTATGGGGACTTTCCATAGACATATTGGTTTATACTGTTAAGCTGTATATTCTATCCTTACACTAACCTACCATCATAGTAAACTTTCTGCATTTTTAGATGCAAAAAACATCATAGTATGATTCAAAAGATGTTTTCCTCATGGGGACCAAGAATTGTCCCCACAAGGACAAAAGTTTAAGTTGTGCCATCTTTGTGGGGACATTTGTCCCATTAGATATGGTTTGCCAGACCACCCACCACACACACACACACACACACACACACACACACATTATTAAATATAAATAGGCTACATGTTTGTTTTTGCCATGTTGGTACTGTTTGGAGCAAGTTTTAATTCTTTTACTACTGTGCTGAGCTGAGTTGAGTTTAAAATAACTTGGATTTGTCCTGCAAAGTGCAGTCTAAACTGACACACCATACACATACAGATGAACATACCTGCAAGTGCGCACCTGGTTTTGTTATTATGGATCACATGTTTTTGTTTGCAAATTGAATCGGACATAACTGAAAAAGTATACATGCTTATCTGTTTGACTTTATTGATCACTGAGATAACGCATTCTGATTGGAGTCGGTTGGTTCAATATAAAATTAAAATAAATAAAAAAATAGCTTAGATGTAATCGTACTTTTGCCCATATTTGCTGCAAGCAGCTTGCCATTTCCCAGGCGGGTAATTTCCGTGTAGTGAAGCTTAATTTAATGTGAAGTAACTGCTAACAGCTCACTACATTTTCAAGTAGCTTGCCCAACACTGTGAGAGCAGCAGCTTTCATGTCGGCTCTGATCAAGAATGGTGACAGAACATTGTGCTTAGTACATTTTTATCTTCAAAACCAAACTTGGGTCTTGACTGACAAAGTTAAAACATTTTAGACCCTGTTTACTATTTAGCGTGTCCACTTGTGATTGGAAGAATATTTGGCAACCAAGCAGATCTGCGACGACCATTGGCGACCATAGTGGGGGCAAAAAAATGCTATGGCGGTCAATGGCTGCCATCTGCCCCGATTTACAAACAGTTCTTCCAAATATCCTTTGTGTTCCGCTTAGAAAGAAAGTTCATACAGGTTTGGAAGAACTTGGGGGTGATAAATGATGACAGAATTTTTTTATTTTTTGAGGGTGAACTGTCCCACTTTAATACCAGAGTGTAAACAAACAGGCCTAAGAATGCAATCTGTGGTTTGAACAAGTGGACAAGCTCAAAACTTTTTTAGACTTTGTTTACACCTATATTTATTGTTGACAAAAACTCTTCTTAATACCAGTTGTAAACAGGGCCTAGGAATGTCGATTCGTTCTGTCGGTTATAAGCTTGGCATGAGCGATACCTTAGGAATGGGACTGGATCGGTCAGAGAGCGGTTCTCGAGTCACTGACTCCATTATGGAACGAGAACAACTTTGGACATATTATTCGATAAAAATGATGATGTGAGGACTTGATTTATGAAGACCATTTATTTTTTTAAATCTATATTTAAATGAAAATACATTTAGGATTTTTAATGATTAGGTTAGTTCTATACTTTTTTTGTTCTTGTGAGCTGGATTATGCAACAAACGTAATTTTTAAAAATCATCATTATAACTCTGTAAAATTATTAAACCTTTATCCTGTAATCACGACTGGTTGCTGACCAAGCGCGAAAGTATCAGGTATCATGACAATGCTGTGCAGCTTCAGAGGCAGTTGAGGCATTTTTGCATGCCGATATCCAACAATTAATATTCTAATGTCTTTCTGCAGAAGATCCGTGGCCTAGTGGATAGTATCTGACTTTGGATCTCAGAAGAATTGGGTTTGAGTCCTGCTGGGGTTACAGTTATAATACTTTGGCACCTGCAGAGAGATCTTTACACATGCTAGCATGGTGCAACAAATGTACCCAAATAAAGCTGTAGTTCAGAATGAATCCCTTACATTTGGGCAGTGCGCTTGCAAATCACTCTGGAGAAAAGCAGTACTAAATGAACAGATGTAAATGCCATTAGTGCATTCTATTACTAGATGAAATGTTATAGCCTATACAACACGCCTCTAGCATAACTTCATTGTTTTATTAGTCATGCCGAGTTCTCATTTGTGTGATTTATGCAAGTCTGACAGATATATCATTTTACAAACCTGACTCAACGGTGAGTTTAATAAAAACACATTTGTTCACAGTTTTGTTCATATTAGTTCGCCGTATGTTACTTCCTTGTTAACAGACTTCTGATTAAATTTAATAATGTATTAGTAAGGCTGAAATTAAGATCAACTAAAATTAATAGATGCAGTAAGAAGAATTTTCCATTGCTATTTCTAATGTGAATTTAACTAATGTTAATAATGTATTGTACAGTGTTATATATGCATGTATTTGCTCATTGTGATAAAATATGCATCTGATAAATGCTGCAGCATAAACGCTTATTACTGTCAAAAACAGCTATTATGACATATGTGTTGTGTTCATGTTTTCTATCCCAGTGAGGACTTCCCAACTTTGAATGCACTTAGAAAAAAGTTTTGAGGTGGAAGTGAGACTGAAAATGAGAGAAAATGAAAAATGAAATCCTTATTAAGTGCATGGCACCAGATGTACAGAGCCCATCTCATAGGTACTGTATATTATGAGTGAGCGTTGAGGACATCATGTTTTCAGGGAGATTTGAAGTGCTACGTCCCTGCCTGCATGTAATATAAAGCAGCTGTCACTCTACTGTATGCCAATAAGATGTCTCTCATCCCAGTGAGAGTGGATCATGTAAAGATACCACTGCAGGATTAGGATGCCAGACATTGAGATTTAAGTAGTCAATAATCACAAACCAATAAACAACAATAAAATATGTACCAGCTGGATTCTGTGCTGATTATATACATCAGCAGTGACATTCAGATATGACAAGTTTAACATATGGGAATGTAACATTTGCGTAATTTCCACTGCCTGTAGGATTACCTCAATCATCCTAAATAGACAAGGTATGCCAAGCTGCCACTCATCGAACCATTGGGGTGTTTGTTGATGCTGGTACCATATGAAGTGAGTGGTGCTTGTTTGCTTGTACAAAATAATGTCAGGTTTTAGGTAGTTGTCAGAAGTGTCCAGTAACATTACTTAGGTGTTCTGGTTGCTAGGGTGTTTCTGAAGGTGGTTACTGTGGTGCTCTGGCTGGTTGCTTTTCCAGGTGGTATTTGCTGATTTAAAACAAAAGTGTGAGTAAAAAATAAAAACACACCTTTCCTCAACCAGACCCCATGTTTGAAGAGGTATTATTATTCAAGTTTCAGTAATTGTGGGACTGAAGTTTAATACTTAGGGAGTTCAGAGTGAAGTAGGAATAATCATAATTGTTGCCTTAAAAGCACAACTGATGGTCCGTATATTAAAATACCAAACAAAATAATTCTGTGATTGACAATCTGAAGTTTAAAAAAAAAAATGTTGTTTTTAGAATGGACACATAATTGGATTGATGGCGATAAATATATGCCCTGAGAAAACTGAGGGGAAAAAACAGGAGGAATGCCAGTTCAGTGTTGCCAAATGAGAATCTGCCAGGAAATATTGGGACTATATTATTAAATATACAGTGAAATGGTGGTAGAAACAAATTAAGAATGAATGCAAATGTATTCAGACTGGGCACCAGAGAGCTGTAATATATAAGTGTGATTAGAAGTGTGGAAAAATTTTGATATTAAAATAGTAGCAGTTCACTTTTGTGATTTAGAATGAACTGTGTTCATACAAGCCCACAGTTCCAGTTTTCTATTCACATTCTAGTTTGAAATACGCTTTCACATCCAACCAAACTAGCTGATGACAAACACACACTGCTCTGGGGAAAGCTCCTGAGTGTAAGTGCATATTGATTCCACATGTCACACTAGAAGCAGGGGGCCAGCATTTTCCAGACAACATGATGGGCAATGACTAAGAAAGAACCACACAGCAATCATTCAGGAAATCTATAGCAATCTATTGACTGACAAACGCCACCTAATCAATTCCTCCGTGTAAGGGCGAAAACAAGACCACAAAGAGAATAAAACATTTAAAAAGAGCGGCAAAAAGTACAATTGGTGATT